>OY728132.1:1797242651-1797867651 GCA_963277665.1 Viscum album
GTAAAGTGATTAGGTGTAAAGATGTATCATTGGTGGTGGGGGTGAATTAGTGATAACATTTATATGATTATTTCATTTAAACCAACCACTATTATTGATGAAAGTATATAATCTCTTATTTGTTAGCACAATAACTTTTCTGTATGAAATTAAATTAATAACAACTAAGAACATAAGGATTTTTATATGGTTTGGTCCCAATGTGGGTACCTACTCCTTGTTAGGTTTTGGTTGAGTTACAAGACCTATATATCCACTATTAAATAAAGGTTATTACAATTAAAGACTATATATTGAAAATCTAGAGCCCTAATGAACACATAAGAGGTATATCTCTTGATGATTACTCCTAATGGGTTTTTTTTATTCTAGACATTCTAAATGTGAGATATCTCTATAAAATATTTAGTTTTATTATTATAGTTCCCACCAATTCATTAAAGTATCCTTTTAATAAAACCATGAATATATTTTCGACTTCTATTACCTTATGATGCAGTGTACACATTTTTTGTGTTATTTTTCCGGTCCATACAATTAGATCTTCTATATAATTAGAATGGTTGTCCTTCCTCACCTTCAGTTTAGAAAAACTATATTTTTTGGAAATTCTCAATATTACCACATATTATGTGTCTAACACTAACTCTATTCAACCATTATCACACTACTATTAATTAATCTACTCAATTTTCTCACTTTTTACTGACAAAGTTAACTACATGATATTCTCAACATTTATTCACAAAATTACTTTAGGAAAATTATTCTAGACACTCTCTTTTAGGTAGAGGAAGTTAAATATACTTTCTCCATATATAATTAAAGTAGTACATTCATTTATATAAATTTGTATACATTTTTTTTCAAGAATATTTCTTAACTCTACTTCTTAGTTCTTTCTGAAACTTCTGGTTCGAAAAGAATAGTATCTTCATGTAAATATAAAGTATTATATGTTTATATCAAATATAATTAATTTAAATATGATTGAATGGTAATATCTTCATGAAAATTTAAATTAATTCCCTTCCCTATCAATTATAATACATATAGATGGTTCATGCATGAGTTCCTTCATGAAAATAGTTTACATGAGTAAAGATAACTAAAGTAATCATCTCACAAATACTAATATATATTATTGAAAAATTTTCATTCATTGTTATTCTTTCCCTCTATTTTGATTATCATGAAATTGATGTGGTAAGGGTATTTATATAGAGATATTTATATAGTGATAACCCCTTGTTCTTATAAGGATCATGTCTAGAAATTCATTTCTCACATGGATCTAAAAAAATCACCAAAAGTTTATATAGATATATAATTTTACCATTCATTCATGAAATGGATTTTATTTTTGTCTTCTTAAATTTTTAAAATATAAATTATTTATTTCTCATGAAAATGTAATACCAAGTCTCATATACATGTGGTTCTACTTGAATTGGAAGACAAGTAATCACTTTCTGCACTTATTTCCCTAATATGGTAATAAACTTCTCCCCATTTCATTTTACTCCTTCCACTTCTTAGTTCCTTTGACCAGTTATATTATAAGGTAAACAACCTATGGACTCTTCTTGGATCATGGTGTTTAGATCAAAAAAATATTTCTATCATTATCTACTATGGTGGTTATATATTTCAGGCATGAGACAATACTTATAGACACATCATGATCTCCCTTGTACATGAAAAAGTATGATGATGTTGAATGGATTAATTCCAATAAAATTCAATGTGTGTTTTAATATTTGAACAATAAATATGTAGTGTGTGTCCCAAATTATACTTGGATTATGGAAGGTGCTACAACATTACCCCATGAAATCCAAATCCTAGAATTGAACTCACATGGATCCACCCTATTCCATAGCCACTAACTCCACTAGATATTGCTTCCATGTACTATCTCTCAATCCACGTGCACTAGTGCTGACTTGTTCCTAAATTATACTACTCTTTTACCATGTAGTATGACCATGGTTGTGTCTAACCATTGACTCATATTGGAATAGGATAAAACCTATGAATGATTGAGTTTTGAACCATTTTTAACATATTAAACATGTATCCCCTTTGACAAAATTCTATCCATTGAGGCACAATTTTCCTTCTTCATTTTACTCTAAATTATACTCAATTAAAATGTTGAGTTTTTTTATTCACCATGTAACTCCACAAATATGTCTTCCAAGACTATAGTATTTTATTCTTTAGGAATAATTGTTTATATTTAACATTAATAAATCTTCATACTTAATATCATCATAATAATGCTCTGATATAATAATGAATTTCCTTCACAAAACCTTTTGAAAACAAATAAAAATTAATATATAATAATCCACCAGGGTTCTTCAATAATGAATCTAGAATTTAAGAAGTAAATGTATGAGAGAAGAATAAAATTTCATAAACTAATTATTAATTATAATACCACTATTTTAGTTGTTAAGTGAGTGAAATTATTTTTTAAAAACAATGATATAAAAAAACTTTAGGCCCATGTGGGTCCTTATGTAACATCCCACGTAAGTAATGAATAATATGTTTTCATATCTATGTATATTTATGAATTATACAGTGCTTTAAGAGGCTTAAAATGAGAATAAATCCAATCCTAAGCATATAATTCTCTAATATTTTTAAAAGATTATTTTACCGCCTTTTGATGGAGAACCATTTTTAAATATATATTTTGACAATTTTATAAGCCCTATTTGTCAAAATAAACTTATTATTTATTATTGGGACATTGAAATTTACTTTGTATAATTTTTTGGTATTTTTCTGACAATGTTCATTTCTTAATAAATAGTGAAAAATACTGCATTTTACATTAAAACTGCTTTTTAATATAATTTAATTATATGATTAGATGATATTTTTAATTGGTCTTAAAGTGTAATTATAATATGTATTTACCATTTAATCACATGGTGGTCATTAGAATTAATTTCACTTTGGAATTGGTCATAAACAAGTGCCAAACTTTTCATAGATATTGTTTCAAAAAAACCTGCTTTTTGTTTTGCCAAAAAAAATTATTTTTAAATGAATTATTGCAATTTCTATGTTTGGAATTTGGTAAAATTAATTCCATATTTGGAATCATAAGGTCCAAATTATGTAATTAAGAATCTTTTGTTTTTGGACATTATGAATAGTAACGACGATAATTATCTTTAATTATCTTGATTAATTAGTAATCGGGTAGTTAAGGATAATAAAATAATATCATAATAATAACAAATGACCCCAAAATGTTTCCTAATTATAATTTTTGTGTCATGGACGACCATGGTATGACTTGTTCCAAACTTTGGGACCCCATGTAATCACTTTTGGGTGAAAGTGACACTTTATCACTTTATTTTTAATGAAAGGAGAATATCACTAAAGAATGTATCACCTGAGTAAAAAAATTTAGTTTTGTCTGTTTAAATGATATATTAGACTATAAATACCCATTGTAAGGATAAAAAGATTTCCTAAATCATAGTAATTTTTTTATAATTTTTACACATTAAATAAATTAAATTATTTATGACATCATGATGATGCAGCGATTACATCATTAATGAACGATTTAAATAAAATGAAAAGAAAATGTAAAATCTAAGACCTAAACTTGTCAAAGATCTATTGGATGAGTATATTTAGAACCATTATCACCTTATCCTCGAAATATATCAATGTGGTACCTTTAAAATCTGAAACTCATTTTAATATAAAGTAACATTTTATAACTTTTCAAGAGTGCCCCTCCTCTCCTCTTATAAAAGGCCCCCACCTCTACCTCCTTACCCACAACTCTAAAGCCTTTGTATCGGCAAAAATCTTCTCATTTCATCTTTCCACATACCTCTCTTCATCCTAGTAGCCTTAACATAGGCAGAAATATCTTCAAGAAACCCTTTTGGTTCAAACCAAGAGGAGTTACCCGATTTAATGCTAAAGACTTCTCTAATGTTCTTTTGTTTTATTTTGCTTCTCCAACCCCCCTAAAATCTTTTTATTCATTTATTTTGTAATATAACCAGTATATTCAATATACAGGGATGTTTTTATATTAATTATTCAAGCTACACTTACACACACCTACATCTAATGGTTAAAGAACATACTGTTTCTGTGGATGATGAATTTCTGCCTCACAAAATGATGATTGTTCAATATTCTTCTAACACCTTTCATGGTGACCATTATGATGTAAATATAATTATATAAGATATATATTATGTTTATGTTTTCCTTATGCTTCTGTATTTTTGATTTATGACATACCGTTATGGTTTCCATTATGGGTAAACGCGATATCTTCATTTTAGGAAGTGCGGACTACCGCCCCCTCAAAGTGATTTGATTCATTAATGACATATGTGGGACGTATTAAGGATGGATTTAATTATATTATATATGATTTAATACTGGAATTATAATACAACTTTATATCATTATTATTTCATTCCATTAAATACGAAATAGAAATGAAAGTAGCGTTCATGCGTACGTACGACTTACCATCTCTATGAACGGTGCATTTCATTCCTTACCTCTAAATGTTATGTAATATTATAAATGCATGAATATATTGAATATATATGATATATATGATATATACATCATGAATATAATTATGGATATAATGGATATTTTACCACATGAACAACTTGTAATTACAAGAAGTTAATTTTTGACTCAAGTGCCAAGGGTCAACAAAACGACCATTATTAACTTAAATAATTACATAATGTTCATAACATGGTAATAAGTGATATAAAAGGAATAATGACCTTGAAAAATGTTCTTAAGAAAGTATAAATTAAATCTAGTTTATTATTTAGGAGTTTAAAGAATGACCGAGTCAAGTCGGACATGAGGTATGGGCCTTCGTCTCAATCTCCTTTCATTGAGGCATATTTTGTTTTATACAAAACTTTATTTTATACGGTGTATAAAACCCCTTGAATTTTATATCTATTAAAAAGGATTTTTTATAAGAAACATTGTACTAAATGACAAAAGGTATGGTTTTGTCGTACGAATGCGGAGACAACGACTTCTCCACCGCCGTGACCATTATTTGAGTTTCGGCTTCCTCTACAAGCCATAACTTTTTTTTTAAAATGAAAAATAAATACCATGTTTTAATTTTCTTTTATTTTGGTTTTGAAAATGGTTTTCATAATTTTTTTATTATATCAATGTGTTTTATTGATATCTTGTGATTGAAATGTGGAAATGTTATGTTTCCTTTATACATGTTTTATGGGATACGATTATGTTATGGTTGTTGGGCATTGTTTATGAAGACGGGTGGTTTTGTGATAAAATAAGGACGGGTGAGCTCGATATAGATCTCCAATTCATTTTGTAATGTGAAGGAGTTAAACGCTAAGGTTTCCCCGAATAGATTTAGGGAATATACCGTGATGGGTATTCCAAACGTAACCATGAGGGTTACTCCCTACGTAAGAATGTTTTGAATGCCTCAAGATACATTTATGTCTTATATTTTATATGAGTTATTCATAAATCTTATGATTTCATGAGGTATGTTAATATAATTATGTTTTATGAGTAAAGTATGATTTCATTGATTCTTATGTATACATGTACTAATGTTTCCTTTCTGTATTTTTATATCCCTTACTGAGCTTTTTATGCTCATCCCGTGTTTTTGAAATGTTTTTCACAGGTCAAGGGAAAGGTACATGATATGATGATTGTGTCAAGGAAGTGTCAAGAAAGAATCCATGTTTTATTTTATATATGTTTTCGTTGATGGGAAAAATGAATACTATCTTTTATGTAACCACTTTGTTTAAATGTGGAATATAATGCATGATTTATGATCTAATTCTCTAAAACTCCAAACCTGAAAAGATCCTCAATATGTATTCTTGAAATATCTCATGATTAAGTAATGTTTAAAGCTAGGGACTTATAGTTGGTATCAAAGGTCAGTTTTGATAACTTTAGGAGTTAGAATTATAATAAATGATTATCCAAAAATATTTTTTATGGTAAAATTGAAATGATATAGCATTTAAAGATTTCCATGTTGCTTCATATAAGACATTTTTGTTCAGAATGGTTTTTCGCAGAGGAAACAGGGAAGCAGTGCTAGGAAGGCATACAGTAAGAAATTACCTTCTAAATCAGCATCTAGAGATGGTCGGAATTGGAACTAAAAAGTTTGTTGCAGTAATGGCGCAATTGACTCAAGCAGTAAATATTGGTGGTATCCATGCACGAGATCAGCCATATCAACCACAGAGGAACATGTCAGTGGTGGAACATTTAATGAGGCAACATCCCCCATCATTCAGAGGATCATCTGACCCTATGCTAGCTGAAGGGTGGATTAAAGCACTGGAGAAGATTTTCGATGTCATGGGGTGTTCTGACAATCAAAAGGTTAGTCTTGATATTTACCGTTTGGAGGGTGAAGTAGATCAGTGGTGGTTGATGGTTAAAAATATCAGGGATGCTAATGAGATTGATGCTCTCGACTGGGATGAATTCAATGTTATGATTGTTGAGAAGTATTTTCCTAAGGCTGTTTGACTTAGGATGGAAAAAAATTCTTTGAGTTGAGGCAAGAAGAAGACTCAGTGGCTACTTATGAAGAAAGTTTCACTCGATTGGCAAGGTATGCTCCAAATTTTATCCGAGACCTTGATAGTAAAATCAATCATTTTTACTCAGGATTAAATCCAAAATATCGAAGGGATTTAGATTCTCATGAGTTCAAGAGTTATGAAAAGCTTGTTCAATGTGCTGAGAAGGTGGAAATGGAGTTTATAGATGATCAAGTGTTTTATAACAACCAATAGAAAAAGAGACCGAGGTGGCAGGAGAAAGGGAAGAATTCTTCAAAAAGGTTTGATGGTAAGAAAACTAAGTTTTTAATTTGTGATAAATGTGGTAATAGGAATACTATGGAATGTCTTCTAAATTCTGGAAAGTGCTAATGATGTGGTAAGATGGGACATAAGGCTCGTGATTGCACTGGAAAAGATCAGGGTGATGATAAGACCAAATTTTATTTACAGTTAGTAAAGTGTTTCAAGTGCAATGAGATGGGTCATTATGCAAACGAGTGTCCGAATAAGAGCTCGAGTGATGGGAAGCAAGCAGACTACAAGCAGAAAGGGGCGGTGAAACCTTTGTAACTACTTCAGCAGATGTTGGGCCATCAAATGAAGTGGTATCAGCTAATTTGTTTGTTTTCTAAGATTATACTAATGTGTTGTTTGATTTGGGGTCTACACATTCTTTCATCTCTGAAAAAATTTCTAGTAAATTGGGAATTCCATCTCAAGTAATGACTCTTGAACTTGTGGTAAAAACACATGAGGGAAATGTTAAGGTAAAAAAGAATTTATAAGAATCTTCCTATCCTTATCCATGGAAAGAACCTACATGCAAACCTTATTGTTTTACCTCTAGTAGAGTTTGATGTTATCCTGGGTATGAATTGGCTCTCTGTTTACCATACTAAGATTGATTGTAGAGCTAAAGAAGTTTCTTTTCAGAAATACTTTCAGTTTGTGTACAAGAATGAACCCTTAATTTTGATAACATATCAAGAGGCTGAGAAACTTATAAAAGATGGAAATGAATGTTACCATGCACATATTGTTTAGAACAAAGGAACCATTCAGATTAATGATGTGCCAGTGGTAAATGAGTATCCTAATGTTTTTCTTGACGAGTTGCCTGGAATAATACCAGATCGGTAAGTTGAATTTACTATTGACTTAGTTTCTGATGCTAATCCAATTTCAAAACCACCTTATCGAATGACTCAAATTGAACTTTTATATTTGAAGGAGCAATTGCAATATTTATTAAATAATGTTTTCATTCGACCTAGAACATCACCATGGGGTGCTCCTATCTTATTTGTTAAAAATAAAGATGGTTCAATGAGACTTTGCATTGATTATAGAGACTTAAATAACATCACTATTAAGAAAAAATATTCTTTTCCTCATATCGATGATTTGTTTGATCAGCTCTAGGGAGCTCTATATTTTTCAAAGATTGACCTAAGATCAGGGTACCATCAGTTGAAGGTAAAGGAAGTAGATATTCCGAAGACCGCATTTCGTACAAGATATGTCTATTATGAATTTGTAGTTATGCCTTTTGGGATATCCAATGCACCTGCTGTATTCATTAACCTTATGAATATAATTTTATAGGATTTCTTGGATATGTTTGGGGTTGTTTTCATTGATGATATTTTGGTGTTTTCTAAAAGTAAATAGGAGCATGAAATTCATTTAAGGGTTATTTTTCAAACATTAAAAGAAAATAAATTGTATGGGAAATTCAGCAAGTGTGAGTTTTGGTTGAAAAAAATTTCTTTCCTTGGTCATATTGTTTCTAAGGATGGAATAACTGTTGATCCTGTAAAAACAAAGGTAGTTGAAGAATGTCCAAGATGCACAAATGTAACTGAGATTCATAGTTTTCTTGGTTTGGAAGGCTATTACTGAAGGTTTGTTAGAAATTTTTCAAGGTTATCTAGTCCAATGACTAAGCTAACTCGGAAGGGTGTTAAGTTTATCTGGACAAAAGAATGTGAGGATTGTTTTCAGGAATTGAAAAGAAGATTGGTGAATGATCCTGTTTTGGCACAACCTTCCAGGAATGGTGAGTTTGTTATCTATAGTTATGCTTCATTAAAATGACTTGGTTGCGTCCTAATGAGGAATGATCAGGTAATTGCTTATGCTTCACATCAGTTGAAAACTCATGAGGTAAATTACCCTACACATGATTTGGAATTAGCTGCTACTGTTTTCACTTTGCAAATTTGGAGGCATCATTTGTATGGTGTAAAGTTTGAAATATATACTGATCAAAAAAGTTTAAAGTATATATTCACTCAGAAAGAATTGAACATGAGACAGAGGAGATGCTGTAATTAATCAAGGATTATGATTGTACAATTCATTACCATCCAGGAAAAGAAAATAAAGTGGTTGATGCTTGAGTCAAAAAAGTAATGCTTCATTAACAATGTTGTGTTTGGAACGTGATCCTTTGGTTAAGGATTTTATGAAATTTGGCATTGCAGTTGTTGGTATAGGATGTTCTTCTATTTTGTTTTAGGTATCAGTGAAATCTTCTCTATCAGACATCATTAAGCAAGCACAGAAAAAAGATAGTGAGTTGCAGAAAAAGGTAGAGCTGGTTCAGAAGGGTAAGTTGCCTGAATTCAACATTGATAATGATTGTGTTTTGAAATTTGTGAAGAGACTTTGTGTGCCTTGTGATTCACAGTTGAAGAGAGAGTTGTTATGTGAAGCTCATAGTTCTCCGTTTTCAGTTCATCCAGGTAGTACTAAGATGTATAGAGAACTTCGGGAGTATTACTGGTGGGATGGAATGAAAAGAGATATTGCTGATTTTATTATGAAGTGTTTGACTTGTCAATAGGTTAAAGTAGAGTGGAAATTACCTAAAGGGATGCTTCAACCTTTACCAGTGCCAGAGTGGAAGTGGTAGAATATATTCATGGACTTTATTTTGGGATTCCCAAAGACACCTCAAGGTAATAATGCAATCTGGGTTATTTTTGATCGCTTGACTAAATCTGCTCACTTCCTTTCTATACAAGATAATTCTTCCCTGGATCAACATTCCGATTTGTATCTTAAAGATATAGTCAAGTTACATGGAGTTCCTCTCTCCATTTTATTTGATCGTGATCCCAGGTTCACTTCTAACTTTTGGAAAGGCCTTCAGAAGTCATTGGGTACTGAATTAAATTTTAGTACAAATTTTCATCCTCAATCCGAAGGGAAGTCTGAAAAAATGATTCAAACTTTGGAGGATATGCTACATGCTTTTTCAATGGATTATTAGGGAAGTTGGGACCAACATATTTCTTTGGTTGAGTTTTCTTATAATAAAAGTTTTCATTCTAGTATACAGATGGCACCATTTGAGGCATTATATGGGAAGTAGTGTCGAACTCCGGCTTTTTGGGATGAAGTGGGTGAAAGGAAGTTGATGGGACCAGAATTGGTAGAAGATTTGGCAGAAAAAGTTCAGCTGATACAGAAACACATGAGAACCACTCAGAGCAGGCAGAAAAGTTATGCAGACAATAAGAGGAAGGATATCTCTTCTGAAGTAGGTGATCATGTTTTTCTCAAAGTTTCACCATGGAAAAGTGTGATGCGATTTGGTAAGAAAGGAAAACTAAGTCCAAGGTTCATTGGACTATATGAAATTATGGATAGAGTTGGATCAGTTGCATACCGAGTGGCTTTACCTCTGAGTTTATCTCAGGTACACAATGTTTTTCATGATTCAGTGCTAAGGAAGTACATGCCAAATCCATCTCATGTTTTGAGTCCAAAGGTTGTTCAGTTGGAAGAGAATTTATCTTATGAGGAACAACTAGTCCAGATTCTTAACCACTTGGATCAAGTGTTATAGAATAAGTTGATTCATCAAGTAAAGGTTTTATGGAAAAACCACATGATTGAAGAGGCAACATGGGAATCTGAAAATGCAATGAGAGATAAATACCCCAACTTATTCAATATGTAAATAAATTACGGGGAAAAAATTTTCTAAAGGGGGGAAGGATGTTACATCCCAAGTAATTAATGAATAATATGTTTTCATATATATGTCTATTTATGAATTAGATAGTGTTTTAAGAGGCTTAAAATGAGAATAAATCCAATCTTAAGCATAGAATTCTCTAATATTTTTAAAAGATTGTTTTACCGCCTTTTGATGGAAAACCATTTTTAAATATATTTTTTGACAATTTTATAATATATATTTTTCAAAACAAACTTATTCTGTATTATTGTTACATTGAAATTTACTTTGGATAAATTTTTGGTATTTTTCTAACAATGTTCAATTTTTAATGAATAGTGAAAAATACTGCATTTTACATCAGAACTGCTTTTTTATCTAATTTAATTATATGGTTAGATGATATTTTTAATTGGTCTTAAAGTGTAATTAGAATACATGTTTACCATTTAATCAAATGGTTGTCATTATAATTAATCTCACTTTGGAATTGGTCATAAACAAGTGCCAAACTTTTCATAGATATTGTTTAAAAAAACCCGCTATTTGTTTTGCCAACTGGAATTATTTTTAAATTAATTATTGCAATTTCTATGCCTGGAATTTGGAAAAATTGATTCCATATTTGGAATCATAAGGTCCAAATAATGTAATTAATACTATTTTGTTTTTGGACATTATGAATAGTAATGACGGTAATTATCTTTAATTATATTGATTAATTAGTAATCGGGTATTTAAGGATAATAAAATAAAATCATAATAATAACAAATGACCCCAACATGTGTCATAATGATACTGGTTGTGTCATGGATGACCATATTGTTCCTTTTACACAACTTTGGGACCCCATGAAATCACTTTTGGGTGAAAGTGACACTTTATCATTTTATTTTTAAAGAATGGAGAATATCACTAAAGAATGTATCATCCAAGTAAAACATTTTTAGTTTTGCCTGTGTAAACGATCTATTAGACTATAAATATTAATTGGAAAGATAAAACTATTTCCTACATCATAGTATTTTTTTAATAATTTTTTAACATTAAATAATTTAAATTATTTATGACATCATGGTGATGCATCGATTGCCTCATTAATGAACGATTTAAATAAAATGAAACTATAATGTAAAATCTAAGACTTACTCTTGTCAAAGACCTATTGTATGAGTATATTTAGAACCCTTATCAACTTATCCTCAAAATATATTAATCTGGGACCTTTAAAATCCAAAAATCATTTTAATATAAAGTAACATTTTATAACTTTCCAAGAGTGCCCCTCCTCTCCTCTTATAAAAGGCCCCCACCTCTACCTCTTTACCCACACCTCTCAAGACTTTTTTTCGTCCAAACTCTGCTCATTTCATCTCTACACATCCCTTTATTCATCCTAGAAGCCTTACCTTCTGCATAAAGATCTTTAATAAACCCTTTTGGTTTAAACCAAGAGGAGTTACCCGATTTTAAGGTAAAGACTTCTCTAATGTTCTTTTTTTTATTTTGCTTCTCCAACCCCCCTAAACTCTTTTTATTCAGTTCATTTGTAACAAAACCAGTATATTTAATATACTAGGATGTTTTTATAAGAATTATTCGAGCTACACTTACACACACCTATATCTAATGGTTAAAGAACATACTGTTTCTGTGGATGGTAAATTTCTGCCTCACGAAATGATGATTGTTAAATATTCTTCTAACACCTTTCACGGTGGCCATTATGATGTCGATATATTTATATAAGATATATATTATGTTTATGTTTTCCTTATGCTTATTTATTTTTCATTTATGACAAACCTTTATGGTTTCCATTATGGGTAAATGCGATATCTTCATTTTAGGAAGTGCGGACTACCGGCCCCTCAAAGTGATTTGATTCGTTAATGCCATATGTGGGATGTATGAAAGATGGAGTTAATGATATTATATATGATGTCATACTAGAATTATAATATACCTTTATATCATTATGATTTCATTCCATTAAATACGAAATAGAAATGAAAGTAGCGTTCATGCGTACGTACGACTTACCATCTCCATGAATGGTGTATTTCATTTCTCACCTCTATATGTTATGTAATATTATAAATGCCTGAATATACTAGATATATATGATATATATGATATCTAAATCATGAATATAATTCTGGATATAATGGATATTTTACCACATGAACAACTTGTAATTACAAGAAGTTAATTTTTGACTCAAGTGCTAAGGGTCGACAAAACGACCATTATTAACTTAAATAATTAAATAATGTTCATAACATGGTAATAAGTGATATAAAAGAAATAATGAACTTGAAAAAGGTTATTAAGAGAGTAGAAATTAAATCTAGTTTATTATTCAGGAGGTTAAAGAATGATCGAGTCAAGTCGGACATGAGGTATGAGACTTCGTCTCAATCTCCTTTCATTGAGGCATATTTTGTTTTATACAGAACTTTATTTTTTACAGTGTATAAACCCCTTTTACTTTTACATTTATTCAAAAGGAATTTTTTTATATGAAACTTTTTATGAAATGACAAAAGGGAATGTATTGTCGTATGTATGTGGCGACAATGACTTCTCCGCCGCCGTGACCATTATTTGAGTTTCGGCTTCCTCTACAAGCCATAATTTTTTTAAAATGAAAAATAAATACGATGTTTTACTTTTCCTTTATTTTGGTATTGAAAATGGTTTTCATAATGCTTTTATTATATAAATGTGTTGTATTGATATCTTGTGATTGAAATGTGGAAATGTTATATTTCCTTTATGCATATTTTATGGGATACGATAATGTTATGGTTCTTGGGCATTGTTTATGAAGATGGGAGGTTCTGTGATAAACTATGGGCGGGTGAGCCCGATATATCTCTCCTATGAATTGGGTAACATGAAGGAGTAAAATTCTAAGGTTTCTCTGAAGATATTTAGGGAATATATCGTGATGGGTATTCCAAACGTAACCATGAGGTTTACTGCCTACGTAAGAATGTTATGAATGCCTTAAGATACCTTTATGTCTTCCGTTTTCTATGAGTTATTCATAAATATTATGATTTCATGAGGTATGTTAATGTGATTATGTTTTATGAATAAAGTATGATTTCATTGATTCTTATGTATACATGTACTAAGGTTTCTTTTCCGTATTTTTATATCCCTTACTGAGATTTTTATGCTCATCCCATGTTTTTGAAATATTTTTCACAGGTCAAGGGAAAGGCACATGATATGATGATAGTGTCAAGGAAGTGTCAAGAAAGAATCCATGTTTTATTTTAAATATGTTTCCGTTGATGGGAAAAATGAATACTATATTTTATGTAACCACTTTGTTTAAATGTGGAATGTAATGCATGATTTATGATCTAATTCTCTAAAACTCTAAACCTAAAAAGATCTTCAATGTGTATTATTGAAATATCTCAAGATTAAGTAATGTTTAATGCTGGGGCCTTATACCTTATCTCAAATTTATTCATAATTTAATGATAAATAATTTTTTTATATTATTCATAACACTCAATTTATCAGATTTACTCAAAATAGAAGAATGTACCTTAATAGAAAGGTCTTATTCTCCATTTACAATATAATGATTTCCTTTTTTTTATAATTTCATTGTATCATAATTTTACCATTTTTTCTATTAAAAAACATGCAATATTGGTAAATCTTATTTCATGTATCGAGTCACATAATTGACTTACAATAAAAATATTATGACAAAGACCTTCAAAAACTAAGATATATGTATTTCTAATATATTTACCTCCAATTTTGGATTTCATGAAGCTAAATTTCTTTAATACTTTTTATTTAAAAACCTTATGAATCCCTCGCTATTATATTTTACATCCTTTAGTTCATTATAGTGTTACTTTTGGTGAGACTTATATCCAAAATCATGAATCCATAATATATATAAATAGATTTTTTAAAGAAATATTCTCCAATAAAATAATTTCAAATATATTATTCTCAATCTAAATATGTTTATTCACATACATTGGTGATTAATGTGCTATTTTTACTATATATATATATGATGGATCCTCCTAATATTAAAAATATTGAAACCCATTTTGAATTATTATCTTGCTTTATGACTCCTATATCTATTAAATTAAACAAATTGTCTATTCCTTAGAATATCCCCTAAAATGTATTGAGTAATATAAGGATCTATGTCTATTAGCTTCACACTAAAAACAATAGCCATAAAAAACATACCAATAGTATTCAATTTTTCTCACTCATCACATTTTATATTATAGATTAATTTTTTTATTTTTTATATAAATAACATTTAGATTATGCCCCATATTTTCCCAAAAGTAACATCTAATTTGAGGTGTATTATTTTGTATTTTTATTGGTGGTCCAACAGACTTCATGCTCTTAAATAGGTCAATATTTTTGGAGTGGTAACTTATTTACATGTATCATCCATGATGTATTTCTGTTTTTTATCAATCCACATGCCTATCTTATATTTATGATAAAAAATTGTTATTATAGAAAATTTTCAAGATTACTTTTTTGGATATCCATTCATCTTATTTAATTTATTAATAGACTATATTATATAACTTCTTTAGGTCATTCCAAGAGTCATAAAACATTATTTATCTTTTAGATTTCATCTGATCTCGATGAATTCAACTTTATACCCTCAAATATAGTTAACCCATTCTTGAAATATGTTTTTAAAATGATTAATGACTGAATACTTCTATTATACTTTAATATTATTCTCTATAGTATTATATAATTTCTTCAACTTCACAAATTTTATATTTTCTATATCAAAATTAACCTTGTATTTCTCTTATTTCTACTACTGTATATAGAGTTCATAATCATATACAAAAAATGTGACTTTAATTATCCAATCATTTCAAAAATATTTCTCCTATAGTGCTACTGTAAGATTCACTTTGAGGCCAAAAACAACTTACACTTTAAATTTTTTTTACTGTCACTTTATTCTATACATTGTGAATTGTCAGTAATGATATAATAGCTTATTCACTAGGTTATTTACAGTTTTCAATTTCATCTTATTTAATTTATTTCGATCCATCACCTTATCATTAAATACGTTTTTACTTTTTGATGGAATTATGCTTTTTATTCCTTTGATATCACTATAAGACATTTTTATTGGTTAGAAATCCTCCCTGACACCTTGGAATTTATTAGGATACCTAGTATCAAGGTGAAAAAATTTTCCATTTTAAAATGAATTGAGTGGAATATTTACTTTAGATTTTTTATTTCCCCTTATAGGTTAGAGATAAGAATTTACATCACCACATCAATATATTTATCATTTAAGTCACCTTCAATAGTTATATTATTTATCAAATTGAATTCAAATTCCTTAATACCTCATTCCCTAAATTATTATACATGCTTCTTCTAATCATATATGGTTCATGAATACATTGAAATAAATTTAATGAGACCATCCTAGAACCATTTTCCCCATTCACTAAAACATATAAATTGAAGTGTTCAACTTTATGATATTAACATATTCTTGAATTTTACCAAGTGCATGCATGTCCCCACAATCACATTCACCAAATACAAGAATATGTCAATGAATTTGGTTCTATGCTTCCTCAAATCCTCATATTTTTCTAAATAATATTCAATTTGTATTATCATACAATTTTTTCAACATAAAAAGGTCCTTAAATATTTTCCACATAGTAATTTAAGATCTATATGAAACCAACTTCATAGAGTTTATATAATATAAAGTCCCCATAGATTATTGAGTCCTTTACAGTGGACATCCAATTCTAAGTGGTCTATTTTTGTGAGTTATTCACTTTCAATGTTTACTAGAATTCCATGCATGGAATCCTTATATATATATATAAATATATCAATTATAGGTTATCAAAAAGCCTTATTTATCCAGATCATCCATATTTAAAAATATTTTTACATTGAACATCCTAGCCCCCTTGTGATAAATAACGACTATCATATCAGTTGAATAAAAAAATAGCCTTGTTTTTTTTTGATTTTTTATAATTTCTAATTTTAAACCTACTTAAATTATAGTCTTTTTTATGAATGATAACATGAGTTGGGGGGGGGGGGGGGGTTAATCCGGTTATATCAAGAAAAAAATATTCCCTTAAATTTTCTCATTCTATATATAGTCACTAGGAAAACAACAATCTTCCCCCTAAATATGAAAGTAATAAAATCATACATCTGAAGAATTTTTTCTAAGTTCACCCTCACTAAGATATGTCTAAGGATCATACATTAATAATGTTTAAATATACCAAAGTAAACTAGGAAAACTACTTTTACAATGTTTAGAGTTGAATTAATATCCATCTTATTTTACAACCACTTATAATGTAGAATTATCACTGCTCATAAGAATGAATCACTGTTAATCAAAAAAAAGTTTGATCTTACAAATAAATATAACTAAAAGTACACCTTTATTAGTATAAATTTAATTCAATCATCACTATGTTTATGTTATCTTAATTATTACTTATTTTATATTTTATTCATTTTCTAATTTGATATAATTGTCTAATTTTTTATCATGGAACATTTTCATTTTTTCACTAAGAGCTTCTCTTTCCTTCATTATATATATAGAATTTTTTTCTTTATATCTTAAGATATAATAAATGAATATGATCCATTGATTTTGTCTATATCCTATATTATCATGAAACTAATACTATCACCATATAAGATAGTAAAATATTTACAAAATGGTCAAAAAATATCCCTTTATCTTATTACAATTACCCTTGGGTTGTACAGGTTATAACTTAACCCATAAAAGTTTTCATTCCTTCAAAAATAAAAAATCTAATTTGAGAGAGAACAACATTTTAGTATAATGAATTCAAATTCCATATTAAATTAACTTGAAACAAATACATTAATAAAAAAAATTGAATCACTATAAGTCCTTTAGAATGCTTCCCAATTGTTAGAGGTTAAAAAAACATCAATGGTTAATTAGAAATTCTGGTAAATAAATTTACTCTATTTGGTAATTTAAGACAATGAAAATAGAATTTGTTTTAAATCCAGACTTATTTTTTCTTTTTTACAACCTAATGAAAAGTAAAACTCTATTCACCTAAGGTAAAACTTGAACAACTAAGGTACCTATTTTCTTAAATAATAAAACATTACAACTTTATATTTAAAAAATTCTAAATGATAATTAACTATAAAATAATTACATCAAAAAATTAAAGATAACCTGTAATAAATTCATGATGTAAAAACGATAAAAGTAAACCACGCACTATATAAGAGTATTATATCCCTATAAATTCTATCAAATGAATCATAAAATAGATCCTAACTCCATCTCTAAATAAAACATTCAACTTACACTCCAAAACATTGTAACTCTTATGTTATATATCTATCACCCCCAATGTATAGGAGGTTTTATATTACCTTATTCATGCTTAATATTATCTACATGCATTCTAATGGATTTTTAGAGGGTATGAGTATATAGTTTATAATAGGTGGTAACCATCCCATCCCTACTTATATATTATAAATGAAAGTGTTTATATAAACAATAAAAGTATGAAAATGAAAAAAATTGAATGCATCAGTTTCCTTGTACAAGGATATTATGTACTTAGTTTAATATCAAGATATGCTAAAATACACACTATAAATCACTGGGTACCTCATACCCTTTCAGCAGGTATTCATTCCTTTACATACAGTAAAAACTACCTTATCTTATCACTTCCCCCCATTTTCTCCAATCTCTATTAAAACTCCCTTAACCTATACAATCACTATTCAATTGATAAACCAATAAAATTAAAATAAAACTAACTTAGATTGACTAGATTCATTTAAAAAATCCCACATAAGTATTCTTATTATCAATAAGATTCAATGAGATTCTAAAGGTAACAATTACGGACATTGAGCTTAAACATCATCTTGAAATTCCCACATCTCATTTGATTACTACACTTGATACCATTATAATTGAAATAAAGGACTTATATTCTAACAAAGAATATTTTTTCACTCATATTGATGATATTAACTGATTTATCTATAAAAGAACCATATTATTTGACTTTTATATCTTCGTACTAAATAACATTAGTAGGATAAAGTATATATTTCATTAGATAGGAAAAATAAATAAATTATTCATAACATTTAACTAAGAAAGAAAGAATAACCTATAATCCATTTCCAATATATGCCTAAAAATATTAAAGGTTCCAATGAATCAAGGATTATGATTCCCTTTCTTCCCCTTCTTCTGATGATGTAATCGATGAGACACGTAATGAAATTCATAATAGATGACACATGATTCTAATTTATATTATTTTTTATCTGTATAATATTTATAAAGGATTTTCATAGTTATTAATCAATTTTATATTAATTTAACATATTTAGCTATCACTTAAACTATACTAAAAAAAATTGATCATGTAACACCCCAAGCTTCCACTGTACGTTTCCCTTCGAATAATGCAATAGCGTGTGTTGTACGCAACCTCGAGCTCTAACACACACCACAACTAATTAAACTAGCTGTTGTGAATAGTAATACCTACTTTTTGAAATTTTATAAATTTTATTTATCAAAATGGACTTCATTTTTGGATTCGGAATATTGAAATTAGACTATGTTGAATTTTTGGTATTTTTCTGAGAACTTCTAAATTTTTATGAATAGTGAAAAATACTTAAAACAACTTTTTTAATCAAAATAATTTATAGTGATAAATTATAATATTTAGTGGTTTTAAAGTATAATTAGAATATATTTTTAGCATTTTATCCAATGGTGGTCATTAGAATTAATTTAACATTGAAATTGGACATAAACAATTGCCAAACTTTTGATATAAATTGTTTCTTAAAAACACGCTATTTATTGTAACAGCGGGAATTAATTATAAAATTAATTAATACAACTTATATGTTTGGAATTTTGTAAAATAGACATCATTTTTGAATTCGGAATATTAATTATAGCTTAGGGTGAAATTTTGGCCTTATTCTGAAAAACTTCAATTTTTGATGAATAGTGAAACCACTTAGTGGTTGTTAAAAACTGATTTTTCGTTAAAATGAAATATTACCACTTCTGTGATTTGATTTTCAAAAATCCGACATACATGGTTGTCATTAAGAAGTAAAATGTGGTTCAATGAGATTAAAATAATTTTTTGGTGAATAGTAACTTTTAAGTTCTTAATCGCGATTAGAGGTAATTAGTGTAGTTTAAGGTAAAAACAATGTTTTAATAATATGATATGAGCTTGACACTTGTCCTACTCCTATTGGATGAGTCATGGCCGACCAAGACAACCCATGGGTCAACTTGGGGACCCCATGGAGCCACTTTAGTTGGAAAATGACATTAATATATATTTATTTAATGTTAAAATTAAATTGACACAAACAAGAGTTGTTTTACTAAAACAGTTTTTAAGTGGGGTTACACAAGTCCAAATTTTGTCTATAAATATTCATTAGAAAGATAAAAAGATTTCCTACATCATAGTATTTTTTTATAATTTTTAGACATTAAATAAATTAAATTATTTTTGACATCATTATGATGCAGCGATGACCTCATTATTTAACGATTTAAATAAAATGAGAAGATAATGCAAAATCTAAGGCTTACACTTCTCCAAATCCTATTGGATGAGGAGATTTAGAAACCTTATCACCTTAGCCTCGAATTATATAAGTTTGGGACCTTTAGAATCCGAAAATCATTGTGAAATAATGTAACATTTCAATCTTTCCAAAAGTGCCCCTCCTCTCCTCTTATAAAAGGCCCCCAACTCTACCACCTTATGCACACTTTCAGGCCTTTTGGTTCGGCCAACCCCTGCCCAAATACTCTCCCAACTTCTCTCCCTTCATCCTAGAAGCTTTACTTTAGTCAGAAAGCCATCCTAAGGAGTCCTTTTGATCAAATCAAAAGGAAGAACCCGAAGAAGAGGTAACATTTTCATCACCCTCTTTCAAGTTTCTTTCTTCTTCCACTCCCTCTTTGTTTATTATTTCAATTCTAAAATTATAACTCCAGTATCTTCTATATACTGTGATGTTATTATAAATATGGAACAACCATATTCAGTATTCTACCCATCATTTGAATGACATGTCACCATACGTGCGTACGTACGGCTTACCGTCTCCACGTCGTGGTGTAATTGTTATTCAATATATTATTATTTAGATGGGTATAATAATGATATGTAATTCATGTAAATAATAAATATAACTTGATAATGATTCTTTATATATGATATACTATCCAATTATATATTATTCAAATATCAAAATAATGATATTGTCGCTCGTGCGTACGTACGGACTACCGTCTCCACGAACGCGATGAGATTCATTCTCCGTCGTATCCATTCAAGTATAATTATCATTTGATGATTTAAAAATAATGTTTAAGGACATGATATCATTCTAGATATGAATAATATACAACCTATCCATGAAAAACACAACTTACTTAACAAAACATATAAAAGAAAACGAGTATGTTAACACCCGAAACAACGATAAATCTAAGATATTGTTAACAAAGAAGTGTTAAAAGATCATATATGATATCATATGAATGTATATGATTCTTTTATAATTTAATAACAATTATTTCACCATTATACAGGAGGTTAACCTACCCCAACCAAGGAAAAGTACAAGGTAAGGGTTTACTTCACAACCTCTTCATTATCCAAGGTTGTTTATACATAATTATCTACTGGGACCTCGTTATCATCCACATCCATGTTTCATAAAAATGTCTTTCAAAACATTTTTACTATTAAATGGAAAATGTGTTAAAGTCATTTACACCCTTATACATTTTTGAAAGGAATCTTACCGTCGTTTTCCAAACAATGAACTTTTTGACCTCTTTGACAAATTTAAGGTAAGAATTATTATTTTTAACTTATACGGCGGGTGCGGCTATTTTCCGCCATTATAACTTCGGCGAAGCTTCCCTAACAAGCTTATAAGAATATCTTCAAAGTAAATGTATTATTTTATAATTATGGGACTTTTAAATGATTTCAAAAAGGAGAGATATTACTCTCAAATAGCTTTGATTTCATCCATGTCAACATCCTTTGATGGGTTTTAAGTTTAATTGAAATTGATTTATGATAAAAAACTTCCATTGAACATTTTGTGAAATATTTGACTGTGGATGTGTTATTTTTATACCATCCATAGCTTGTGGAGAAATTTTTGACATTTCGTATGCTAGTTTTAATACGAATATTTATGATATGTTTAAACCTATTCATATGAGGAATGTATTGGACTTAATATGTGACGGGTGGAGCCCGCTATAGCTCCTCGATGCATCGGTAGGTCTCATGAGACAACTAGACGTGGAATTGGCCGAGGCCCTTTCCCAATTTGATTTATGGTTTTGGCCAAGGCCTTAATCATTTTAGAAGTCTTGGCCGAGGCCTTGACAAAGTGTTTCAGAATGTCTGGCATTATACATTCCCTCATTATGAAAGTGGTTATTGATATTTCATGTGATTATTCGTCTAGTAGAATATCCATGAGAGTAATTAATGGCATTATTTTATTTTACTTTTTCCATATTATGCTGAAGTTCAAGTTCAATAAGGCTTTTGTTTTGGTTATACATTGCCTTAAATGCTTATGTTTTCTTATAAAAGCTTCCGCAATATTGTTATCCTTACTGAGCATCTGAGCTCACCCCTTTCAATGTTTAAATATTTTCCAGTATGTGAAGAAGTGTATTATGACTGACTTGCAAGGATAGTCAGTGAATATATGAGTGTGGACTATGAAGACCATGTTATTGTAGTTTGTTTAATTTTGATGTAATGAAAGACTTATGAATGTATCTAGAGTTTCCAAGGCTACTAAACTAATCGGTCTTTCGAGACTTGATCTTTTGTGATCATGCCAATGTTACGAAGTAATGCACCGACTCTCGGTAGCTGGGGTTGGGGCGTTACAGATCATGACTAAAAAATTTTAGTCTAGAATAATGAATAGATACATAGTATATCATAGAGTTCCTTTAATAGGTCTATCTAGATGGATTAATGATACAAATTATTTTAGGTAAATTATATGAGTGATAAATGATACTCTAAAGAGATACCAAAATCAAGGATAAAGTATATATGTATATCCCTGAAGAGTAAAATAGTTATCTTTAACCATCCGCTAGTTTGAGAGTAATAATATGTAATTAGTTTCACTTGAGTACTAAGAAAATGCTACAACCCTCACTAAAATCTTGAGTCAAACCATAGGTCTTGATAAAAAATAATTCTAGTCACTACCCCAAGAATTTTTAATATCTCCCTGATATATAGCTTTTCTAATAAATCAGAATAATATTATTACATGAAAAATAGAAAATTAATGGCCTTATTTATGTATTTAAAAATCACCTCATCCACATCCTTACCTCTCATAAATTGAAGAGAGTTCATTGGATAGTATATCACGACTTCATTAAATTTCTATACTGGAATAGAAAGTGGGTAGAACTTAGTGGTTGGCTGTTGATGTTAAGACTTGACCCATTGGAAAATAAGACTCCAATAAATAAATATAATGATATCTCATTTCAGGATAGGAAATAATAAATTACAATAAACCTGATGAAACGACAAATAAATATATGAGTTTATATCATAAAAATATGAGTGATATTATCTTAAAAAGTTTTTCCGTATACTTTTGGGAACCCCCAATCTTCCATCAAGATAGAATAAGGAAATCGAATCTCAAGAAAATCATATAATATCTTATCTCTGTCGAGTATATCATTAATGATGATACAATCCTGAATATATATCTATGATTATTTTGAAATTTATAGGTAGTGATGAAAGATTAATAGGATATAAATATATCTCACTTCAATCCTCAAAGCTATCTTGATGAAATTAAACTTGTATCAATATAAGATTACATTTATTTTTAAATTAATATAATTTTTGAGGATAATACTTCATAATGAGAGTATCTCCTAGCAAATTTCCCTTATGAAGACAATAGTGAATCTAAAAATAAATAGTTTTTAGGTATTTAACAAATAACATAGCCTTAAATCACGATCCCACTGAGAAAAATATAGTTGTTGATTTTATGGATGGTGTATATTATGAATCAATCACATAATAAAGTGTTTTTCTATTCCTTAAATTCATGCACTATAGTAGATAACTACAAATAATGGATTGAATTTTTCATCATATGAGACTATAAATTCATTGAACTATAATCCATTGAATTATGGTCATACATCAATATATTTCTGATACCTATATAAGAGGTTCCATAATACACCTAAAAGCTTTTTCATGACTCTGTCATGATCAAGATTTAGGATATAATAATTCTCTTCTTTAGTTCATAAAATCTAACTCAAAATATTTTTACCAAATGAACATCTTCCCTTTCTTGGTTAGAGTAGTCATAGAATGTGACATATGAGAGAAATTATGGATTATGTGATTATAATATCTTGTAAGTACTATGAAAACTAAAATCTTGAAGTTATGCTTGGTCACTTCCAATGAAATCAATACCAGTACTTTCTTAGGATCCATTAAAATTCATTATTTAGATATAATATGACAAAATAATTTAACCTTATAGACATATAAATATAATATAGAAATATATACATAAACTCCATGCTCTCATAATGTTCCCAATACCACCTAAATATTCTTCTCATGATTTTTCCATTTTTTATGTAAACTAGGATATCATACACACCTAGTATAAAAAAGTGTCTAATATGTATAAAAAATCTTATTCATGAGATTCAATAAAAAACCAACCAACTCCAAAAATCCATATTTAGAAAATTATTAGGTCTATCTTGGAGTTTATGATACCATGATCACAAGTCAATATTCAAAAACCATTTCCACCCTCTCAATTTTAAAACAAATCATTTATTAAAAAAAATGAAACCAATTCTTAATAAATAATTGATTCAAATTATGATAATGCACACATAATAATTAAAGTATATCAACTCTATTTAGAAAAATTAACATGACCAACCTAAGGGGATGTGATAGGTAGGATAAATGTTTTACAATTATTAACCTCAAGATTAATTTTTAATTCACATAATTATGCTAGTTCTATATGGTGTGGTTAAATAGAAAATAACTCAATTAATAGAATAACCTAGATAGATAATTCTAGATTTTATTTAGTAGGAAATCCTAAAAAACATTAATGATCCAACCCAGGTCAACAAGACACACCACCCAAACTAGCCCATCTTGTATTATAGGTAAAACAAGAAAATAAAAATAAATCCTAAATATAAAAAAATAAAGACATACAACTAGAGTATGAAGAGGAAACAAATGAGATTCCATAAATAACATTGAATATAATACAAAATAGGATAAAACAAAAAATAATCCAAGTCCCTATATGACAAATAATCATCTCCAAACCAACCCAAACTGAAATCAACAACAATAAGAGATGATAGAATGCTACAAGATGCTATTCCCTTTACCTAAATTATACAACACAACAACTAAAAATTCTCAAATCCATAAGTAGGGTATGAATCAAATCCCATTAGTATACCACCAATGTTTTTATACGAGGTATAATATTAACAATGAAACAATTCTAGATTTTAAAAAGAATAGTATTACAAAGAATATTCATAAATCCAAACCATTTATCAATTTTATCCCCATTTTCTCCATTAGTTTCCATTAAATCATTTCATATTCTCATACCAAAAATATGAAAAGTATAAGTGATAAAAATAAGAAATCATATCCATGCATCAAGAGGTAAATAGTTAAACACATATACATGAAACAACCTATCATGTGAAGCTATGTCATACAATCTCATATAAAAACCCATGAGCAACAATCCATGATAAAACAAATCATGTGATAAATAACCATAAATGAAAAAAAACTCACATATGGGATCAAGCCTATGGGACACTACATACTAGACACTAAAAATAAAATCCAAAATAGGAACATTATTCGATCCAACTAATATCAAGTTCTACCCGTCGATATCAAAACTGATATCCAATCTTTCCAGTTGATATCACAAAATTTTAGCACCTAGTAATGTCTTACACACACTAAGTCTACCCATGTCTCTCTCTCAACACTCCTAATCTTTCCAATGTTAATTTATCCAAATTCATTTCAAAACCAAGCTCATAACTTCATATATATTTTTCAAATCTAAGATAACTTGCTTCAGAGTTTGAAAACCCATTTCTAAATCAAGAAAATTCATTTTCAAAGAAAAAACATTTTTAAAAAACATTTCCTTTTTAGAGAAAAAACTTGTAACCACATATCACTTATAAACAAAGATAAATAAAATGTAATGTATCGATAACAACATGAAATTTATTAAATTAACTCATTATATAGAAAAAACTACCTCAACATGGTATAAACATTCCTATTTTTCAGAAATGATGACTGTATTCCAAGAGAATGTACTTTATAAGACAAGGCAAACCAAGAAACTGAAAACTATCAATAAAAACACTATCTGATCACAAATAAAAAAATGACATCCAAAAAACATTTTTTACTAAAACTAAGGAAAACCCTGAAGGATTAAATTCTCAAAGAAAAGAAATCTAACCATAATGGTGATCAATCGCTGAACGAAGTGATCTAGAAGGAGTGGATTAACAAGGTTGAGATAGGTAAGGTTTCTGTTATATTGAAATTAAAATCAGCTATGAAACACCCTATAAACCACATCTCATGAAACTTACATATTGTGTAATCCCATTACATGTTGTGTAATCCATGGATAATTAAATCCCTAAAAAACATAAATTTTCTAGTAAAAACCCAATATTTTCCCTTATATGACATAAACCCTATAAATGGTGTGTCAAAAATTCACCCAATGTATCATGTTCCCAAATTATTCCCATCAGCCATTACATGGTTTGTACTCCAATTACATGACATTTAAACACACAGTGAGCAGCAAAAACTGTAAGTATAAGCAAAAATTTCCATCAAATACCAAATTTCACCATTACAGGTATCCTCCCAATTCCTCTTCAGTATTAAACACTCAATGGGAATGAAAAAAACAAAGGTTAAAACATACTTGAAAAAAGGTAAAGGGGAATTACAATATCCCCGCCATAAACTCTTTCTTCCCCTATAAATCCATCAAGATACTGGATCAGAAAAAAGAGAGGGCCACTACTACCACATCAACAACTCCCACTCCCATATCTTGTGACTATCTTGTCTAAATTTCCATAGTACCCAAACTAGGGGATCATTTTATAGTGTAATACCTTATCCTGGTGATCCATAATCAGAACTAGTTGCTCAACCAAAGTGGTATTAGGTTCAAGATCAATATCCTCCAATTTAATCTCTTATGAAGGATATTGTACATACCTCATCATATGGGAAACAAAAAACATTTCATGTATAGATATCAAAATATAAGGAATGTGAAACTGAAAGGACACTATCCCTAGTCTTCCAATGATCTCAAAGGGTCCCAATAACCCCAATTCCATCTTACACTACTTACCCAAATGATGATATCCTAAGTGAGGGGAAACTATGAGAAAGACCCAATCACCAACCTCAATCTCCAATGGCCGACACTAATGATCCACAAAAGAATTACAATGACTCTATGTTGTGATTAAATGTCTCTAGATCAATAACACTATCTTCTCTATCTCTTAAACAACACTCAGGCTAACCAAGGATCACTCTCCCAACTATGCCCAGAATAAGGGAGATCTACATGGCTACCCATATAATGACTCACAAGGTTCCATCTTTATCGAATCCTGATAAAAAATTTTAATAAAAAAATCTACCAAAGGAAAATTATTTTCCCAATACCCTCTAAAATGAAGAACACATGCCTGAAGAATATCCTTTAGATCCTAGATATCCCTCTACATCTATCCATCCATCTGTGGATGATAAACTGTTCCTAGTTTAATATGGGAACCCATATCCTTATTAAAACCTTTACAAAATATATATGTGAACCTTTGATACCTGTTAGAAACAACTGTAGAGGGAAAACTATGAAGTAACACAATCTATCAGACTTAAAATTCCCTAAATTGTTCTTCTTTTTCCATCTCCTTGATAGGTAAGAAATGTGATCCTTTCATGAGTCGATCAATGATCACTCAAGTAACATATTTACAAATAGGATTCCATGGTAAAATAATGATGAAATCTATAGAAGTATCATCCCACTTCGATACTATAATGGGTAATATATATAAAAACCCCACAGGTCTTTAGTTCTCTACCTTAATTCTCTAGAAATTAGGGACCCTCAAAACAAAATTATATATCAACTGTCTCATCCCTTTTTACCAATACTGATGCCTCAATTCATGATAGATCTTTGTATCCCTAGGGTTCCTGAACAAAAAAGACCAATGTCCACTATCCACCAACTCTTTCCTTAGGGAAAACTAGACAACCAACCTATTACAGAGGCACAAAGCTCTACTGGGAGGCCAATAGCACTCACCAGGGGTATCCCAACCACGAAGGCTTTCACTAAATCATTTGAACTTGATGTCTACCACCTGATCGAGAAAAAAATACTCATCAAAAGAGGATTCATCTTTTATTGAATCCAAGAACACCAATCCACTAAGCTGTTCCACTTCCAATATCATATTATAAAATAAACTCATCAGAGACCCCTCCTCAATGAATTCTTGCATGACTTATGTTGGTATTTTTCTTCTCAATGCATCGACAACCACATTCTATTTTCTCGGGGAATATGAAGTATCAAAATAAAATTATAAAGATATTCTACCCAATATATCTATTGAAAATTAATACACCTATGATTAGAAATATATTTTAGGATCTTATAATTAGAATATACCATAAACCACCCCCCAAAGAGATAGTGATAAGGACCCCTTAGCAGACAATCCCATGAAGAGATGCACGTGCACAAAACCGATGTCAACTCCATACCCTCACAACATCCCAATCCAAAAGGTCTGCACCGAGGAAGACTTCATGCTCTGGTTCTCTTTCGGATCAGGTCCAAGAAGACTGCTGGAAACAAGAATAAACTCACAAAAAAGTCAAAAAACAAGGGAACCCAGGTGCTAGGGTGGGGCGGGGCTGGTTGCTTTTTCTGGGTGTTTTTTTGTCCAGTTAAATTTTGTGGTTTCTCACTTTTTCCTCAAAAGTGTTTTCTTTATAATAAAAAAATTAATTTTAAGGCAAATGGCATGAGCCATAAGCCACCACCTATTTTCCCTCTATCTAGACACATCTCAAACCCATACAAGAAGAATCATAGAAATCATTGTAACCTGATTATGGTTCCAGAATAATCAAAACTGCTGATGAAGTCATCCTCAGCTTCAGATCCTAAAAATATATTCGACACTTATCACTACATGAATACTTTTCACCCTTATGGTTTAAATATAATATAAAATATATGATTTTGGGGAAGTCCTGAACAAACAATCAATAATAACCCACAAAACCAAAGAAGCTTTGGATCTCAAACACATTCCTAGGATACACCCAAGACATAATGTGCTATACCTTTTTTGGATCTACTAAGACATCCCTCTCAAATATCACATTCCCTATAAACTTCACTTCATATGTCTAAAATTTACACTTGGAAAGATTTACATATAGAATATGTTCTTTCAAGGTTGGGATAATGATATCCAAACAGTCCATATGTTCCTCATATTACATGGAGTACACAAAAATATCATCCAGAAAAAAACAATAGATTACAAGAACCAATGAAATATTTGGTTCATAAAATCCATAAAAACCATAGATATTGAAGGGAATAACCAAAAAATGAAAATAACAATGTCAAATCCTTAATGTTATCTTAATTATATACTCTTCTCAGACTCTGAACAAAGTGATACCATGGATACATGTTAGTCTTAGAAATCCAACAAGATATTTTAAGCTAATCAAAGAGACTATCAGTCCTTGTAAAATGATATTTATTCTTAATGACCACCCATTTCAAATTTCGATAATAAAAAAAAAGTCTGAGTCTCCCATATACCTTCATAGAAAATAGGATCGATGAATCCCATGGTGAAATGATAGTATGAATAAATCATTTATCCTCTAAGTCTTCAAGATAGACCTTAAGTTACACCCACTCAGTAGGTTTTATATATTAAAATGGAATAGAAACATGCATCATACCAGGGACTAGTTCAATAGAAATATTGAACTATCTTTAGGGAAGGAAACTAGAAAAAGTATTCAGAAATATCTCAGGGTATTCACATACACCTTAGAGAAATTTGAACACCTAAGAAAGGGTCAAATGTATCAAGAATCATTTTTGAAAATTGGTATGAGACTACACAAAATTAAAAACAATATTCCATTCCCTTCTTGATCTAGATTCCCACTCAACCTAGAAAACATTAGTGACCCTATCAGTAGATAAGAACCAAAATAAATGGTGATAACTTTCTATCTGGGACTTAACATGAATCCTGAAATCCATATTGATAATCAAGTCAAATATTTCAAGATAAATAACTAAAAATTCCTAGACCACCTCATAGTTGACTATAATCACTGACACAAATTACATCTAAAACCTTATTTAGACCTTTTCCAAAAGGCATGGAATGATTAAAAAAATGGAATAAGTTCCAAATTCAAGACAAATACATCAACTAACTTTGATGATATAAAAAATGAGTACCACATATATCAAATAAATATATTTCCATATAAGATGACATAAATACTATATCTATATTAGTAATTGGCCCTATTTTAGATTCATATGGTGTATACTCTGTTGTATAAATCTATTCGGTATTTGGCACAGGAACATCTTCATTTCTTAAGGATTAGAATCACCAAACTTTGATGAACATGAATAAACATGTGAACCCTTGGTGAGAGTGTATCCTAACCTATTAGATTGAGATATATTTTTACAAAAATGATGTATATGTCCATATCATCCACAGAGATGACAAGTTTTAAGATCCTCTTCATAGATAGGCTTAGTATGACCTCACCTTCAATACTGGTAGTAGAAAACCTACTACTGCACCATTGAAGCCCCTGAAACTAGTCTTAAAGAAGACTAATCACTCTTGCACGTTATTTTATGGATAGAATATAAACCTTGTCTAACCAGAGAACCAAAAGAATCTCCACCCAAACCTATCTTCCCAGCTATGCATGACCCATCCAAAGATACCATTTCCATCACCTCCATAAATGATAGAATGTACATGATTATTAAAAACAAATGAATATCAGGACTCACTCCTAACTCAATCCTCCTAGACTTCAGGTATTCATTAGTGAAAGGCTTTGGTTCCACATGCACCGACTCAAAACAATTGGTAGAAAACTCCAAGATAGTATGCTCCCCCGTCTTTAAGGTTAGAAACCCTAAGGTCTTCACAACATGAAATGTATGAGGGTCAAACTTATAGTTGAAGACTTTCTTAATGGAATCATATGTAATATCCTCATACAACATATCTTGAGAAATAGAGTCCCACCATCTCTTTCCTAGTCCCATATGTATATAAGTGGAAAAACCACCTTAGAGTCTTCAGAAGTATTTATGAATTTAAAGATCCTTTCTATCTTCTCAAGCCACTCCTTTTATTCCCAGGTTCATTTGTCACCAATTAGGATGAATGTATTATATTTATTAAATTTTTAGAGATGATCCAATAGGTATGTTGTGTTACCGACACCCACTTGACCCAGATTCTGAACACTATAGATAATAGATTCGACCGAAGTAGGGTCCACTAGAGGATTCTTCTATGAAGCCTATATCACTGATTCCTATCTTATATTTGGAATAAATATTCTTATAGGAATTTTATAATAAGATACAAAAACAAATTAGACAAGATAAAATTCCAAAATCATAGGGCCAACTTCAGGTATTGAAAACAAAACAATAAAACATTATGAACTTAAAGAAACCATGAAAATATTACTTAAAAAAGGAAGAAGTCAATTTAAATAGACTACCCATAAACTTAATTCAAATAATCTCAAAATCCAAGTCTCAAACTAAGTAAAAGTCCCTAACCACCCATGGTTGCTAGGGTTCAGTCATGGAAGTGAGTTTCTAGACCCCTTTTTTCACACATAATATCCAAATTACAATGGTTCTAACTATCTTCTACCCAAGTGATAGAACCAAACTCAAGAAGTGAAAAAACACTTAAAATTGAGAATCCATTTGATACAAAATTTTAATGAACTAAACCAAGTGAAATAAACAACCCACATAAACCATCCCATCACATATTATAGGTAAAATAGGAAAATAGAAACTAGTCCTGAATATGAGAAAATCAGGACACACAACAACATTATGAAGTGAAAATAGACGAGATAAACCAAAATACATACAATATAATCCAAAAGATGCTAAACCAAAAATTAAGTCAAATCCCCACATGCTCAATAGTCACTTCTAGGCCAACATTAATCGAAAGTAGCAATAATAAGAGAAGCCAAAATACTACAAGATGCTCATCCCTTTACTATAATCCTATAATACAACATCTAAAAATTCCCAAGTGCACTAATATAGTCGTATCTAAAGCCATGTAGGATACCACTATAGTTTCTATAAAGGGTCCAATATGAAGAATGAAATAATTCTTGGTTAAGAAACCATTTTTATAAAGATTTTCTTAAATCCAAACAAGTTATATATCAATTTACCTTTTTCTCCTTTAGTTTTCATAAAACCCTTTCATATTGTCAAAAAATAAATAAAAAAATGTAGAAGGGTTGAAAATAGGAAATCATATCAATGAATGAAGATATAAATAGTTAAACACGTATACGTGAAATTACCTATCATGAAAAGATATGGTATACAATCTCATATAAAAACCTATGAGCAACAATCCATGATAAAAATAATCATGAAATAAATAACCCTATTGAAAAAGATCCTAACATATGGAATCAATCCTATGGGAACCTAAGTAATAGAAACTAAAAAGAAAAGCCTAAATAGGAAAATTTTTATATCCAACTAATATCAAGTCCTACAAGTCAATATCACAAATGATATAAAGGCATTCTAGGGGATAGCACAAAAGGATACCACCTATTAATTCTATACACACACAAAGGCTAGCCATTTATTTTTCCAGTGAACCCATTATTTCCAATGTACATTTTCACATATTCATTTCAAAACCATGATCAAAATTTTATAAAATGTATTCAAAGATAACCCAATCATCTTCAGAATTTAAAAACCCATTTCCAAATCATGCAATTTCATTTTAAATTAAAACCCCATTTTTGAAAAACATTTTCATTTTCAAGAAATCATTTTAACCATATATCAATTCTAATTAAAAAACACCCCAAATGAATTTATCAAGAATGAAATAAAATTAATCAAAATAACCAGTTATATAGAAACACCTACCTCAACATGGTAGATTCCTAGATGATTTCAATAATGGAGAACAGAAATAAAGAGAGTGGCCTTCCCAAGAAAAGGAAAACCAATAAACTAAAAATGATCGATAGAAAACACTATCTGATCAAAAATCCAAACCCAATTGTCACCAAAACCACAACTATAACCAAAATAAAAAAAACTAGAAGGATTACTTACCTATAAAGAATCAATACAACCCTAATAGTGATTAATCACTAAACTAATATATCTGAAAGGAAAATAGCAAGATAAAATTTTCTAGGGAGAGATCTGCGTCAACAGAGGTAAAGATGTAGGTGGATTGAAATGAAAATCATCCATGTACCCCCTAAAAACCACAAATCATGACATTTACATGGAGTGAAATACCACTACACATTGTGAAATCCATGAAGGAACGAATCATTTAAAAATGAGTCACCTTTTTATTGAAAACCCAATATTTTACCCTATAAAACATGAACCCTATACATGTCTTGTAAACCTTTCACCATGTGTATATAATTCAAAAATTCTTCCTGGAATCCATTACATGGAGTATATTAAAATTACACGGTGTATTAGTACCAATCAATTAAGAAAAACTATAGTTCTATGAGGAAAATTACAAAAAATAATTGACTTCATCATCCAAGGTATACTCACATTTCCATTTTTGCATTAGAAGACCAACAAAAAGGGAACCCAAAAACAAAGGTTAAAACATACTTGACTGAACGGTAATAGGTCATTACTAAATACTTAGTAAATACACAAGGAAACAAGCCTACCCTTAAATTTAATGCCTTAAATTTATCATATTCGACAACCTAGAGTACTAAAATCATCATTGGAGAGGTGATTCCACTAATCATCTCCTAATACAATCAATATTGATTTCTTTGAAATTCAAATTATCACATAAGAAAATATAAAGTACCCTACAGAGAGGAAAAATAATTCTATCTTTGATAAGAGTCAATATGTTTCTTGATATTGGTTGACCAATCCATGCCCAAGATAAGATGAAAAATATTTATGTCAATAATGGGAAAATCATACATGTCCTCAAAAAGGCCCATAATAATGAGACATGAAGAAACTATATTACTCCTCTATAATCATTTCTGAATATAGTATCAACAGTCTTGAGTTTATAGATATATCTGCCCTAATCCTAAGAGAGATATAAATCTCTTGATAGTAAAGGAGTGGGAATCTCAAATATAAAAAATAGAAAAAATGGTAGAATATTCTTGACTAGTACCTTAAATAATATATGGAGAATAATTAGCATCTTTCATAGATTTTATAGGTATAAAAACTAAATTAGAGATATCATAATAGCCCAATAGTTGAAATATTAACCTAATATAATGTACCACCAAATTATGAATCCACATCCCTTGTACTTTTTCCCACATATATATTTTAAATAGAGGACAATTTAACATAGTATCCTATCCATTAGTATGAATTTGCACGGTATCAATTTTCTAGGGCCTCTAGCCAATATTATCTGAAGGAGTAGACCAATAAAACCTATAGATATAGTCATACAAACCAAAATGATTGAAATACCTTAACTCAAAGAGATATCATGGTTTAATATGTATCAAATAACCAAATTAAAAACATTGAGTAATATATTTTAAATATTGAAAAAAGATAAATTTCACCTTGAATTACTTACATCAGTCCACCCAAACCACTTCACACCTAGACTAATTTCACCCACCTAAATACCCTTTGCCTACAATACAACCTGAAAGATAACAACTTGATTCCATAATATTTTAGGAACTAATCATATCCAATATTATTTCTTCGCAATATCATAGAATATCAAAATGTTGAACATCACTACTTACATCGAAAATAGTTCCCACAACCCCATCTTGGAACTCATAGATTTATGTTCCTTATATTCACTCTGATATGGATAAATGAAGACCAGATCAATATATTTAGAGGTTTACTCCACCACTCACATCATTCCTAGCTTAGGATATATAAATTACATATATTTAACTTAGAAATGACTTTATGTATAGAATTTTTTATAATGAAATTTATGAAAACACTTCAAGGTGAGTTCTTAACCCCTCTTTCCCTCAACCATCACATCACACCACTGAATATCAACTCCTTTGAGTATCATGGGGTATAAAAAAACCCAATGTTTTTTGGAATCATAATTCTATAAAAATATATTGGTCATGTGATTCACTAGCTCCTTAGCATCTTGAGGTTATACTTCACCCTAGAAAGTTAGGTGATGAAAGAATTGAAAGATAAATATTAAATTAATAGTTTTGGGTTCCCATGAAGTTCTTAATTGTAACACAATATGAAGTAACTGAGCTAACCCATAAGAATTTAAGGATCAATAGGTGTTTTTACAAGAGGATCATGATCGTTAGCTCTTTCCTATATATACAAATATGGTTGACATAATAGTATCCTCAATATTTATATGGATTACTATATAATATTCTCTTACAAGAATGTAAAATATAGAATTTATATTAGAACAATAATGTTCAAATCATTACCCTCATAATATTTACCTCTTTTATATCATTTATAATAATTTAAAAAACTTTTATATATGGTAATATGTATTTCCTCGTAATATTTTTCTTTATTTTTGAATAAAAAACTTTGTAGGTTGAGTGGAAACCCTACCAAGATTTATGATATCATACAAACCAAGAAGTGAAATATAGATAACCACCAATTTAAAAGGAATACCAAAATTTAATATTAAAATTTAAAAACTAGACCTTGAAGGAGGTAACTAGTGAAGGAAGATTGAGGTGACCATCATGTCACATCAATCACTTGCCTCCCATATCCCATGGATTCACATCACCTGAATTTAATAACCATTTAAAACTTATCATTATCATCATCCCCATCATTGTTATATCCACTATCACCAATAGGAACCACTGAGCTAGAAATATTGATGAATTTTTTTACTATATTTAATGAGTTAATAAACCCTAAACATATACGCCACCAAATTAATCTCTATTACACCAGATGAAAATGATGAAGTAAAAAATCCACTAAAAAAGATCTATATAATCAATAGAGTTGGATATAAAAAAAGAAACATTTAAAAAATAGAAACATCCATGAAATTGAACCATCTGAGACTAAACACCATCTTTTTAAACACATTGAATTTTATATTAATCTAACAATATAAAATACATAATAATAAATACAATTTTTATTTGTTTCTAAGTATTAATTAATATATAAATTTAAATATTTTTTAGGATTATACTAAACATGTAAAAACAAATATAAAACTTGACACTCCCCAATTGGTTCTTAATTACATACACATACTCATGGTTCATGAGCCTAAAAATTTATATATTCTAGTAAAAAATGATAATATGTCAAACATATACTTCCATTGGTAACTCAATGTTACACCATAATTATGATAACCAAGAATAGTTAGGGGTTATATCACGAGTTTTGATAATTTTATATCTTGGCTACTCTCAATATCACTATCGATTAATTATAGAAACCCAGATTTTTATTAAAAAACAGTTACATAATTTTAAAGATAAACAACAAAAAAGGGTTGAAAAAAAATGATCCAAAGGTTTTGTATCGTTGGAAAATTTAGATCATACATAACTTTTACAAAATGAAACACAAAAATTTAGTTAATTTATTCTTCTCTAGCTTCTTAGTGACCCTTGTATTCTCTTTAGTAAAAGTATTCACCTGAGGATATACTTCAAAAGAAGGGGTGATCTAAAAGACTAGGAAGTGTATAAATAATAAACATGAAAAATGGGAGATAATAATAATAATAATAATAATATAATAGAAATATCATAACCATAATCATGAAAGGAAAAATTATACAATGTCATGGAATAAGGAAATGCATAAAAAAGAAACATCATGTCTTAGTGGTCAAATACCAGACATGGTTGTGAATAAATCTAGAATCATGTTAAAAAATATTTTTCAGCTTATCTCATGAGATTAATCAAATTAAATAATTAATTTTATCTCTATATAATATCAGGTGCATCCACCACATCATAAAATTTACATGTGCTACATAAGTTCAGGTGTACCAATCCCATTATAACATTTACATTATCATATATGCCATATAGAACATATATCAATATATAAAATATAATAACCTATGGAAAAGAATGGGTTTAATTTAAAAAATAATAAATTCATAAAATTTTGATCTCCCAAGAAAAAATTTGAATAATATTCTTCGTATCAATCTTGATTGAATAATAAACAATTGCATGAGAAGTAAAAGATGTGTTTTTTTGAAAGAGGAGTTCTTATGAAAAAATCATTTCATTTGCCTTGGAAATAGATAGGAAACATGTATATCACATAAAATAAAATGAAAAAAATAAATTATATTTATAGAAAAATAAAGGAACATCCATACTGAAAATAGAGTGAAAGAGGGAAATCACCAAGGAAGAGAGTTGGGTTGGATAATTCCTCTTACCTTATGTCCAAATTCTTTCTTCAATTAAATAACAGATAATCAACTTAAATTAATTAATTTATAAATTATTAACCTTTTATAAATGAATTTGATTCATTATATATTAATTAAGTTCATTTATGGGATTTTTAATGAGTTATAGAGTTCAATTTCATCATTCAAGAGTGTTTGTATTTCAAGGTTTTCATGATTTGTTTGCTTGTTTATGAGTATGGAAGTTCATGTAAAATAGGATTGATATTCCAGAGTAGAAATTATATGTTATTAATGAAAATAGAATTTTTAATTGGTCTTATATGTCATTTTTTATATATTATGAGGATGAATCATTATATAAATTGTTATTGAAATCAATTTAAATTATTTGACAGATTTCATGACCATTATGAGATTGTATCATTTTATTTAACATAATTATTATATATTGGTTCCAGAACATTATATCACTTATAATGTGTATAAAAATATCTTATTTAATCATAATTATGGTTTTATATCCATCCATGTTGGTGGCAGTGAAAAATTAAAACACCTCCTCCATAGTGGCGGTAAATCAACACACCACAGAAGATATTTTCATTTTTAGAATAAAAGGAAAATGGAAGAGATTATAAAATAAATTATTCCATTAACATAGTAAAAATATAGTATATAAAATATACTAGAGTTATCATGCCTCTTAGATAAGTGTCCGTGATTATAGGATAAGAAAAGATATGGAATTTGAAAATAAATTAAAAGGAACAGAAAAAGGGTTTTACTTCTTGAATTTCTCTTCCTTGAGGACCTCCTTAGGGAAAATGGTTTTATCTTTTTATTAGGAAAAGAGCTCTTAGATATGGGGGAGGGTCTTGGGAATATTATAACAAATAAATTGGGAATGGATTAAATCATTAAAGGTGTGAGGAGAAGAGGTGGTGAGGGGTGGTATTTATAGAGGATAAGAGGGGTGTTTTCTCATTATTTTATTCATTAGTTTATTATTTTGGATAAAGACTATGAATATATTTATAATTATCACTAAATATATTAAAAAAACTAATTTTCTTTCCAAATTATGATTCTTACATTATTCATTACTCAAGAAATAATTTATTTAATTTATAAGGTATATATATCGTAGATTACAGTATTTTACTGTTCACCAAAAATTCATATAATTTATAAAAATATCAACAAAAATCACCCTATACATTCTTTTATGTGTTCAATTAAAAAATTAAATAAATTTTATGAAAATAATTTTCTAAAAATGAGAAATTTAATTCTTAATTAAAATTATCATTTACTCTGAAAAAACCAATATGAAAATTATAATTGATTTTATAACACTTTGAAAAAGTAATTAAGGTCTCATAAAATAATATGATAATGGTAAGAAAAAAAATATTAATTTATAAATACATTTTATGAAAATAAATTTTCATTTAAATCATTATATTAGTTATAAAATTGCAATTAAATATTTATGACTTACAAAAATAATAACATTTAATTAATATTTTCTAAAACATTTATTTAATTATATTATGATATAATTATATCATATTACCATTTATAAGATGCTTAAATTTTATTTATACATTCATGGGTGAGTCTACTATTATATTAACCAGTATACTACTCATAAGGGTCATATTTCTATTCCAAAGGTCAAGTTACTATTCCCTTGGTAGAGGTTCCTTAACATCTAGTAATAATTATTATACCATTCATTATTCATTTATAAAGTTTGTATTGTATTATTTAAGGTATTTTATGTTATTTATACTATATGTCAAAATTAGAAGAAGGGAATTTCCACTACTAAAATTTTGGGTTTTTAAATTCTTCCTCCCATATGAAATTTCACCCTCGAAATTTCCTTTTACAAACTATAGTAAAAAAGTGAGGGTATTTATTCTTTATCAATTACTATGGTCCCTATGTTTCTTCTTCGTACTTATGGTTCCACCATAGTACTTTGACCAGGTGAGTAGTCTTGTTGCGTTGAACTTTATCTCTATATTCCAAGATCTTCACTAGCTTCTCCTCATAATAGGGATAAACTTACAACTATACCACATTTTGGATTCAATACATGTGAGGGATCTGGTATGTACATCCTTATGAGATACACATAGAATAAATCATATATATGAGACTTGGTTGGTTGAAGTTCCAGTCAATAGGCCAAACCTGTAGCTTGATCCTGAATCTCGAAGGTGTATATGTATGTAGGAATCAAATTTTATTTCATCCCAAATATCATGATCCTATTCCATCAATATATTTAGGGTAATACAAAGTCTCTAATCTTAAACTCAAGGTTTATTCAATGATTATAGTCATTTCTATCTTGTCTACTTTGGGATTCCTTGATGTGCTGATGAATGATTTTCTCCTTTTACACAATTTCTTTGACCATTTCTAGTATAATTATCTTATGTTCAATGACTAAATCCTCACACTCTGGTGTTATAAACCTTTTACTGTAAAGGGATAATATGAATCAATTTGGACACTCGAGTGAATTTTTTTTTAAGAGAACTCAACAAGAGTCATATATTTGTCCCATCCTTATTTGAAGTCCATAGAACATTCCCTTAAAGTGTCTTACATTTTATAAATTGTACTTTTAGATTGGCCATATATTTGAGGATGATAGGACATATTGATGTTCAACTTAGTGTTTAGATCACGTTGGAGAAATTTCTAGAACATGGAGTTGAATATAGAATCTTGATCAAATACAATCGATTGTTGTACTCTATGAAGCCTTACCACTTCTCTGATGTATATCCATGAAAATTAATCCAGTGATAAGTCCAATAAAATTACAATAAAGTTAGATGAATCTTTAAGATGATCCAAAAAAATCCATATGGCATTGTTTCCTTGGGATTTCATTGGATGTCCAATGCAAAAGTCCATGGTGATGTTTTCCAATTTCAATGTTGATGTGGGTAATGGTTGTATCATCCCCTTAGACTTTTGTCTTTGAGCCTTCACTAGATGACATTCCAGGTATCATGATGTATATTTTATGATCTCATTCTTCATATTATCCCACCAATATTTCTCTTAGAGATATCAATACATATTTTTATTCCCTTGGTGAATAGAGAAGGTTGAGCTATGTGAATAATTCAGAAATTCCTCTTTATCTTTGGATCGGATGGTACACATAATCGTGAACCAAATATTACAACTCCTTTCAAATCAATTTTAAACTCTGAGTATTTCCCCTTTCTCATAGCTTCTACCTTCTTCTGATATTCAATATTATTTCTTTGATCATCCTTTATTTTTACCATAAGGGGCAATTTATAATTCATTTGAGAAAGGATTGATGATGGTCCTTCCTTAATGATTCCCATTTCCATCCTTTTCAAATGTAATACGATTGGATCCTTCTCAATTATAATCATTGATAATGTTGTAGGGTCCTTTCAACTTAGATCATTTTCCACATTATTTACCTCACCAGGATGGTAGTGGATTGAGTAGTCATAATCATTGATGAGATATAAACATATTCACTAGTTCATATTAAACTCCTTTTGCATGAATATATATTTTAGGCTCTTATGATCAGTATGTATTTCACACTTTTCCCAATAAGGAAATTTTCGCTAGTTTTTCAATGCAAAGATCCCAGTTTCCAACTCCAAATCATGCATAAGATAGTTTTACTCATGAATTTCCATCTTACTTGAGGCATAGGTTATCACTTTACCATTTTCATTAGTACAAAACCTAAAAATTTCTTTAAAGCATCACTGTATACAACAAAGAGTTCCCCACTTGTTGGAAGTGTGATTACTAGCGTGATGATAATCCTCCTTTTTAAATCATTGAAGCAATCTTCACATTCACTAGTCTAGAAAAACTATTCTCACTTTCGAGTAACCCTGGTTAGTGGATTTTGAAATCTTGATAATTTCTTCAAAAATCCCCAATAATCCCTAGCTAGTCCAAGGAAAATATGTATCTCCATTATAAAAGTTGGACTAAGCCACTCATGGATTTCTATTATGTTAGAAGGGTTTATAAACATTCTTCTGGTGGGTATAACATTCCCAATGAATGATACTTCCTCTATATAGAACTCACATTTACTATATATTTCATAAAGTTTCTCCCTTATCAAAGTCTTTATCACAGTATTAAAATGCTTCTATTATTCCTCCTCAATTCTGGAGTATATCAGAATATTCTAAAAAAAAGACAACCACAATTTTTTTGAGGTAATATCTAAAGACTCTATTCATTAATTTCCTGAATATTCTTGGATAATTAGTGAGTTTGAAAGGAATCACTATGAACACATAGTTTCTGTACCTCATTAAAAAGGAAGTATTAAGAATATCTTTTTTTCTCACCTTTAATTGGTGATATACCGACAAATGTCCACATTATAGAAATACTTGTCCCCATAAAGTTGATCAAACAAGTCATCTATATATGGAAGAGGATACTTGTTCTTTGTTGTGATTCATTTGAGATCACAATAAACATTGTAGATGTTCATTGATCAATCTTTATTTTAGATGAACAAGACTAGTGCACCGCATGGTGAAGCACTTGTTGTAGAAAACCCTTTTATAAATTATCTTGCAACTGATTTATTAGTTCTTCCAACTCAATTGTGTCCATTCTATAGTGTGTCTTTGATATAGGCAGATATATATAAATAAGTTCAATTGATAACTCAACCTCTCGGTTAGGAGAATAATAGGAAATTTATCAGTGAACACATCAGTGCAGTCCCTCACAATGTGCATGTCATCAATCAAAATTCTCTCCATTGTCTCAATAATTTGAGCTAGATATTCTCTCTCACAAGGAAATAAAATCTACACTTGAGAATATGGATCTGAAATATGATTCATCCTCCTCATAAAAACTGTAAAATATTGGAGGATGCTTTAGGATGTGAAGAGTGATCTCCCTTTTCCTAGAGTTTATGTTGTCTTTGTATAGATATTGACAATAAATTCCCAAATTAGCATTAAATTCCACCAAAGAAAGTAAGATAAGATTTTCTAAGAGGTTTATGCCATAAACATTAACCGAGGAGGAGTTATATACTTCATATTCAATAATTGCCTCATTTTATATTCTCACATATAACTAAAAATATATATATTGAGGCAGTGTTTGAATAGTTCTACAAAACATTCAAGATATGAAATAATGCATAGAACTAGAATCAAATAGTATATTCACTATTCTTGAATGAATAACCAGCATACCGGTCACCACATCATTATCGAGCTCCACCTTATAAGTACTAATGGAATAATCCTTCCATTGATCCATGGGTAGTTATCTCTTTTCCTCCAACACATTGTCCTTCTTCCTCATGTCTCTTAAACATTCATGAGCTTGGTGGCGTTATATCCCACACTTATATAATTTTCCCATCCCTTTGTGGAAATTCCCATGATGCTTCTTACCACATTTTTTACATGTGGGTAGTTGATATTTCTTACCACCCCTCTCATTGGATCCCCCATCTTGAAAATCTAACTTTAATTTGTTATCCCCATATCCATGGGACCATTCAACAAACTCCACATCCACTTTGATATCACATAAGACAACGTCTTCATAACTCTTAAAGTATCTAATTTATGTTTCCTTTTGATGGTGTGGTTTTAAAACACTATATTATCTATCAATTTTTCTATCATTGTTGACAACAAAACCTAAAGCATACATTGCAAGCCATGTGAAATTTTCTTCATAGGCCGTGACATATTCTATTTCTTTTTGATTCATCTATTTGAACTCTATTTTCATATTTTTGTGAAGAGTTATAGGGAAATACTAGTTATGAATCATTATCTTAAATTATTCCCACTCCATCTCTTAAGTTTATTACTTTGACTTGGTTCTTTTAATCAACATACACCATTGATTATCCTATCCATCTAAATGATAAATAAAAAGAGTAACCTTATATATCTCAAAATAATGAAGTATAGAAAATACTTTCTCCATCAAGTTAACCCAATATTATGTGATGAGTGGATCAGAATACTCACTAAATGTTGGTGGTAATTACCACATAAAAGGCTTGATAGATAGTTTCTCATTAGGTGATGGAGGAAGTTCCACATTATTCAGGTCATTTTACATATCCTAAGATAGATGGGTAACTATCACCATAAAATTTTGAACTCCCCCTCCCAAGGAATTGGTGATGTCATTTGGGAAATCACTGCATTGTACCTTTCAAGGGTTGTTGGCCTAGTTTCTCCCAGTTCCCACCATTTTAAAAAATAGAAATGGTTAGAACAAAACATAAGTCAACATGTCATGGATATTTTTTTCCTTTTTGAAATTAAGTCGAAATGCATATCTTGTGGGATACCCATGTTTTATATTTTTATAAAACAAAGATTCATATGTTTTTACTTATACTTAGTCTCACACTAAGTGTTTTCAATATGGTTCTCTAATCCTAATTCCAAAATTAACTAAACCATGCTATGATACCCACTATAGAGACCCGATTTTTTATTATAAAACTGTTACATCATTTTAAAGATACACAACATAAAAGAGTTACACAACCAGGATTCAAAGTTTTAGTGTCTTGTGGATATTAGGACCATACATAATTTTTGCATAATAAAACATAAAAATTTATATAATTCCTTCTTCTCTATCTTCTTATTGGACTTCATGTTCTCATTAGTATCAGTATTCACCTGAGGAAATCCATACAAAGAAGGGGTGATCAAAAAGCACAGTAAAAGGATTAATAAAAAACATGAATCATGGGTGAAAATAATCATCATAATTATAATAAAATAAAAGTATAATATCCATAATCATGAGAGGAAATACTAGATAAATTCATGGAATGTGGAAAATCATAAAAATGAAACATCATGTCTTACTGGTCAAATACCACACATAGTTCTGAGCAAAGATAACATCAAGTTCAGTCATATTTCACTTTATATCACATGAATGATCAAATTAACCAATTAATTCAGGTGATATATAATTCTATCCACACCCTTCACATCAGAATATTTACTTGTGCCATATAATTTTTGGTGCATCCATCACATCATAACATTTACAACATCATGCATTATATATATAACATACATTAATATCAGACATAAAATGACCAATGAAAATTAATGAGTTTCAATAAAATAATAATAAATTCATAAACTTTGGAGTTCCCAACATAAAAATGTAATAATATACATGGTATAAATCACAATTAAAAAATAAAAAATATCATAAGAAGTAAAAATGTGTTTTTTTAAGGAAGAGTTATTTTGGAAAAATCGTTTCATTTTTAATAAAATGAAATTAAAAACATATATATATATATAGAACGAAAAGAAAAGGAAAAAATAAATTATATTTATATAAAAATAATGGAACACCAATAATGAAAATGGAGTGGAAGCAAGAAATCCCAAAGGAAGAGAGTTGGTTTTGAGAATTCCTCTTACCTTATGTCTGAATGATTTCTTCACTTTTATATCATATATAATCAAATTAAATTTATTAAATAAAAAATAAAAAACATTTTATAACAGAATTTTATTAATTATTGGTCTATTATTCTCATTTACGGGCTTTTCTATGAGTTATAGAGTTCAATTACATAATTCACAAGTGTTCGTTTTTCTTGGTTTTCTTGATCAGTTCACTTTTATATGAGTATAGAAGTTCATGTAAAATAGGAATGATTCCCCACAATTGAAATTATATTTTATTAATGAACATAAAAAAGTTTAATTGGCCTTATTTTTTATTTTTTAAATGGTGTGAGGATGAATCATTAGATAAATAGTTAATGGAAATGATTTAATTTATTTGGTGGATTTTATGACCATTATGAGATAGTATCATTTTATTTAACATCAAGATTAAATATTTGTCCCCAAACAATATGTAACATATAATATGTATAATAAAATATTATTTTACCATAATTGTGGTTTTATAACCATCCTTGAAATAGGTATTGAAAAATGAAAATAGATCCTTCATGATGGTGGTAAATCGATACACCATAGACGATATTTTCATTTTTAGAATATAAGGAAAAGGGAAGAGATTAGAAGATGAATTATTCCATTAACATAATAAAATTATATTATATAAAATATAATAGAGTTATCATGCCCCTTGGATATGTTTATTTTAGTATAGGATAATAAAATAAATGAAATTTGAAAATGAATTAAAATGAAAATAAAGAAGGTTTTACCTCTTGAATTTCTCTTCCTTGAGGACCTCCTTAGGGAAAATGGTTAGGTATTTTGATGAGGCTGAGAGCCTATAAACATGGAGTAGGGTATTGGGAAGATTATTATGCATAACTTGGTCAGTGATAAAAGTTTAAAAGGTGTGAGGAGAAGAGGTGGTGAGTGGTGGTATTTATAGGGGAGAAGAGGGGTGTTTTCTCATTATTTTATTTATTAGTTTATTATTTTGGGTTAAGACTATGAAAAGTGTGAGAATTATCACTAAATTTAATAAAATAATTATTTTTATTACCAGATTATGGTTCTTACATCATCCATGACTCAAGGAATAGTGTATTTAATTTATAATGTATATGTACTGTAAATTACCGTATTTTACTATTCACAACAATTCAAGTAATTCAAAAAAATCAAAAAAATTCACCGTAGCATATTTTTTGATGTGTAGAATTCAAAATCAAATTAAATTTTATGAAAATAAATTTCTAAATATGATATATTTAATTTTAACAAAAATATTCATTTATTTGGAAAAAATGATTCCAAAATTATAAATGATTTTATAACACTTTGAAAATTTAATTAAGGACCCATAAAATAATATTATTATCATAAGAAAACAAAATATTAATTTATAAATAAATTTTATATAAATAAATCTTCTTTAAAATCTAGATGTTAATTATAAAATAGCAATTAAATATTTATGACTTACAAAAAAACCAACACTTACTTAATAATTTATAATATGTTAATTTACTTATACTATGATATAATTATATCATATTATCATTTATAAGATGATTTAATTTTATTTATAATTTCATGAGTGAGGGTAAAATTATATTGGATGGTTTAATATTTATAAGGATCATATTATTATTCCAAAGGTTAAGCTATTATTCCATTGGTATCGGTTTCTTAACTTTTATAAATACCACTTATACCATTATTATTCACTTAGAAAGATTTTATTGTGTTTTCTAAGTGATTTTATGTTATTTATACTATATAAAATAATTATAAGAAGGTTATTTCCATTGATATAATATTGAGTTGTTAAATTAATGATCTATAACACCATTTTTAATAATCCATAAACATATAACCAAATGATATATAAACAAGAGCACCATAAAACCTTAGGAATGGTTCTTGATTTATTAAGGTTATCATAACTAACATGTATAATTAGAATGTTTTTGAAAGTATTTTAACCTCTATGGTTATTTAAGAAAAGAGAAATATAATCATTAAAAAATGTTGTATAAACTATTCATACGTAAGAAAAAAAGAAAAATAAAATATGTTCACTAAAGAAAACCCATATACTGGAGGTACATGTTGTAAATTTTTTTAACTTTATATATATATAATTATAAAAAATTCAACTTCAAAATATATACAAAAAAATAAATAAAATATGGTACATTATAAATACATGATCTAAAAATGATAAAAGTAAGCTTTACTACATATAGGAGTATAGAATCTCTAGCTATTCCATTAAAATAATCATCAAATACATCCTGAATATGTCTTTGTGCAAGACGATCACCAATTTACCTAAAACATTTATACTCTTGATCCATGTATCTATCATCCCATATATACTTGTTTTTTTACTTAACTTAGATTATGAATATCAAGGTCTATATGAATTTTGATGGAACATGTGTAGGGTATGAGTATATCATACAAAGTAGGTGGTCACCAACCCAACCCTACCTTTTTGTTATAATTAAATGTGTGTATAATAAAAATAAAAAATAGGCAAGAAATAAAGAAAACATGAATTAATTTTCAAAATAAAGTGATGAAATGGAAATTAGACGAGATTTTCTATATTTTTTCACAAACAACATACTATTAAAATTGTTATGATAATATATAATATTTAAAAAGAAAGAAAAAACCACATTTAATTCATGCTTATGATACAAGATAGTAAACTATAATTAGAGTAAGACACCGAAATATTCAATAGGATGCATTTTGTGAACACACACAAAATATAAATCCTTTAATTTTAAGAACCTTTTCTCATTGGGAGGGATTTATATAGATATATCTATCCATATCAATATCAATATACATATCTATCCTCAGGCTAGAGGTACCTCTTATCATATGAATAGATATAATCATATATATATATATATATATATCCATGTATCACTACCTGTATGTTATATACACATCTTATTAGTAACCTATATAATAATGACTGACATAACTATATGTGAAATATATAAAAAAACTAAGGCTCCCCGTACTCAATATCATTGGAAACAATAATTAACCATGGAATAAAAGACAATAAACACATATGGAATCATTATTACATGTCATATATGTCATTTTATATGGGTGGAAACCTTAAAAAATATTAAAGATTTCATTAATCATGTTTGTTAACTTATAACATAGCATAATAACATGAACCATTCATAAAAACCTATAACATGGAATAATAAGAAATAATTACACATGAAAACAAGTAAACAAGTTATAAGAACGAAATATCTTATATGGAGGCCTAAAAACCTGATATAATCTATTAGGTACTTTGTATAATTCTAATAGGTACTTGGTTTAAAGTCTATAAGTTATAAAATACACACTAGATACCAATGAGTACCAGGTACCCTACCATTAGGTACCTAGTGATATACCTACACAAAAAATATCTTCTTCCTCCCTCCCTGCCCCCATACATCTCCAATTACTATTAAAACTCACTTAACCTTTATATTCATAAACTCTTTAGATAAAAAACTAAAAAAATAAGACCAACTGAAAATTATAAGGGTCATTACACAATTTCCCTCTAAAAACCATGGACAAATTCAAGAGCATATCCATGATTTTCTACCATTACTAAATCTAGAAATATATCATTGAAATATTTTATAGTTAAACCAAATTAATACAATGAAAATTTCTCCCTCTATAGGTTTCATAGTCTTCCATTGTAGTATAAACAATATATCCTTAATATACTACCCTATATAATCTTTTAATAAAACTATGCATCAATAAATCACAATGTATCATTACAATGTGACTATCCCCTCATAATCCAAAACTTTGAATACATTATTCACAATTCAACATTACATAAAAAATCATGGTGCTGTCCAAAACTATTATGAAATAATATTTTCCTTAATTAATATAAAATTTATTCCTAAAAAATAACATATAATACAGAAATAACTATCACTCAATTTATAGACTTTAATCACTTATACTGCATGACACAAATTATAACATTATATATAGGGATTTACCGCAAGATTTTTTATCCTCAAGTAAAAAACTATTCAATTTTAATTAAAATCCATGAATCCATGATAAATCCCTAATAATATTTAGGCAATTTTTGACATATTTTTAGTTTTATTTTATCAGTAAACTCAAACAAAAAAATATTAATTTTATTTTTTCTAAAATTGTTCTTGAAATATTTGAGTGTGATTTCAGCCAATATTGACTTATCTTTATTCTTATTTTCCACAAGAAATTATCAATTGAGTTGAGTAATATATTGGTTTATCATAATTATTCACTACATTAGATGAAAATTAATATCCCTACTCTTTCTATAAATGAAATTTATTATCCAATGGGATAGTTCTCATAGATTTCCAATATTATATCCTTGAGGATCCCATATATTTATTATTTTATCCCCTTCACATATAATAAAAATATTTATGGGAAAATTTATAATAATGAAATAAATATACATAAAAAATAATTTATTTTTTAATGAATAAGATATGTTCTTTTCCAATATTTCATTATTGCATGTGACTTTACATGAAATTAACTCCATTAATTATCATAATAGGTCATGGTGTTACCTAAATAATAAAAAAATTAGAACTTCCTTGATTGGAATAAACTCTCACTCTACTTCTCCATATAATCCAAGAGTCATTATGTTTTTTATAATGGTATCTATGATTTAGAGTTTCCTCCAACCTTTATTACGACCTTTTTCATCAATAGTACTAGAAAGAATCTTCTTGTTGGACCTATAGATGTATCACCTTTATATTTAAGTCCAATATTATCCATATAAATGGTTATTTTATCATTTAAAAATCTATGAATTTTATTATAACTCTCTTGGATATTTTTTTGATAACTTCATCAAAAAATATTTTAAAGTATATATTCTTTTTTGATTTTTAATAATTCAATTAGTATTCCATGTTTTAGTTAAAGTAAAAAATTATTCTTCAAGTGATATAATACTTTTACATGTTCTTCAATTCATTATTTAATTTTATTAATTACCATAAAATTTTCCTAGATTATAATATTGAAATATTATATTTCATTTGGGGTTTTCCCATTAATTGTTTCTATTGCTACTTACTTTAACTGTGTAATTTAATCTTTCAGTAGATGCACGTACTCATATGATTCACATAATAGTATAAAAATATTTGAATTATTCATTAATTGAGTATATATATCTTAAAACAATCCTTCAAGATTAAATTTTATATAAAAAACTCTTTCCAGTTGATCACCATTTTATTTGTTTTTAGTTAGACATTTCCCCAAAATTTTTATCATTACATATTTTGGATAATAATTGAATTTAGTTTCTCCATCTTGAAGTCAAAAATTATCATTTTATTCCTCCTTAACCATATAGTTCACACATTGAAACATCCCCTCAAATGGATTTAAAAAGAAATATTTATTCCTTATTATTGAGGAGTGGTACTTCTTTTATAATTTTTTTATAAATATGTCCCACATTTATCTTGATATTATATTTTTGGACATATCAAAATGATATAGAAAACATTGGAACATTTAAAACCTATTATTAGTATTTTAAAATTAAATATAAATTTTTTTCAATTGAATTTTTATTATCCTTTAAGAAAAATGAATAGAAAACCTCCCCTGAATCATTCTTTATCAATTTAAAGATTGTATATCTATTTGAATTCCCTATATTAATTTGATTTAATTTTCATTTCATTAATATTCACCCACATCTCTTATTCCACTAAAAGTTTTTGAAAATTTTAAAGGGATAATTTCAAAAGATTCCATTATATAGGTTGTGAGACCTTTTCATTATAAAAACGTATAAATCAAACCATGATATTATTTTTGATATCTAATCTTTTTATATCCATAAAATGTATTTTTATGGTCTATTAACCTCAATGATTCAGTTAAATAAACTGTCAATGTTTTCCTCGGGGTAAAATTTTAATTTAGTAGTAATTTTTATAAAAATTGAAGTTTTATATATTTCACCTCTCTTTCCACTTCATATATATTAATAAAGTTTCTCCTAAATTTATTTATGTGAATTTTATCTCACCAAAAACTATTTATATTTGATTCTATTGTACCCTATATTATGTTTTTTATCTTATTGCATATGTTTTTAATAACTACTTGTCAGATTCATTAAAAAATATATCTGTGGGATTACTGATCTAATTTTATGGATTACAACAGATAAACCATATATACTAAGAGATAATATACAAGATCTCACATTTATCTCCCATGTTTTAAAATAATTTCAATCAAATATTTTAACTGCTATTTTTTTTAAATTCTCAATTTTGAAGCTTCATTGTACATATTTATTAGATTTTTTTAGTTTTGATAGTTTTTATTATAACCATGAAAATACCAATCAACCAGGGGGCCAATTTTTGTGAGAATTTTTCTCACTAAATGGATCTTACTATAAAATAAATAACCTATCACATCAAAACAAATGATCACATCATCTAGATAAAATAAATAAATCAAAATGACATGTTATTTTACATGATTTACCAAAAAGGTAAATTTTAAAGGTTTATACAATGATTAAATTAAAATGTACTAATAATCCACTAATATACTATTATGTGAACAAAATTTTATGTTCAATTCACTACCAAGTCTATGGATCACTCTCTATTCTTATCTATACAAACGTTTCTTTATGATAATTTCATAAATGATATGCTCATAGGTCATTATAATGAAATCAACAAAGTAAATCAACACACCAAACTAATGTTGGTGGTCCTCTTTATCTCCATCTTTATATATCACCGTAAATCATTAATTAATCATGTGTTATTTATCTCTATATTGTATATCTCCCAAAATATTACATATTCAATAGAAAATTCCACTTTACATGAATAGAAATATTCTCCTTTTAAATTATTTTATGTATTTAATATTTCTCTTATAAATCATTCTAATGTGTTATAATATGTGTTGGAAAATATATAGTCATAAAGAATATACCATTTGGTTATGTATAATCTCTTGTAAAAGATACACTAGTTTTTATATTTAAAAATTCCTTTAACTTTTTAAATTATACATCTATTCTCAAAACTATAGTGTAACAACTATGAAATGGTTTTTGGACAAAGTATTGACATCCTAGAAATGGAATTTAAATTTCCATGTTATTTATCCCACCATTTATATATTTTAAATATCATACATGATACTAATCAGGATGTAGTATAATCTATTTCATGACATGGTTTTGTTATTATAGCTACTTCCACTAGTAAATACAACACCTTAACCACAATCATATTTCCACCATACCATATTTTTTAAAATTAAAAATTTCTCCATATCCATAACAAAAATTTAGTTTAATTACCCAAGTTTCCATTAAACTTTTCAAATTATCCTCAATAAAATTCAAACTAACAGGACTATAGTTTTCTAACCAAGACATAGTTTATAAAATAATGGTGTTTCTTTTCACCTCATGGAAATAAATGAGAATCACTCCCTCTATAGCATATTTCAACCTGAATCACGACTTCCATCACACCTACAATCATGACATGGTTTTCTCAACTCCATGAATGCTTCCTCAAGCTTCATAAACTTATCCCCAAACTTCTTCCAGACTTAAACATATTTATATTTATTTAATTATGACTAATTAAAAAACTCAAAAATTACATTGAATACATTTGAATAATATTATATTTTAATCAACCTATCTACTGAAAACATTATCGTTGAAACTATTACTAAAAATATTCAATACTTTTAATATTTTTTAGAAATTATAAATTCCTTTAATTTTAGATATTAATATTCATGAAATGAAAACATTATAATCATAATAAATTTAATTTTATTATTAAAATAATGAAATTTTGTACATGACCTAAAAATATTAAACATTTATAATAAAAAACCATGACACATTTTCATAATAATATAATATCAAATAAATTAAATATATCAAAAAACTAAAGTATTAAATGAATCAAACAAAGAAAAAATTTTAAATCATATATATTATGAATAATAATGAATAATGAACAAATATTTTAGCCTTAAAAAATTAAAAACAATTCAAAAAAATAATCCTAATTTTTATATCCCTTTTATGAATATAAAAAATATTTCCAATTTTTTACAGTTTATATGAGGGGGAGAGATAATAGTATATAATAGTAATATATATCATAATAAATTAATGAAGAAATAAAAAATAAAAAATATTAAATGAAAAAATATAAATACATCCTGTACAAAACATGTATAAATAATGAATATAATTAGGACACATAATTTAAAAAATTTCATCAAAGTTAATAAATCTGAAAAAACATAGTTTATAGAATGAATTTATTATAGAATAATTTTAATGAACTATGAAAAATATAGCACACAGTATAAAGTGATGAGTTAAAGATCATTTTATTTTGAGCACAGAAAAAATAATAGGAATAATATATGATCAAAATATCAAAAAATATATATTATTGATAATAAAACATGAGATATTGATCATTGAATAAGAGATATGAAGCACACCACATGAAATGTTATTCATATTACATGAATTTTTATGAGACAACCATTTTAATATTAGATATTATATTACATATTTTTTTGATTATTTTTGATATTTTGTGGATTCTTCTTTGATTCTCTTTCATTTTTGGAGTTTTAGAAAGCTCACATGGGCTGATGTTCAACAAAAATCACTCAATATTCCATCTTGTTGTTTTTTGGTCTGATTGAGTTTGTTGAAAAATTCATATGAATGAAAATTAGTATGGTTTTTTTTCTTAAGAAGATTCATTTAAGTTGGTTCACTTTCCTAGTGTTTTTCAAATTTTTGGGCCTCAAAATTGGGAGATTTTTTTAAAGGAAAAGATGATTTTATAAAAAGGAGTTTTAAGATAGTAGTTCGTGGAATATGAAGCACAGTTCATAGACCATGAAATAGGTATGCTGAATAAAAAATAAAAACCAGAAAAAGATGATTTCCATATTGTAGCACTATGCTTACCGTGAAGAGCACTACACAAACTGTGTGAAAAAAATAGTTCACGAGAGGATCACAGTTTTTGGGAAGTGTTTTCTTCATGCGAAGATCCTAATTTACATTTAGGAGATGGTTATTGATGGATCCAAAAAGGATTTTTAATTTGGGGAATAAATCATCTACCCCAAAGGATCAAAGTGCTATGCAGACTGTATAACAGTTTGTAGTGAAAGAAAGCATCACATAAATATTTTCAGTATTACTAGTTAGTAGGTTTTGTGGATCTATTTTCTTATATAAATACCCATAATCAGATTATTAGAGAGGGTGTTTTTCATTAGATAAAATCATCCCTTTGGGAAGAATTTAGTGAAGTATGAATTAGTTTATGAGGGAGAATTATACAAATTAGAAGATTTCATAAGGGAGGATCCTACAAAAGAGGGAGTAGTTCACAATGAAATATCATGAAAGGGTTTTACAAAACTATATAGACTAAAAAGGAAAAAAGAACACATAGAAGAGGCGGTCCGTGAAGCATTAGTTGTCTGTGAAACATTTGTAGTTTGTGAAGCACCCAAACCACATAGTGGAAGTTAGTTCATGGAAGATATAGGATAGATCACAGTGGATATAAAGAATTTCAGGTAATGAATAAAATAGTTCATGAATGTAATTTTTTAAAAACAATAGTACATGGAAAAAAGGGGCTTCAACATATAATCTACATATAGTTGAGGATTCATTAATTATTGATAACTAAGGGACCTACATGTCCATAAATTGTGAGTGGATTTGTTCTAAATAAGTGATTAAATTAAGATTATGAAGGTGATCATTTCCACTGATTATGAGATAAATAGAGTTAGGGTCTGACCCATGGGAAAGTAGTGATCTGACCCTAATCATTGTAAAGGAAATGATCTAGTGCATAGAAGTGATCTAGCCCAAACCTTGTAAATTTGTATTGAGAATTAATAGATTTGGTACATCGTCACATTATCATTGTATGCTACTTTAACGTAGCCCAGTGAGGGTGAACCATGTAAAATCCCTATGTCTCATTCATGATTTAATTTCAGTTCATACATTTCTTTATAAAAGATAATGAATAGTGTTTTTTAACAATGAAAGAATATGTAAATGGGTAGTTGTTTTAATATATCATACCCTGATTCACCCTATTTTAAAGTATTTAACCTAGTTGGGATAACTGCTATAACCCTAGACTACAATAGGATTCATAATTTTAAAGAGTGTTCCTGCTAAAAAATACCCAAGGTAGTAGAGTTATAGTATTGGGGAGGTATATAATTATATGCATGGGGATTCATATCGTGATGCATCCCAGGTAATGGGGATGTAGTTTTTAAGGGGAATTTTATGCCACAGAAGAGGGAGCATTGTGAGGTGAAAGAACATACGAAGATGGGGATATTTTCTAGGAAGACACTGTAGATGAGTTACACATCATGATGGGTCTCTTGTAAAGGGAGAATAAATCCAAGTAGGTAAGGTCATTTTGTAATTAGACCTTTGGTAGAGTTCCCTCAATTATTTATGGGAGGCATGTTGTGCAATAATAGATAGGTTATGAAACAAATTGAATATGCCAAGTTTTTAATTTATGATATTCTATATTTTTCCCTCTTATATTTTTTGTTGTTTGATTATCACTATTCAATCATTCACATTAGTTGTTTGGAAGGAATCCCAAGGGAGATATGTTTCTCATTTTCATAGCTTCCAAAGTCTATTATTCATCGATTCAAAATGTATTAAAAATATTTTCCCTAATTTCTCTCTATTTTACTTATCCTTCTTCAATCCCACTTTATTCTATTTTTTCTTACAAACCCTAGTGGTCATGTTATATAAATTTTAAGTTTGGAATTGTTCTGAAAAGGGTATTTGTGTGTTTAGGGATTATTGGGATCATTTTCTATTAAGGGTTTTCATTGTTTATCAATGAAAATAAGTTTCAATGAATTTAGGGTATGTTTTTTTTGAAATTTAATTTTTTTACATGTCTTGAATTGATTAGGTTTTTAAAATGATATTATACTAAAATTAAACGTATATGTTATACCCATGATTGGTTTATAAATGTTTTCCAATGATTTTAATTATTTTCATAAAAGGAGTTTCATGGTATTCTTGTTTCAAATTATAATGTAAATGTTCATTATTCATAAGTGTTTTATTAAATTCTTGAAAGAGTAGTTTTAAAAGATATTGTAATTTTAAATAGGCATTTGACAACAGTTTTCTTACAAAATTTAAGTCTTTATTTTAAAGTAATTTTATATGAAAGTTAAGATAGTTTATTTTCAAATGTAGGAAGTATGAATTGGAATATAGAGTAATTATTTTAGGTTTTTTTTATAGATTAATGATTTTTTACTTGAAGTTTTGATAATGATAGTTGTGTGACCCTTTTTGTTTTATATAATGTATAGAATTTTACCCTATGTGGGATTATTATGAAATGATTGGATTGATGTGAATGTTTAGTTTCTTGAGAGGGTTCTAGAGGAGAAATGAGATTTAATTTTATTTTAAATGATAATTTAGGTAATAATTTATTATTTACTTTTATCCATTTTATTTATTTCATGGGAGTACATGGAAACATAATAGTCAATGGATTATAACTACACTTGTTTAGTTCTAAAACTGGCTAGTTCCCCTATTTATACTACGATCTTACAATTGGATTGTGGTTCATAGAGTTTGAGGGATTCTTGTATGAATTATATAGCCCAATGGGGATGGATTATGTGGATTAGATAGTCTAATATATTTCTAATGATGATAAAGTTGTTCTTTTAGGATGTCTAATAGTTCTAAAATGTCATGTCCAAAATCATATCACTTGAGTCCTAGGGGATTTACAATGATGCCTAAACTTCATTTTATATTATTTTGTTGATAACATCTAAACAATGTTTATATCCCCTAACTCTTAACTTAGTCATTTATAAAAATTTCTTGGTTTTTTTTATTTTATTCCCCATTTATATCTTGGTGCTAGTTTATGTTTTCAATTTGACAGAGTTATTATTCTGATTTACTCTCAAAAGGATTTAACTTTTTTTAGAAGGGGTGGTTTTAAATAAAATAATGTCTTAGAAATTGTATTTTAAATAGGATTTTGAAAATATGAAAATGGTTTGTTTTTTACTCAAACTGAAATGTTCATATTTTTAATTTTGAAATCCTGTACTTTCATAGAGATGATTATAGTTTTTTTGTTTCAAATAATGGGTGTATGTTTTATAAAAAGGGTAAAAAATGTTATTTTTTGATGATTTTATATGAAGAATCATACTTATAAATTATATTTCAAACTAGAATTTATAAAATTATTTGTTATAATTAATTTTATAGACTCTTTATTGAAATCCCACCGGCCATGTGTATCTCACACACTGTATATATACTAACACGTGTGTGTGTTTTACTTTAACATTTTCTCTTAGGTTTCTAGGTATTGATCCCTTTTGTGGTGTATTTTGGTTCATTGATGAATGAGTTCAAATGTGTTAGTGACTATCACTCACATGGAGTTGGCATAATATCTATTCAGAATTTAGTTTTATTTTAGTGTATTCATTCATCAAACAAGTCATCCAGTTTTATTTTTATTTAAAGTCTTCCTTATTTTAGATTATTTGTTTTTTCTTTCCTCCACTATGTAATTTTATAGTGATGTTTATATATTTAATTGGATTAGGTTTCAAAATGAGAATGGTCAGTTTCATTTATTATGTATCATTTTTAACTCATTTTATGCCATTCTTGGTTTGTTCATTATTTAAATTCATTATATTTCATCTATATGGGTGTCTAAAGTATGGTTGCACGATACAAGTTTCTTGGATATTTTCCAATTTATGGTCTTATTATTATATGAGAGTGAAACTATTACCAAGTGTGTATTATTGATACCCATGTACTAGTTACCTACCCATGGGGATCATGAATTCCACTTGAGCCAAGTGGTAGGCTATGTCAGGTGATGTGTTGGGTCATCCCAGGACATTTTTTTAAAAATAATATCAAAGATTAGGTTTGCCAATGTCCTAGGATCTTATAAAACCATTTTTTCTTTTTTATAGAGTTTTATAGTATGTAAATAGGAATATTGGGACCTGAGATGTAGTTGTGGGGTGATTCTAGATATTTATTTCTCTCCTTGATCCTTGAGTTACCATGGGTATATGATATTTGAATTTTGAATTTGATTTTAATTATATATTATTTTAATGGTTTTTGTTATGAGAGGATTATTTTTATCCCAATTAACTATATCATTTATTTTAGGGGCCTCTCAAGAATTTTGAGATGAAAATAGAGGAAAAATAAGAGGTACCTAATCAGATCTTAGGGATTGATAAACCATATACAGAATGAGTGCATTGTTATGTAAACATTTCAGAATTACTCTCATGATTGGTGCATGATCCATCAAACCATGCACCAAATACATGTGTAGTTATTCATCCCACATGGATTTTTTTATCTTCCTTTCATTATTTAGTTTATTCTCATTAAGTTGGTATTAAATTTATGTGAATTTAAGGGAGTTTTGTAACATGTTGATTCTTAATGGGATGAATTCTATTGAAGTTATGGTATGTAATTGATTATGTTGTCATTATAAAGTTGTATTTGTTTGAAAAAAGGATTTTATGATGCATTATGGTTTTAAAACAATTTTTTTTAATTTTTTAAAATGAAATTTATTTTCATGTTTTTTTATGGAATTGGTTTATTTTATTAAGAAAATTACGAAGTATTTTATAAATCAAAAGGATTTTTTTGGCAAATGATTTTCAATATGTTGTGAATTTGTGAAATGGATTTTGATTATTTTTTAAAATGGAATTGAATGTCTAAAATGTATTTCATAGTTTTTTAAGTGTTAATTATTTTAAAAATTTGTTCTTGGACTCTTTTTCAAGAGGTTTGTGGTGATTATGGTCTAAGTGTTTTTGAAATTGAATCTTTTAAAAGGGTTTTCTTTTGGGGTTTTATGATTTTACTTTTGACCCTTTGTAGATATTGGGACCATTTGTTTCTATTTTGAAATATGAACATGCTCAGTTCATGTTTTGTGTTATTAAGATTTTTCATCCGAGAAGAGTCTTCATGGAACATAGAAATTCTGCCTGTAAGAATGATCCTGGGAGTGGTTCCTTACATTTTTGGGAATATACCTTATAATTATTGACTTTTACCATAATCTAAAGAGATTGGTGGAGTCATGATGTTCTCTTAGGACCTAGTCACTAATGAATTTATGAATGGTCATTTCACCAAAATATGTTTCTTTTAGTCCTTGAATTATTTTTGATGATTAGTCTTCATAAAGTTGAGTTATTTATTATGAGAAGATGTAATTTTTGGTATAATATGGATCAGGAAGATATTTTGTGTTTCGATTCATTCATGGTGGGTCTATAATTGATTGAAATATTTGAGGTGATTCATGTTGGTTCATTTTCGAGGTTCCTCATTTGTTACTTAATTTTGAGTGTTTATCAATTTTTTTGATCTTACCTTGTTTATTTTATATTATTTTTTATTTTGTAGGTGACTATTAAATTGTGATGATATTTTGTTTTTATATATTGAACAAGAAGAGAAACTTTATGTAGGTTCATGGGTATATAGGATTAGTGTTACAGTAGTTTAGTTGGTATAATTGTTGGTGTTTGGTTTTACTTTGTAAGGATTTACAAGAGTTTTTATTTAGATATTGGGGTCCTAGGTTAACTTTCATTACAAATTTTGAACCATGGTTAGAGCCATGCTGTTCCTTATTTATGTGTGTTTCAAATTTATTTGTTTCTTATTTGGGATACATTTCCATTTGGGAGTTATAACTTAGATTTATGAGAAGGGTTTTTATGTTTGGAAGAGAAAAATCTTTTCCTTGGATATATTATTGAGATGAAATTATTTTGGTGATATATTTTCCCTTAGGTTTGTTTTCCCTTCATCTTACCATTTTATATGAACTCAAAATGGTGAAGAGACCATTGTTTGGTCTCTAATTTCTTAGTGATCCATGTTGGATTACTGTGAGTTGGACCATGCTTGAGTTTTCATTATTATATTTTAGGAATTATTATATGAATTTTTATGGATTTTATTGTTAATATCATTTCCATTTTCTGGGAGACTCCTTGAGTTTTTTTCCTAACCCTCCCACTTCTTTGTTCAGTTTTTTATATTTTGACCTTTCTTTATTTGTACTTATCAGAGTTGATGGTCTAGATCCAACTATTTATACATTGTGTTACATAAATATTATAATATTTAAATATTGATAAAACATATTATTATATATAGTTCATTGTTTTATATGAATTTAATGTAATAATTTCATAGAGTATCAATTACATTGATAAGGTCATAGTAATTCCCCACTATGATGAGAACCATGAAATGTCATGAAAATATTTTTAAATATATTTCTATGGCATTAAAACTTGAAATTATGTGATATATACAATTTTGACAATTAGGTTTAAGTAATCGTTATCTCACGACTTCTCGTGAAGATAATATTATATAATCTCTATGATGTGAGATTATAAGAACAAACCCTCCAGTTGGAATTATGCATGTTTATGTTCCATCAAATATTCTTATCTTTGAGCATGTGTAACAGTCATTATACTTTTTCATTTTTATTAATTATATTCATGACTCACGTTCTTTGATGTACTGACTAAAATAGTGATTCTACATGTTCTTGAGATGTAGGTTCCGCTTGGTGTTTCTTGAATGACATTTTATTAATGAAAAAGTCAATGAAGGATTTTATCTATGTATATTTATGGAAGTTGATATACTATCCCATTGATTTAAATGGAATAATTACATTAAATGACATGGCTATTGTGTAACAACAAGTTTATTTCATATAGTCAATGAATTTTGTATCAAACATGTAGTTTGATGACACGTGTGTGCGACATACATGAGGAGTTATTATGGTATGTGAATTATATTACACTGTAATAATTTTTTTTTTCAAAATTATGACATTGAATTCATTCTATTGGTTTCCTTGGGTTATTCCTAGATAGTAACATCGTACTTTAGGAAAGACAACAAAATGCCATTGAGAATGATCCCTATAGGTTCACATACTATGATTTTCCATTTATGTCAATTAAATTATATTTGAATTTAATGTTTGGAATAAATTTTATTCTCAAGACTGAGGAATAATTATATTTATGATTTATTGAGAGAAAATATTCTCAAGGAAATAAATATTATTTATTTGTTAATAATTTTTTTAATTACATGAATATTTAGTCTTAGGACTGTGAATATAATATTTATTATATTTATTTGATATTTATCTAATAATCAATAAATATGGAGGAGGGAAATAAGACCAAGATAGTGTCCAATAATAAATATTAAATTACAATATGATAAAATAATATTTTTCATTGTGCGAGTCAGCACACACCAATGAATAATAATGATATTATTATATATAATGGGGTCAGATAATATATATTATATTATTAAAGGGTTGTTTTGTAATTGTATAATATTTTTAACCTTAACACTAACTTAATGAATACATGATTTTTTTTGCTTAGGGTTAATCAAATAATGGAGAATTGTTGTTTACAATGTATTCCTCCCTAGATTACTCTTTCTCTCATCACCTAAAGAATGATAATAATAGGGGAGAAAACTTCAATCTTGAAGGAGCTAGAATAAATCCAGACTAATAATACAAGATTATTAATCAACCACACTTGCAACCAACATTCCACCATTGTTATTAAGAGATCAAATGACCATGTGTTGGTCACTACTATAGGGGTTCTACTTGGGGTCCTCCAAACACAATGATGTTAAAAAGGGGATTAAAATGATCATAAAATAATCAAAGAAAGATCTTATGATGAGGTATCCTTTCATCCAATCAATTTAAATTTATATTAAATTTAATGTGAAAATTATCATCTCTAGTCTATGGGATTTCATTGTATATATTCGATGTAAAAATTTCATTGGTTGTCATGTTTTTATCTCATACAATTGTATAAAGATCCATCAAATCCCAAAATAATCCTTAATGGTTATTCACCCATAAGGTGCTTTTGCTGCATCCATAACCTTCAAGTGGTATCAAAGGGTGGTTACATTGAAATTTATAATTATCTTATTTATTATTTATTGTATATATGATGCTTTGTGTTGTTTTCATTTACAGAATATTCATTCTTTAATCTAAAGTTTAATTAACATTCTTTTTACATTTTAATATTTGTATTCAAAATTCATATTTTATTAAGGCCCAAAAATTGATGAAAAACACCTATAGATTCAATTGTGAGGTATCAAATCTTTTAGATGATAAATTGGGATACATTATTTGTAGCTGAAGTTTATTCTTTGCAACCAAGTTTACTATAGCTAGACATGTCACGGGATACATAAAATGCTAAGGAGTTAATACATGTGGTACATTTGTTGTATACCATGTGTTGATCATGCCAACCCATCGCACAGATTTCCAGACTAGACAACGTGTATCTATTATACATGTCATGTTGTCTATATGGTTTAGAGATAAATTTCACGCTAACTATGTGGTATATTTTGTGGTTTATAACAAAATGATACTTTCATTCTAGATAATTAATGAGACACATGATGTGTTTCCATTGTACATTTCATGTAAGACATTAATTCCATTATTCTAAGAACACAATGAGTCAGTTGGTGAGTGATGTGGACACATAGAATGTAGACACCATAATTTTTAGCTCGTTAGTAGACACTATATTATTCGGCCAAGATACACTTAGAATCCCTACGTATTTATCTTAGGCACATGAAAACCAAATAACATGACGTATAGCTCTTTATTACATGCCATGTAATTCAATTGAAGTACATGCCAATGACCTAGGTGTTTATATCAGATACATGTAAATTGAGGAACCTGACATGTAACTCATTAGTACACACCATGTAGTCTTTAAATAAAATATAGAATGAAATTACATTAAAATAATAAATTATAGCATTAAAACCCAATAACATTATTGGAACTAGATGTGTTTGATTATGTAATAAAGGTTTTGATAAATATATAAATTCTCAATTAATTATTCATAATTATATATAATTATTTTAATTTGATTTATTTTCATAAATGGAATTATGATGGGAATCTCAATGGAATTTTGGATAACCATTAAGATAAAGGGAATTAATTAATTAATTAATATAAAGAACATTTTTATTAATAACAAATAAATAATTAAACTAAATGTTATCTAGTGTACTTATTTTTGTATTAATTTAATGAATATAATTGATCATAATATTTGACCAATCCTATATATGAGTCATTTTTATTTAATTAGATATTTTCTGTATGGGTTTATAAAAATTTATCATTAAATTAAATGTGATGGAATTTGAGTCATCCCTACCTCTTTTATTATGTTGGAACTTCATGTCCAAATTATTTTCTGTAATTTCCCTTAACCTATCCATTGGTTCCCCTTACCCATGTGTGAGTTATAAAAATATGTAATAAAAGGAGTATCCCAAGGTGCGTTGAGGAATTTCAATATGAAACTAAAACAAACCAACCCTGGTGACACACAGGTGGATGTGGTGGAATGTTATAGCTTGTTATAAGACTGGAACAAGGAGTTTCCCCCTAGGACCACACATTATTTTGGTGTATGATCAATAAATGAACCATTTGATAAGCTCATTATTGAGAAAATTATTTAGTTATTTACTTCTATTTTATGCATGATTTATTTTATGGGAATAAGACCCCAATCACATAAATAAATAGACTCATGTGAAATTTTTTAATTTAAATAAATATAGTATGATTAAATGTTTTATGAATACATATTTAATCACTTAAATAAAATACACTTAATAAAAATAATATATTTAAAGGATAAAAAAAGAAAAATTTACATATAATAAATAAATCCCTTAACCAAATATTAAGATAAATCAAGCCTTCCATTACATGATTTGGAATGAAAATATAGAACTAAGTGTTTATCCATTCCTTGTTGGAATGATTTATTTTATTGAAAAGTTATTATAGTGACCCTGGACTTTTAAATATAACATTACATTATTTTAATCCTAATTATAAATCAGAGTACAAGCCAAGGATCGTAAAGTCTAGTGTCTTGGAAGACTAGGTACATAATCAAACATTATATAAATAAATTTTTATTTAAACTCCATAATGAGATACTATCATCCATTGTGCTCATACATCTTCACAGGATAACATAAGGATAACATGACGAAAGGGATGAGCTAAAAACCTAGTAAGGGAATAACCATAAGAATAAAGCATTATCACATTGGATATAAGGAAAGACATGATGATAGAAAAAGACATATAGCGTATGGGATCATTAAATATAAACAAGGGATAGTTTAAAAATGGAATCATAGAAATGTGGTAGAAACATAAAACATGAATTTAGTATGAGTCAAGGCTAGCTGGAAAGATTTCTTCCCATAATAGCACAAACCAAGGCTAACTGCCCAGGCTGTTGCAGAGAGTAGCACAAACCAAGGATAACCGCCAAGATAGTCGCATATACCGTCTCATTAGACTCATCTTTACCCAATTCATTGGATATTTATATAAGAACACCCATATTACATTTCATAAATATTTTTCCACATAAATAATCATACATAATAAATCTTACATAAACAAAAGGGTTACCCATGGAAACAATTGGGTACCAAAGTCATGACATAAAGCATAACCAAAGGGCATGTCATGAAAGTGTCCATGATGAAAATAATTAGAACATACATGGATGTTCATAAAGGAAAAATAGGAATATTTCATGGTATGTGATTCTAAACAGAAGTGGCAACATGTAATAAATTTATTTGAGACATTTTAGCTTTAAAACAATTTTTGAGTGGTTTTAAGAAAAATACTATAGAGCTTTTAAAATAGGAAAGGGAAAAATCTTTTATAAAAAACTAGAATTGAACCAAGAATGTTTTCTTAATAAAACAAAAGATTTTATAAATACAATGGTGGCCTAAAATAGAGGATAGAGTGTACTTGAAATTGGGTAAAAATTTGGGAAGTTCCATTAAATTGAGTTTGCTTATTGGGAAGTATTGAGGAGGGATTCACTTAAAATCATCTATATCCCTGAAAGATAATGAGGGTTGGATCTTGAAACATGAATTTTATGCATAGAAAAATCATATATAATCTATAAATAAAAATAAAATACAACTTCATTTGGGTAAAAATAAGTATAGAGAAACCCAAAGGAATAAAGGCGATTCAGGTAGAATTCCTTACGGGTTATCGACATGGTATCATGTGTACTTAAGAGGGCCTCATGAGAGAGAACATGGTTTTTAATAACTTTTAAATCATAATTGAAGTGTGGGATAGGTGATAAATCATACTCAATAATTAGTAATTATATGTTAAATGGCATAGCAAAGAAGACATTCTTGAATAAAAGAGAAATCGAGAGGGTTCCTTACATTAAATATGATGGTGTTCTCCACTTGTTATTAATGAACTGAATAAAAAATATGTTTACTAATTTATAATTAATGAAAATAATATATATGTAATTTATTTAGTGTAACCTTTTTATATTAATTCAAGACATTTTTTATTGTTTATAAGGTTCAATTTCATTGTTCGGGTCTGTTTGTTTCCTTGGGTTAAATGATTGGTTCATGTTCAGATAAACATGATTGATGAAGGTGTTCATCCATAATTGAAGTTAAATTTTGTTATTGATCCTCCATAAGGTTTAATGGTTGAAAATTTAATTTTGTTACATGGATTTAAGTTGAATCATTATGTAAAACTTTAGTGGACCACCTTTTGGGTTAATTGGTGGTTTTTGGCCATAATGAACTTTTTTTGTTTAATAAACCAAAACAGTCTGTACAAAAGGATTATAGAACTATATATGAAGCATAATACATATATTATGGTATGGTTCAACCATTAAAATGGTTTAATTAACATAATTGAATATGTTAATGGAAATTAAAAACCAATCGTCCTTGAATGTGGTAAATTAATACATCTTGGATGGTGTCTTTACCACTAAAATAAAAGAAGAGTAATGGAGAAGATGATAATAAATTATTCCATTATAAAAAATTCAAATAAGTGTTTTTAATGGATTTTTCATAACATTTGGATGCGTATAGGTAAGGATAGAAAAGAAAACAAATGAACTTGAAAATATAAAGAAAGAAAAGAAAAGAAGAATTTACCTCTTGAATCAATCTTCCTTGAGAGCCTTCTTAAAAGTGGAGGATTTTGTATTTTGAGATGAAAAAAGGGTGATGGACATGTGGAAGGATGTATGGAAGATATTTGGGTATAATATAGGCAAGACACAAGGCTTGATAGGAGTGAATAGAAGAGGTAAGGATGGGTGGTATTTACAGTGGAGGAGAAGAGGGTTTTCATAATATTATAATCATTAGTTTACTATTTATACATAAGATAAGTAATAATAGTGATTACATGAATAATAATATTAATAAATTTATGTGAGTTTGAGATAATGGAATTACATCAGCCATAAATTAGCTGATGATATCATAATTCATGTAGTTAGCATTTATCATAATTTATCATGTTTTACTATTCACCAAAAATTCATGTATTTTAGAAAAATATCAAAAAATCACCCTAACCATTTTTCAATGTGTAGAATTAAAATATTAATTACATTTCTGAAGAATTATTTTATAAATATGATTAACTTAATTTTTAATTAAAAACCCAATTTACTCAAAAAATAACAATTTTAAGACATTTATTTCTTATTCCCAAATATAGGTATATCACACTTCCACTAGAATCTTATTTATATACCATCATAGGTAAGGATACTATTTATTAGGTTATGTCACTATTAATAAGGGTAACATTACTATTCATAATGGTATGTCAATATTCACCAAAAATTAAGTTGGTTATATTTGACTCCTAATAACTTTTTGATCGCAACCGTGTATGTACGATTTTCAACATTTAAATCACTGATGTGACAAACTTATGTTTAAAGGTCACATAGAACTTATTAGTTCATTATTTTTTGATTTTATGTGATTATATGGAATAATCATAAGAAGGAAATTTCTGTTGAAAACATTAGATCATTACAGTCTTCTCCCCTTAATAAATGTTTCCCTTGAAATTTTGTTATACATTCTAGGCCACAAATAGGTGCAGAAACTTTTCATTCACTGAATCCTCAAGTTCCCAAGTTTCCTCTTAGTACCTATGATTTTGGAATAGTATATTGACCAGGTGATTAGTCTTGTTACATAGAACTTTATATCTAAGATATAAGATCTTCACTGGATGCTTCTCATAAAAAAGATCATCCTCAAAATGTACTGCCTCTGTAGAGAGTACATGTGAAGTGTCTAGTATGTACTTTTGTAAGAGTGATACATGAAAGACATCATGTACTTTCTCTATGGTAGTTTTAAGTGATAGTTGATAGGCCAAAAATTCTACATGATCAAGAATCTCAAAGGGGTCGATGTACCTAGGACATACCTTTCCTTTATTCCCAAACCTCATGACCTTCTTCCACTATGATACATGGATAAATACCATGTCCTATATTTTAACTCAAGGTCTCATTGATGATTGTATTCATAACTCTTCCATTGACTTTGGGCTTCCTTCATACGATACTTAATGGTTTTCAACTTCTCCACCATTTCTTTGACCATTTCAGGTCCTAGTAGATTATGTTCATTGACTTCATCCAAACACGCTGGTGTTCTTCACCTTTTCCCATAAATGGATTTGTATGGTGCTATTTGGATGCTCCAGTGAAAACTGTTGTTCTAGGAGAATTATACTAGTGGAAGAGGTTGGCCTTATCCTCCTTTGAATTTCATTGAACATTCTCTCTACATGCCTTCCAGTGTCTGAATAGTTCTCTTAGATTGGTCATTAGATTGAGGACGGTATGTCATAATGACATTCAGTTCAGTCCTTAAAGCATGTTGGAGACTTTTCTAGAGCTTCAAAGTGAATCTCAGATCTTTATCAGATACAATATATAGTGTTACTTCATGCATCCTTACTACTTATTTGATGTAAATTTTCACATGTTGATCCAATGAGAAGTCATCTAAAATTGTGATAAAGTGAGATGTCTTCTTAAGATTATCCACAACAACCCATATAGCTTTGTTTCTTCTAGATGTCCTTGTAAGTCCAATGACAATGTCCCTGGTAATGTTCTCCCACTTCCATTCTGGTATGGGTAGTGGATTCATCATCCCCTTAGACTTTTTCCTCTCAGCATTCACTTGTTGACATTCCATACATTTTGATGTATATTTAACAATATCCCATTTCATATTATCCTAACAAAAATTTTCTTGGAGATCTTGATACATCTTTGTGCTCCCTAGGTGAATAGAGAAGGTAAAGCTATGCACATCATTCAAAAGCTCATTCTTTATCTTTGGATTGGATGGTACACATAATCGTGATCCAAATATTATAACTCCACCCTTATAAATCAAGAACTCAAAGGATTTCACATTTTTAATGGCTTCCACCTTTTTTTTGAAGTTCCACATTTTTTATTTGAGCATTATTTATTTTATCCATGAGTGGTGGTTGAGTAATAATTTGAGAAATGATTTATGGTGTACATCCCTTAATGATTCTCATGTCTACTCTCTATAAATATGAGAAGATCTAATCCTTCTCAATTCTCATAATTGAAAAATATGTGGGACTTTTTTTACTTAGAGCATCTTCCACATTGTTTTCCTTATTGGGACAGTAGTGGATTGAGTAGTCATAATACTTTATGATCTCTATATATCTTTGCCGATAAATATTAAGATCTTTTTGTGAGAATATATAATTAAGACTCTTGTGGTCATTATATGTATCACACTTCTCTTCATTGAGATAATGCTTCAAGATTTTCAATGCAAAGATCACTGCTTCCAACTCCAGATCATGCATAGGATAGTTTTGCATAAGTATTTTCAGGTTCCTTGAAACGTAGGCTATTACTTTATCATTTTGGATCGTCGGATAGCCTAATCCTTTCTTTGAAGCATCATTGTACAACACAATGAGTTCTCCACTAGTTGAGAGTTTGAGTACTGGTGTAGTGATTCACCTCTTTTTAACTCCTTAAAATAATCTTCACATTCCTATGTCCAGACAAGCATTACTTCCTTTTGTGTCAACTTGGTCATTGGGTTTGAAAATCATGAAAAGTTCTTCTAAAATCGTCAATAACACCCAGCTAGACCCATAAATCTGCAGATCTCCATTACATATGTTGTTTACGGATACTCTAAAATTGCCTCTGTCTTTAAGGGGTCCATAGATATTCTTTTTCTGGTGATAACATGCCCAAAAAATGATACTTCCTATATCCCAAACTCACATTTACTGTACTTTTCAAATTGATTCTCTTTTTTCAATGTCTTTAACAAAGTATTCGAATAATCCTAATTTTCATCCTTTCTCTTAGAGTATATCATAATATCTTCAATATTGACTACCACCAATTTTTTGAAGTAATATCTAAAGAGTCTATTAATTAAATCCATGAAAATTGTTAGATCATTAGTGTGTCTGAAGATAATCACTATGAACTCATTGTGTTCATACAACTTTCAAAATGTGGTCTTGGTAATATCTACTTTCCCCACCTTTAATTGGTGATATACTCACCGAAGGTCCACCTTATATAAATAAATGGCCCCACAAAGTTGATTGAGAAAGTCATTTATTTGTGGAAGGGGATACTTGTTCTTTATTGTGATTTTATTAATCTCATGAAAATAAATACAGAGGTGAATTGATCAATCCTTCTTTTTGAAGAAGAGGACCGACACACACCATGGTGAAGCTCTCAAGCATATAAAACCCCTCTAAAAATTCTCTTGTAACTACTTGTTTAGATCCTCCATCTCTACGATGGCCATTATATAAGGTGTATTTGATATAGGCAGAGATCCACAAATAATTTTAGTTGAGAACTCAACCTCTCAGTCAAGTGGAAGACTATACATCTCTTCAGGGAATACATTAATGTAATACCTTACAATGGGCATGTCTTTAAGCATTATTCTCTTCTTTGTCTCAATAATTTAGGCTAGATATGATTTCTCATAAGGAATAAATATCCACACTTGAGATGGTGATTATAAAAGAGATTCATCTTCCTACTTACACTAGTAAAGAATCAGAGGATGGTTTAGGTTGTGAAGAGTGATCTCCCTTTTCTGATAGTTGATGTCGGATCTGTATAAAGATATCCAATTCATGCCTAAGATAGCGTTGAAATCCACTAAAAAACGTATGAAGATATTTTTTGGGAGGTTTATTCCAAAAACATTAACCAGAGATGAGTTATATACCATGGATGTAATAATTTCCCCATTCAATGTTCTCAAAGATATATTTTCCTCTAAATTTTGAGGTGGGGTTTTAATAGTTCTTATAAACTTGAAAGATATGAAATAATTCATTGACCTAGAACCAAATAGCATGTTTACTGTTATTGAATAAATAACTAGCATACATGTCACCTCTTTATTTTCTAGCTCCACCTCAGTAGTAGTGATAACATAATTCCTTCCTTATTTCCTTGGAGGTTGTTGTTGATTTCCTCTAACAAACCTTGGTTTAGGGAAATTGTTTTCATAATTCCCATGTTCCTTGAAGTTTAACACAACACCACTTGCTTAACATTGATCTGAAACATCCTTTCTTCTTCTACATTAGTGGGATTTTTCATATCCCTTCAGAAATTCTTGGCTAAATGTCTTAGCTTTCCACATTTGAAGCAATTCTTGGTTCCCTTTAGACAGTTACCAGGATACTTCTTCCCACAACTTTTACAAGTGGGATATTCAGAATTTTTTCAATCACAGGATATGTTTTTTGAACCACCCATGTTGTTATCCATTTCTTGATTCTTTTCACCGGCCCCTTGAGACCACTGAGATTCTCCAATCTCCATTTTATTCTTGAGGAAACAATAGACAATCTCTGCATAACTGTTTAAGTCTTTAATTTCCAATGCTTTTTGTAGACTTGGCTTTAGTCCACTAAAGATGTTATCCACCTTAGTTTCGGTGTTCTTGAAAAAGCCATAGGCATACCTTGCAATCATTGTAATGTTTTCTTCATACACCTCGTTGAAATCACTTTCCTTATTCTTGAGACCGAGGAACTCTCCTTCCCTCTTGAGATGGAGGTTTCAAAGAAAATATTTATTGAAAAACATCCTCTTGAATTTCTCCCAATCCAGGGAATCAATTTTCAATTGGGACTTTGTATTATTGATTAGTGTCCACCACCGATCAGCTTCCCCATAAAAATAATAATCCGTCAGTACAAATTTCACTTCTTCCGAGAATTGGAGGATTGAGATTATCTTTTCAATGGAGTTAATCCACTGTTTTGCAAGGAAGGTATCAGAAGATCCACTAAACATGGGAGGCCTTTTCCACATGAAGGATTATATGACAACTTTCTATTTCATTGGAGTAGGAGGGTGTTCCACATGATTTAAGTTATTATTCATAACTTGTGCCAGCTTAGGAAGTACTGTCATGATGTTTTGAGCACATGTTCCCATCTTATCAGGCATATTATTAGGGTAATCTTCACTTTTCCTATCACATTGGTTTTTAGAACACATCCTTATATTTCCTACCATTAACTATGAAAAAAAACGTACAATTAGAGGGCTTGAATACATAGCTATTGAACATAAAAAGAAAACTTTTGAACATAAAAGGATAAAATTGTGTAGGAGATGTATATCCAACCTTGTGATTCCTTAGGCTTAAATCTAGGTTATGCTCAATCTATTTCTTAGAATATATTCTTAGGCTATTTTTTATTCCCTTAATAATGGTTTGTACTAATCTCATGAATTTACCAAAGCATATCCCCCGACAGTGTCAAACCAAGAGTGCAGCAATACCTCTTGTCAAATACAAGGATACCCCAGGTCAAGACCAAAACTACTTGACAAAGTTTTTACTCCTAGGTACATATATTCCAGATCCATCTCTACCTATTTGTATCTAGACATGGATTCATTTTCTTTATAAACCACTTACTCTATACTTACCAAAATTTAGTAATGTTTTCTTATACTTCGTCTCTTACTTAAAGTTCTTAATAATGTTCTCTATGATTAATATCTAAAAATAACTAGACTATAATATAATACAAACTATAGAAACCCTAGACTTTTAAATATAACATTACACGATTTTAGGAAAATTTATACATCAGAGTACAAGCCACGGATCGTAAAGTCTAGTGTCTTGGAAGACTAGGTACATAGTTAATTATTATATAAACATCTATTTATTTAAACACCATAATGAGATCCTATCTTCCATTGTGCTCATACTTATCCATAGGATAACTTGGGGATAACATGAAGAAAGGGATAAGCTAAAATCCCAGTACGAGAATAACCATAAGAAAAAATCATTAGCACATGGGATAGAAGGCATGACATGATGATATAAAAGGCATGTAACATATAGAATCATAACATATAAACAAGGGTTCATTTAAAAATGGAATCATAGATATGTGAAAGAAACAAAAAACATAAATTTAGTACATTTCAAGACTAACCACCAAGACCGTTTCCTATAGTAGCACAAGCCAAGGCTAACTGCCAAGACCATCACACATAATAGCACAAAGTAAGGCTAACAGCCAAGGCCATCAGACATAACATAAAATGAGACTCAAATTTACCCAATAAATTGGAGAGATATCTAGGAAAAGCAATCTTACATTTCATTAATATGGTTTCCACATAAATAATCATACATAATCAATCTTACATAAACATAAGGGTTACCCAAGGAAATAATTGGGTACCACAATCATTACATAAAGCATAACCAAAGGGAATATCATGAAAGTGTCCATGAAGAAAGTAAGTAGAACATACATGGACTTTCATAAGGTAAAATAGGCATATATAATGGTTATTTATATCAAACTTAAGTGACAACATGTAAGAAATGTATTTCAGAAATTTTAGCTTAAAAACATTTTTGTGCGGTTTTATGGAAAATACTATAGATATTTTAAAATAGAAAAGGACAAAATCTTTTATATAAAACAAAAATTTAACCAAAAATGTTTTCATTATAAAAATACTGATTTTATAATGACAATGGTGGATTAAAATAGAGGATATAGTGCACTTGAAATTGGGTAAAAATTTGGGAATTTCCCTTAAAACGAGTTTACTTATTTGGAAGTATTGAGGAGGGATTAACTTGAAAGAATATATATCCCCAAAAGATAATGAAGGATGGATATTGAAACAAGATTTTGAAGAATAAAAAAATCATTTATAAATATTAAATAAAAATAACAGGAAACTTCATTTGGGTAAAAATAATGATATAGAGACCCAAAGGAATAAAGTTGGTTTGGGTAGAATTCTTTACGGATTATCAGCATGGTATCAGGTGTACTTAAGAGGGCTTAATGAGATATAACTTGGTTCTCATTACTTATAAATCACAAGGAAATTATTGTAGAGGTAAAAATCATACCCAATAATTAGTAATTATATGTAAAATGTCATAGTATAGAGGACATTCTTGAATAAAAGTGAAATGGAGAGGATCCCTTACCTTAAATACGATGGTGTTATCCACTTATTATTAATGACCTGAATAAAAAAATTAGGTTTATTAATTAATAATTCCAGATCCTATTATATATATAATTGATTTATTAAAAAATTATTTAGTTCATTCAAGTCCCTTTTGATTGGTTATAAGGTTCAATTTCAATGTTCAGGTCTGTTTGTTTCCTTAGTTTTAATGATCAGTTCATGTTCGGACATATGATGAAGGTGTTCATCCAGAATTTAAGTTAAATTTTTTTATTGAAAATCCAGAAGGCTAAATGGTTGAAAATTTAATTTGGTTACTTGTAGTGAAGTTGAATCATTATATAAAACTTTAGTGACATCCATTTGGGTTAATTGGCGACTTTTGGCCATAATGAACACATTTTGTTTTATAAACCAAAACCATATGTAAAAAAGTATTACAAAACTATAGATGAAAAATAATACATATATTATTGTCTGGTTTAACCATGAAAATGGTTTCATGACCATAATAGAAGACGATAATAGATATTAAAGACCCATTGTCCCTGAATGTGGTAAATTAACACATCAAGGATGGTGTCATTACTACTAAAATAAATGAAGAGTAAAGGAGAGATGATGATAAATTCTTCCATTATGATAAAAAATTCCAGTACATGTAAGTTAATAGTTTTCTCATAACATTTTTTTGAAGAGTGGTATGGATAGAAAAGAAAAAAATGAACTTGAAAAGAAAAAGAAAGAAAAAGAGAGAGGAATTTACATCTTGAATCAATTTTCCTTGAGATCCTTCTTCAATGGAGAGGATTTGGTATTTTGAGAAGAACAAAGACTTCTAGTCATGGGTAAGGATGTTTTGAAAATATTTGGGTATAATATAAGCAACTTCTAAAGCTTGAGAGGAGTAAAGAGAAGAGGAAAGGATGGGTGCTATTTTTTGTACAGGAGAGGAGGGTTTTCTTAATATTATAATCATTAGTTTATTATTTTTCCGTATGATAAGAAATAGTGGTGATTAAAGGACCAATAATAGTAATAAATTCATGTTATTTAGAGATAATTTCCTTACATCAACCATACATTAGATGGTGACATCATAATTCATGTAGTTAGCATTAATCATAAATTATCATATTTTACTATTCACCCAAAAAATTAAAGTATTTTAGAAAAATCCCAAAAATTCACCCTAACCATTTTTCAACATGTAGAATCCAAAAAATGTGCTTCATTTTTTAAAAATAAATTTCTTTGTATGAATATTTAATTTTTAATTAAAAACACTATTTACTCGAAAAATAACAATTTCAGAACATTTATTTTATTATTCCCAGATATAGGTATATCAAACATCCACTCGAATCTTATTTATATACTATCATAGGTAAGGTTAATATTAGTTAGGGTATGTAACTATTCATAAGGGTAACATTACTATTCATAAGGGTATGTTACTATTCACCAAAAATTAAGTTGGTCATATTAAACTCCTAATAACTTACTGATCGCAACCATGTATGGTAGATTTTTGAAATTCAAATAATAGGAGTTACAAAATTATGTTTAAAGGTCACATAACACTTATTAGTTCATTATGTTCTGATTTTATGTGATTATATGGCATAATCATAAGAAAAACTTTTCCATTGAGAAACATTAGGCCGCTAAAGTTCTTATGAAAGTGTTGGGTTGAATTAATAAATTTACATAAAGATATGTATCCCTTGCTAGATATAATGTAACTTGGTGATATGTGTAGTGAAAATATGAGTAAGAGTTTCTGCAATGGGGTACCTACTCAATAAATCAAGAATCTACAAGACCACAGTTTGAAATGAAGTACCTAACTAAATACCTTTGAGTAAATGAACATCACTATGATAATTGAAATATGGAGCCTTTCGACTAGAATTTCTTGAGTGATGGTACATTCCATGTTAAATGGTTCAGAATGTTGGGAATTGATAAAATTGGGGGAGGCTTAATAAAATTTCAATTATTATATTGTCTCACATAAATTGAAATCATGTTTATAACTAATAACATGTTCTTTTAATAGTGTAGAACAATGGAATGTTTTTTAAACCACATTATCCCTTTGATAAAATTTTGAGAAAGGAAATATCATTACTATTAGTATCTTCTAAGAATGGTTCCTATGCCTACATGTTGTGCTGCACTATGAATGGGAATCTTATGTACTATAATATTTACTATATAATATTCCTACCAAGGAGGTGAGTGGAAAGTAGTACACTATATTTGATAAACACCCAAGAGATGTGCTCAACCATCAATGATTAATGCCACCATCTGTGTATAATGAATTCTTGAATTCACATGAAGAAAGTAATTCTTATAGGATGCTCTAAAAACACGATTGTATTTACCAGGTGAGAGATAGATAGGAACTGTTTGAGATATCTATGAAACTATTTTAAAGAAAATTTTGATAAGGTTATCTAGATGTGCCTCATGTATTAAAAATCATTTGATACATTGAGATCCTAGTGGTTGTACGGTTTATGTTTCTTGATAAACCATGAACTGATCTTATTATTTCATCATTCTATTAGATCTTCTCTAGTTTTGTTTTCAATTATAATATGAACAACCCAGAGACAAATCTTCCAAAAAATTTAATAGTTCCTCACTAAGTGGATAAAGATATTAACCACTAAATGGAATCTTTACTTATTGTATAGGAATAAAAATCCTTCCAAATATCTCTAAAACTAATGATACTTCAAAAAATCATTACAATAAGATATGGATCAAGGGACAAGGAAAATAACAAGATGCCAGGTTTTTCACATGTGGAAAGATGGGATACTAGAATAAAAATTGCATGTAGACAAAGAAGATAGGGGAAGATTAATTTTCATTTTTTATCAAGTGAAATTTATCTATTTCTAAAAATTGGGTATTAGAAATTGAATGTTTTACTCAAATATGCATTTAAATATAGAAACCATGTAGATTCCAAAATATTTCCCGTGTTGAGGTAGATATATGATAATCAAAAAATATAGAATTACTACTATTAATACTAGGGACTACTACCTCATGTTCCTAACATGAATGGTAATGGGTTAAAAAGGTTACTACTATATTTAATATGTTAACAAAAATATTATTAATGTATACAAACTTGACATAGATTGATTTATTTTAAAATTTGGGAATAGATATTTCTTCCTTTATAAAGATAGAAATATTTTATGGTAAAACACATTTAAATAAAGGTATTTACATTATATATTACAAGAAAAATGTAATAAAATTTATAACGAAAACGATTCACATTACTCATTCCATAACCAACAATGAAATCATCCACTAGATCTTATAAATGAAAACAATTTGACTAAATTACACTAAGTTGGATATTTGGATTCTGTTGAAATAAAAACACTTGTAATGTGCCACATATGTTTACAAAGAAATATTACAATATACGTAGTTATAGGAAAAGGTGAATGAACTATGGATATACTTGAATTAGTTTATACTGATATATGTGGACCATTTCTAGTTAATTTAATAGTGGGTACCCATAAATCATAGTGTTTGATGATTATTTTATTATATATATATTTGTTTAAATGATGAGGTATATGTGAGATTATTTTCCTAAATTCAAAGAATACAAGAATGATGTTGAGAACCATATTGGAAATTAGAATAAGAAAATACACTCATAAAATGTTGGGGATTATCATAATAATGTTTTAATATATTACTTATAGTAGTTTGGGATTCTATCCCAACTCAATCTACTTTATACAACTCAGTGAACTACTGTAAGAGAAATGAGGAATTACACGTTTCTCAACATGGTGAAATAAATGATGAGTCATGTAAGACTTCCATCATAATTTTGGGAACCAAGTTTATAGTCAACAAAAAATACTAAACTATGTTCCAAATAAAGATACATATTTTATTCTATACCAATTTTGGAGTGTAATGAAACCCATGTTGACATACTTACATGTGTGGGGGTGTAAACAATTTGTTATGGTCTCTTTAAGATGAAAAAAATTACCTATAGGCACAAAGTGTACCTTTATAAGATACCTACAGGTAAATAGGAGTATACTAACTATGAAACTCTTAAGAAAAAATTTAATAGTGGTATGACATGCCATATTCTTTTAGAGGGATCACATATCTAAAAGAATCATTGGGATTGAAATTGAATTTGATAAATCAGAGGATTATGGATTGAATATTAATTGAAATAGTTAAATGAATTATCTAATTGTAAGTAAAAAAAGGTTTACATGAGATGACAACTGATTCATTTCATATGATTGGTGCACTCTATTAAATGAAGAGTGTTGAAGATGGTTATATAGTTGTATGTGATCCATTTTATTATGTTATAGAAATTTCTTTTATTCTCACTGAAACTAGCTTCTATAATATAATTAATTATCATGAATTGTGATAGTGTTAAGAAAACACTCAGTGTAGGGGAATCCTCATGTTATGAATTGGGATCCTTTGGGTGGTGTGAGTCCCTTGGAGGAAGGAGGCTTTTTACAACTACTTTGGTGGTCTTTGTCAACCATATAATAAAGAGTAAAAGTTGAATTGCATATCACATTAAGTGGTCTTGTATTATGTTCTTAATTTATGAATGTAGATAAAATCTTGGATAGGTCAAGAAAAAATATGGGTTTAATTTTACTGACATGTTCATTTGATGAACAAATAAATCCCACTAGTGGAATCAAAATCCTCTTCTTCAATGGTTTAACTTGTTTCCTATATTTTTTAAACCAGAAAATCTTTATTTAGAAAAATTTGGATCTTACCCACTTTAAATTACATTTAGTGTTAATTTAATTTCAATATATCCCCTAAGGTTATTCTTATGAAATAACATGTCATTTGTTGCATCTTTAGTATTACATTATAAATCTAATGTAACATATACTAGGAATCAACATTATGTTAAGTAGTTAATATAATGTGGAGTGAGAGGTGTAACATATATTATTAAGATAACATATCCGATGTCACATGATGTAGAAATAGTATATTTCTCTCCCCTTACGTAACAATACATTAGTTTTCAACATAATGTGTTGTACTCACTCTATAATATGTCAAGTCTGAACATAATTTTGGGAAGTGGGATTGAAATTATGTTGTGGGACAATGTAATGAAATTTGTGGAATGGATTTCAACACTAATTTTTGAGAAAATGTTGTATGGAGAACCAATTTAATATTATGCATAAGGCCAACATATTTTCAAGTATAAGTAAAAAAAATAATATTAACTATTTTTTTATATTTAACTAATTATGCTTATACTTTGAAAATAATTTATAAAAGATACATGATTTTATTTTTATAATTAATTTTTTATATAATACATTAAACATGAAAAGATTATAATGTGTCCTATATTTTGGAAAATAAATATTTTTTTACTATATTCCATTAATATTCATGTTTATTAAATATTTAATGAAATGTGAATATTGTGTCTATAAAATTGATGTGATAAATTTATTCTAGTAGATAAATCCTTGAATTATATGTTAACTGTGAATCCATAATATTTAGTTTTCATCAAACATGAACTTGTTTTTTAGAGTTATGAGCATAATAACAATCATTGAATATAGTTTGTGCATATTTAGTGTTAGATATATCATGAATTGAATTCCCTCTTGAGTAAATAATCTCAAGGGAAAGGGACCTGGGGTTGGAATACCCACTATTCAGGATGTTTATTCCTTATTCTAGAAAAGTAGGGGGTTAACTATCTATTACTCTATGTTTACTCATGTTGATATTTTTAATCTCATATAACACTATTCTATTTCATGAAAACATTCTTTTACATTATGAATAAGGTGTATTCTGATATGTTTGAATATGTTTGTCTTCTATTTTTTCCTAAGTAACACCAAATAATGTGTTGTTTAAATCAATACATGTCAATTTTGAGTTAAAATGTTATGTTTGTTAATATAATAAGATTAAAAAAACTAAATCAATATAATAATGCATTAAAAAGGGTTAAAATATGAGATAATAAAAATTTCATGAGATTCAAGGGGTTTAATATATATGAAAGGTATATTAAAATGATGAGTTTTCTATGAAATCCATTCAAAATACTAAGTGTGATATTCCTTCTAAAGAATCACTAGTTAAGTACTCAATCAATTAGTATAGGTTAGCCTAATGGTTAAGTACCTAGGAATTATCTTGTGTAAGGAAAATAAGTAATAAGGTGACCATAATAGTTAGGTTCCTTATTCTTATCATTTTTTGTGTTACAATAGATGGAAAACCCAAAAAATTGGGATATCAAAGGAATAAGATTGAGTTAATACATTTAATGGGTTTGGATAATGATTTTATCCAATAAACTATACAAGATACATATATTATATGATTAAAAATATTATTGTCTATCAAATAATATAGTGGATTATTTACATTATCAAATTAGTGTATGTCAGGGTGAAATTTTTATCTCATATCACTAAAAAGATAGGATATATAGGGTTATCAATGTTTTTTATAGTACTTTCATTAAAATTCTTTGACATAAATATACAATACATGATACTCACCCATAGATATGTCTTCTTTATAGGTTATGTTTTACATAATGATAATCCTTTTGAGATCCCTTATAGGTATAAAATATCTGATAGTAAAGAATTGGTATATAAGGTTGAGAAATGTTCTTATAGAAAGGAATCACATTGAGCATATGAATTTGAATGTTATAGAGGCTTGTTTCACTAACTCTAACTCTTAGGTGTTAGATGTAGGGTGTTTATCACACATTTGTGTGGAAAAATAAAAATTTAACGAGATATAAGAATTTAAAAAGTATAAAGTATATATTCATGTAAAAAATAGAAAAATATTTTTTTCATTAGAATTCGGTACTTATGATCTTATTTTATCAAGTAGATTAATATGAGAATTGAAGAACTGTTACTATATTCCCGATATAAATTTTTTTTATTTCTATAAATATTTTCGATGAGATGGAATTTTAATTTAGTATTAAGTATATAGTTGTTATATATATAATAATTAAATGTTTTATGGAAACAAGAACATGAAAAATGGTTTATAGTATCAATATATAGATAATATTATATAAAAAGTTTAGAATAATACGATCAAAGTTGAATATAGTTCCACCTACCTTTGGCATTTTTTAACATATCAATAATAAAAATGTAGTGACTCAGGTTTTTCCCTATCATAGTTTGAAATATTTTTGCATATATTTTTAGAGTTGGGTGCTGAGACAGCATGCAATTACATGGACCTCTATTCTCAAAATAAATTTTATAAAAATATTATTTATTTTTATACTATTCATGTAGAGGAAATGAGTTATATTTTAAATAGTATCTCTGATAAAAAAACCAAGGTCACAGTTGAGCCTGTAGCATATCGTTTACCCTAGGAAGGGTATAACTTTTGTGGGAACATGCCTTTAGTAGAAAATGTTACCAGGGACATAATTGCAAATAAAATAATTAAATAAAATAATTTTATTTTCATGTTAGATTGAATAAATCCTAAACAGAGTCTCATTTCAAAAATCTGAGCCTAGGGTTGAGTTCAGAGTGTTGTGTTTACCCAAGGCTTGACATTTAATTTGATGGTGCCAGGTGTTGCGACAGAGTTAAACTGGGGGTAGGACGTTTAGCTAAGGGGAGGATTTAATTAAAAAAATTTTGGTCGGAGTGGACACTCAAGAGGGGGGTGAATTGAGTTCCAATTAAAATTTTTGTTTAAAATACTTTACAAAAATCCCCCAATTTAAAATACTAATTGAATTGTAGTGAATTTGAACTAAAGAAATATTTCAGTTAGGTTCTCAAGGTATTGATTAATTCCCAATTACACTAATTAGAAGATCAGATTAGCTTTTGAAACTAACCTAATGATTTTCAAGTAATGCGAACACTTATTAATTCAATTATCAGAGTAACTTTGAAAAACTGTATAAGTTTTAAAGCACTTAACAGTGGAATAAAAAGGTTTTAGATAAAACTAAACAAAGCACCGCATATATAACCAAGAGGTTCAGTCTCAAGCTGAGACTTAGTCCGCTCAAAAATTTATATAAATTTGATCCACACCCTAGATCGGTGTTCCCAATAGTTTACAACTGTCCGGGTCAAAGACCTCTACCACAGTTCTACGTGGGAAACAAAAACAACAGAAAATATAGCTGTCCAGGTCACACACGACCTCTACCACTATCCATAATGGGAAATAGAAGATATAAGGAGTTTGAATGAGGATTTATAGATCCTCCAGTTAAGGTTCATGAGACAGTGTATGTTTAAATTAAAACTGATGACACACACTACTCGTAATGTAAATAATAAATCACTGAGTAAGATATAAAGTTCAGAATGGCTCTAGTGATTACAGTGTAGCTCTGGACTCCTTTGGATTGATCATAAATGGTTTTGAGTCCTCTTCTGGTTTTTGTCTAGAAAACAGAGTGTCGTCTGCTTGACATCCAGGTTCAGAGACAGTGAAAATGTAGTTGATGAAGTTCTTCAAAATCCTCATGAAAGTACACAACTCTTATTGAGTAAGCGTGAGTGTGTATGAGCTTCTGTGTCTTCTTGGTTGTGCATGTATATATGTATGAGCTCTTCTTGTGCATATCACTTGTATCACTTCCGTATTTTTCTTGTATCTGTCTTGCAGCAACAGGGACTTCTTATATTTATGGCATGAGCTCCAGTAAAAGAAATGATTTCTTTTTGCAGGTACGAGGTACCGTTCGCTGACATCCAACAACCTTCATTCAATAAATGACAGAGAATTAAAATATACCTAATATGACCGTTGGTTAGATTAAACAAAGATAAAGAAATTAAGGCAGCGTCAGATTCTCTAGAACGGTAGATTTGGATATTGGTAGCCTTGTGTATCAGTAACCTATTGTGTAACGGTAGCCTTTCTATTCGGTAGACTTAATGTCTGTCGGTAGACTTGATCGGTAGCGGTAGACTCAATGTACCAGTGACCTTTCGTGTAATGGTAGCCTTCATGTACCAGTAGGCTTGCATAATGTTGACTTGTCTATATCGGTGGCCTTCACGTATCAGTAGACTTGCATAAAGGTGACTTGTCTGTATCGGTGACCTTCATGTATCGGTATACTTGTTCTGTAATGGTGACCACTTGTCTGTTTAAGCATTCTATTGGCAGAAAGGGTAAAGTTAGAATATATATATCCATCCAGTAACTCAATTATCTAAAGATAATATAAATATTATAATATATGAATATGTGCATGGTGTACAGAAATACTGAAATAAGTAATTAACCATTAATCAATATAGGAATTATCAAACTATAATTGAGCTTAATTGGGATTATCAAAATATGAGTTCAACTAATTCCCCCATTGGGTTCAACAATATCCCCCTTTTTGATAATCACAACTTATGCCAAAGTATTAAAATGGTGTTAGAGGAAAAATTTCTTAAAAAAAACTTTAAAACAAGGATCTCATTTTTCTCCCCCTTTCAATTGCACTGATAGTTCTCATTCGCTTCATTTTCTCCCCCTTTGTGATTAACAAAAAGAAGGGTAGAATCAGAGAAATGTAGAGACAAAAAAAGAACAAATGGAAAAGAAACAAAAACACAGTAAAGTGGAGAAGGTAAGAGTAAATATCCATTAAGTCACAAAAGGTACAAGCTAATAAAGTTAGTATTACAAAAATACAAGTGAATCCTATCAAAAACATCCAGAATCACTCAATATTCCTCTTGAACAGGAGTCTTTACCTTAGGATCAGAAGAGGGTGCAGGTTCAGATTGAGTAGATGGATTGTGAATAGCTGAAAGAACAACTGGAGGGTCAACAACTGAAACTGTATCAGATCTGAAATCTGTGCTCCTCTATGGGATCATAGGAGTTAAGCTTCGAATATCCTGAACTGGAGTTAACAGAGGTGTACTCCCAGAGGCAGAGGCAGGAAGAGCAGGAAGAAAAATCACAGGTCTGGCATCCACATGCATGAATGGTAGCAATAGGTTCCTGAAATCCATAATAATACTACCTCCTATCTCTATTTCTGACACAAAATCATCTCGATTTTCAATGAATTTATCCAAGACAGGAGTAAGCTCCCTGATCTTACTAACCTGTTCTCTGAAAGCTTGAGTTACTGGAGGCAACTTCATATTCTCTATCAAGATCTTGAAATGGTTGGTCATTTGATGCTTGGTATAGAACTTCTCAAAGTAAGCATCCACCTTATTTTTTATGGCCTCTTGAGAAGCAGTATCTGACCATAGGTGATCACGAACAAAACTTCTAACTTCCCTAGTGGTACCAAGGATCTAAGTATCTGAGGCGCCACTAGTACTGGCTTTAGCCAACTCTTCCTGGATCACAGTTCTGATCTAGTCAATGTTCACAGTGGAGCTGGATGAGGGAAGGGGTTTTATCGAGAAATCTACTATCTCTTTGAAAGACTATGTCAAATTACTAACCACCTTCTGAACAAGTGCATCTTGACTGTTCAAATGATCTTTGACTGAGGTCTTAAAAGCCTCAAATACTTCTACAAACTACTTGACTACTTCTTTGATATATCTGATATCAATATTCCCTTGGGTTTGAGAGCTGTTCATAGCAGTCAATGAAGCAATCAATTATATTAGAGCAACCAAAGCTCATGTCCAACTCTCAATTTGAGTATGACATACTTTAACTTCATCCATCATTTCCTTCACTGGACTAGACACAAAACATCCCAGAGATAGCTCAAGGGATTGGTCCACACTCCTCATCTCATCAACTAGGATTTACTTCAAATCTGCCACTGATTCTCTTAGTGCTTCTTTCATTTCAGCCTTTAAGGACTCAAGGTCCTCCTTGGTTGCCAAATTTTCAGCCACAGTAGGTAGGATAACTGACTCCCTTTGAGGCTGGTCTTCCTCATCATAATCTCCATAATCAAGTCCAAGAACCATATATATTAGATCTGATGACCAACCTTAGATTTCATACAGTACATAAACTGAACCAAGATGCTCCCCCTCACTTAGAGCATTCTCCTGAGGAATCTCCTCTAACTGTTCTGCTCGTGGTAACTCCACAACCTCCTCTACAACTTTAGCAGATTCAATAACCATTTGCTCTAATATTTCAACAGTGGGGTGAGTCCTATCCTTTTCTGAGTCATCAATGACTCCCTCAGTACTGGCAGTAGGTGCCACTGCTGCTTCCTGATCAGGCACTATCTTGACTATACTATCTATCAGAGGGCTCAAACTGAGCTCTTCTTCTTCATTTTCCTCATCATTTTCTTCACCAACATCCTCCTTTTCTTTATGAGAAAACTGACATGACTCGGTTGCCTAATCCTCCTCAGAGGTTTCTTTGACCACATTCTGATATGATTCTTATTCTTCTTCTTTAGTGGACTTAATATCACTGTCCTTCAGAGCAATTTCTCTCCGTGGTAGTTCTTTTGGAGGGCTAGCTGCTCCATAGGAAATATTTTGGTGCACAGGACTAGGAGTTAAATCCGGGTCTCCTCCTTCCTCAACTGACGTCTCCTCCTCCTCAGTTTCAGCCTCATCATCACTGTAGACCGGTTCTAGCTCATCTGGTCCAAGACCAGGATCCCCCACATCCTTTGGTCTAGAAGGATGTTCCATAGGAGCGTACTTGTCATAGATTTTACCTTCATCATTAACCCATGATTTCTTCCAAGGGTTCCATCTAACCTTCATAAACTTACAAATAGTAATGGTGATGCAAAAATTATCCTTAACCACAACAGTTTCATCTTAAGGTCCAGTTACCTCCTTTGCCTTCAACATAATAGAAATCAACTTAGAAAAGAATAGTGCATTGGACTTAGACTTCGTTCTAGTCATATAATCAATCTGAATCATTAGCAATCTGCACAAATTTACCTTTACCCCATGCTTTAATAGATACAAAAAATAAATGTCCTGAAATCTAAGGTTAGAAAAATCTCCTCTCCTTGGACAAATCACATGCTGAATGAACTTAAAAAGTAGTTTATCCTTCCCTGCTATCTCTACAGCAATGATCTTTCTAGGAGTTCTATTTCATGTCAATCCTAACAAGGCATCCTCATATTTGAAAAAGTCACTAGCGCTAGGTATGGATTTTGAAAAAAATCCATAATCACCTCTATGAGGAACTCTAAGGTTCTCAGCCCATTCAATAGATGAAAATGAAAACTTTTGACCATTCACAAAGGAAATCATCCTATTCACCTCTTCTGATGTTTCAAAACAGACAAAATCATAGAACTCTTTTACCAGTACTGAATAATACGGTCCATTATTGTTAAGGAAGCATTTGAGCCATCCTTACTCTTGTAAAATCTTCAGAATCAAGGACTAACTTTCCAACAGCCATTTTGCACATAACTCCTTTTCAACTACAATTTCTCGCTCCGATAAATGCAGATTCATAGGATTCCTTCGAACAACACCTCCACTGCTTCCACTACCACCAACATTAGTTACTTTCTGCTTCTTAGCTTGCGGCACATCACTCCCTTTATCCACTGAGCGTCACTTCACATGGGCCATTTCAGATTCTAAGGCTTAGGGTTTTGCGAGCTTGAGAGGTTTTAGGTAGGAGGGTTTCGAATAAATGGGTTCGTGGTGATTGAGTGATGTCTAGAGTTGGGTTTAATATAATTTAGGATTCACATATAAAATAAATCTCATATTAAAAAAAAGGTTCGAAGTCTCAGCCTTAATACGAAAATTTAAAACAGTGCGAGAGATGTACTAGTGAGGTGTCCTTAAACGGGGAGGTTTATCCTAACGGTGAGGTTTATCCTAATGGTGAGGTCTATACTAACGGTGAGGTCTATCGTAATGGTGAGGACTATCCTAATGGTGAGGTTTATCCTAACAGGGAGTTCTATCCTAACGGTGAGGTCTATCCTAATGGTGAGGTCTATCCTAATGGTGAGGTTTATCCTAACGGTTAGGTTTATCCTAACGGTGAGGTTTATCCTATTGGTGAAGTCTATCATAATGGTGAGGTCTATCCTAACAGTGATGTCTATCCTAACGGTGAGGTCTATCCTAATGGTGATTTCTATCCTAACGGTGAGGTTTATCCTAACGATTTTAAGAGTAAGTTATCATTCCTAATTCCTGTCTAATGAAACTTAATCTTTCTAAAATTTATGGCTTAGTGAAAATATCAACTAATTGGAGTTCAGCGCCTATAAATTCAAGAGTTATATCACCTCTTTGATAATGATCTCTTAGAAAATGGTGTCTAACATCAATGTGTTTGGTTCTAGAGTGAGACACAGTGTTCTTAGAGATGTTGATCGCACTAGTGTTATCACAGTTAATTGAAACATGTTTAAAATCATATCCATAGTCCAATAAAGTGTGTTTCATCAACCAAATCTGTGCACAACAACTACCAGCAGCTATATACTCTGCTTCAGCAGTAGATAATGCAACTGAGTTATGTTTCTTACTACACCATGATACTAGGGACTTTCCAAGTAAATGACATGTTCCAGATGTGCTCTTTCTATCTAACTTACATCCATCAAAGTCAGAATCTGAGTAACTTATTAAATCAAATGATTGTCCTTTTGGGTAAAACAGTCCCAAATTAGCAGTATATTTAAGATATTTGAAAATCATTTTAATAGAAAGTAAGTGTGACTCTTTATGGTTAGCTTGAAATCTAGCACACATACATACACTAAACATAATATCAGGTCGACAAGCAGTAAGATAAAGTAAACTCCCAATCATACCTCTATAATTAGTTTGATCTACTGGTTTCTCAGTTTCATCAATATCCAATTTACAGGTGGTACTCATAGGTGTATCACATCCCTTAATACTATCCAAACCAAAACGTTTTAATAAATCCTTAGTATATTTACTTTGATTTAAAATAATACCATCTTTAGTATGAAATATTTTAAATTTAAGAAACTACTTAAGCCGTCCCATTAAGCTCATTTCAAAATCATTTTTCATAACCTTTGAAAAATCAGTACATAAAGAATTTATAGAAGATCCAAAAATAATATCATCAACATAGTTTTGAACTATTAAAAAATCTTTTGAAATTATTTTTATAAAAAGAGTGGGATCAACAATTCCTTTTGTAAATCCTTTTAAAATAGGAAAAATTTGTAAGTCTTTCATACCAAGCTCTTGGAGCTTGTTTTAAACCATATAAAGCTTTAGAATGTTTAAAAACATGATTTTGAAAGTGAGGATTTGAGAAACCAGGTGGTTGTTCTACAAAAACATCTTCAACAATAAAACCATTTATAAAAGCACTTTTCACATCCATTTGATACAACTTGAAATTCAGATGTGATGCAAAGGAAAGTAAGATCCTAATTGCCTCTAATCTAGATACAGGTTCAAAGGTTTCCTCATAGTCAATTCCTTCTTCATGATTGTAACCTTGTACAACTAGTCTAGGTTTTTTTATAATGATGTTTCCAGATTCATCAACTTTGTTTCTAAACACCCACTTTGTGCCTATGGTTAAAGTGTCCTTAGGTCTTTCTACTAATTCCTAGACTTTATTTCTTTAAAATTGATTTAGTTATTCTTGCATAGCCATTACCCAAAATTCATCATTGATAGAATCATTGATATTTTTAAGTTCTAACTGTGAATGAAAGGCTTGATGTTCGACTTGATTTCTTACAGAGGCTCTAGTCTCTGTTCCTTTATCTAGATTACCTACAACAGCATCTAAAGGATGGTTATTTAGAATCCTAGTTGGTCTCGAGAAGGTAGGTCTAGAGATTTCAGGTTCATCAACAGGTTGGGAATCAACAGAAGCAGGTTCTGGATAATTTCCAGAACTGGATGTTTTAACTATAGGTCCACTATCTTATCATTAATGTTCAAAACAAAGAGATCATCTTCAAGATTTTCAAGAGAGTTCTTGGGTTCATGTAGGTCAGTTTCATCAAATTTGATGTGAACAGATTCCTCCACACATTTGGTTCTCTTATTGAAAACTATATAGGATTTTAAAAAAATAGAGTAACCTAGGAAAATTCCTTCATCACTCTTGGATGAAAACTTGTTAAGATTATCTTTGGTATTAATAATAAATACTTTGCAACCAAAAACTTTGAATTAGTTATCCTTAGGTTTCCTATGGTTCCACAACTCATAAGGGGTCCTGTTAAGAATAGGTCTGATCAAGACTCTGTTGATAATATAACAAGCTGTATTGACAGCTTCAACCCAAAAATAAATAGGTAGGTCATACTCATTGAGCATGGTTCTGGAAATTTCCTAAAGGGTTCTATTCCCCCTTTATACTACGCCATTTTGCTGAGGTGTCCTTGGGGTAGAGAAATTGTGACTATAGCCATTATGTGAGTAGTAGGATTCAAACTCATGATTCCTAAACTCACGACCATGATCACTTCCCAAGGTTTTAATCATAAGTTCACTAAGGTTCTCTACATACTTGGAATATTTAACAAAGTAAGAACAAGCTTCACTTTTGTGAGCTAGAAAATATACCCAAGTATACCGAGATTAGTTATATACTAGAACATAGACATAGTGCTTCCCATTTAAACTAGAAACTCTAGAAGGTCTAAAAAAATACATGTGAACCAACTTGAGAGGTTGAGATGTTGACACTTATTTTTTTGATTTGAAAGAAACTTTATGTTTCTTTCCCTTTTGACAGGGATTACAAACTTTATCTGCTAGGAATTCAAGTTTTGGTAGGTCTCTAACTAAGTTCTTCCTAGTAATTTTTCTAAGTGAATGTACATTATAGTGTTCTAATCTTCTGTGCCAAAGCCAGGAATATTTATGAAAAGCATTTAAACAAGTAATATTTTTCATAGCTAAAGAATTTAATTCAATAGCATAGACATTTTCATTTCTCAAGGCAGAAAATACTAAAGGAGTTTTAGAATTAAAAACTTGGCATGAATTATTTTCAAATTTAACATTAAAACAATCATCACATAACTTAGAAATACTTAGTAAATTATACTTAATCCCATAAAAAAATAGAACATTAGAAATTAATACTGAGTCAGTGTTACCAATCTGGCCTAAGCTGATGATTTTTCCTTTAGAATTATCACCAAAGGTGAAAAAACCGCCATCAACTCTAACTAATCTTTTAAAGCATGAGAAGTATCCTGAAATATGTCTTGAACATCCACTATCCAAGTACCAAGTATTTCTACAGGAGCTCTTTAAGTAGGTTCCCTACAAAACAGATTTAGATAGGAAATGATTTTGGTACCCAGATTTTCTTGGGTCTAGACAGGTTAGCCAATAAAACTTTAGGTACCCAAATTTGTCTTATGGGTCTCATAAAATTTGTAGAATCAACAGATTTTGAAAGATAAACCTTGTTGGATCTGTAACTATGAATATAACTAGTTGAAGCATATGAACTTCCAGAACTAGAACTATCTACATTCTGTCCAGATTTAGGAATAAATATATTTTTGGTAATTTTTATTTCTCAAGGTTGGTATCCTATACCAGTAGTATATCTAGGTGGAATATTATTACATGGAATTTGAGTAAAAGTATCTTTTACAATTGTCAACTTTTCTAAATCCTTCTTAAGTTGCTCATTTGACAATTTCAGTTCAATGTTTTCTTTAAGCAACTGAATATTCTTTTCCATTTCTATGTCAAGATCAGATTTATGTTTAATAGTTAAAGCATACTGTTTCTTTAAACCTTTGTATTTGTCTTTTAGCTCATTACAGATTTCTTCCAACATATCATAGTATTCAAACAGTTCAGATTTTGACATATTTTCAGAATCAGAATCATCTCTAGAATAATATGTATTTAAAGCAGGAGTTTCAGATGTTACCTCAGAAATGTTTGTCATAAAACACATGTTTGCCTTATTTCTGTTTTCAGTATCAGAAGCTTCAGATTCACTGGAGCTATCCTCAGAAGCACTCCACGTAGCCTTCATGGATTTCTTATACTTATTATCCTTATAATCATATTTCTTCTGGTATTTCATCTTTTTACAGTCTGCTTTTATATGTCATATTCTTTTTCATTCATAGCAGACAACTTCATTAGATTTGTCAGATTTCTTCCAGTCCTTTTTCCAGTGACCCTTGTTTTCATACTTACCTTTGCAATTTGATTTTATGAAAAACTTCTTCTTCCTATAAAACTTCTTAAATCTCCTGGCTATGTGAGCCATTTTTGCATCACTATCAGATGCACTTTCAATTTCTTCACATATTGAGCTATCACTCATGGTCTAAATTTTCTTTTTATCCTTATTCATTGATTTAGATGTCTTGAAGGCAACTGACTTAATTTTTGGTACATCTTCCTCTTCCTTGATTACCTTATGTTCTTCTTTATACATTATCAACTTACCAATAAGTTCCTTGACTCGCATTTTACCAATATCACAAGATTCTCTGATTGAAACAGAAGTGACCCTCCATCTTTCATGTAGGCATCTCAAAATTCTCATGATCTACTCCTTTGATGGAACATCCTTTCCCAATGAGATCATTGTATTGAAAATTTCATTAAACCTAAGATACATATTAGAAATGGGTTCATCAGGATTTATCTTAAAATTATCATATTTAATAGTATAGGTGTTCAATCTCATATCCTTAACATTAGTTGTTCCTTCATGAGAAACACCTAAAGTATCCCAAATTTCATATGTTGTCTTACAAGAAGATATTCTATTAAATTCCTCATCTCCTAAAGCACAATACAGAGCATTCATATCTTTGCAATTATTATTGTAAGCTGTCTTAGTAGCTTCGTTCCAAGTATATCTAATAGTATTGGGAATTTTAAATTATGATTCTATGGAAGTCCAAATATCAAATCCCATGCTTTCTAATTGAATTTTCATCTTAATATTCCACTGAACATAGTTGTTTCCATTGAAAAATGGTGGTATATTAGTAGTAACACCTTCAAGTCTGTTATCCATGATAACTAGGTTGAAACAAAAAATTTAAAGAGATAAAAATTTAGAAATAACAGAAAATTTAAGAACATTAAAATACAACTAAAATAACAGTTGAAAAACAGAGTACTTTAGAAAATATTTTATTCCTCTGATACCAAATGTTGATCGGAGTGGAAACTCAAAAGGGGGGGGGGGGTGAATTGAGTTCCAATTAAAATTTCTGTTTAAAATCCTTTACTAAAATCCTCCAATTTAAAATACTAATTGAATTGTAGTGAATTTGAACTAAAGAAAACTTTCAGTTAGGTTCTCAAGGGATTGACTAATTCCCAGTTAATCTACTCAAAAGATCAGATTAGCGTTTGAAACTAACCTAATGATTTCCAAGTAATGAAAACACTTGCTAATTCAATCATCAGAGTAACTTTGAAAAACAATTTAAGTTTTAAAGCAATTAGCAGGAGAATAAAATTTTATTAGATAAAACTAAACAAAGCACAATAGATATAACCAAGAGTTTCAGTCTCAAGCTGAGACTTAGTCCTCTCAATAATTTATATAAATTTTATCCACACCCTGGATCGGGGTTCACAATAGTTTACAACTGTCCAGGTTAAAGACCTCTACCACAGTTCTACGTGGGAAACAAAAACAACAACAAATACAGCCGTCCAGGTCACACACGACCTCTACCACTATCCACAGTGGGAAATAGAAGATGTAAGGAGTTTGAATGAGGATTTTCAAATCCTCCATTTAAGGTTCATGAGACAGTGTATGTGTAAATTAAAAATTATGACACACAATGCTCATAATGTAAATAATAAATCACAGGGCAAGATATAGATTTTAGAATGGATCTAGTGATTGTAGTGTAGCTCTTGACTCCTTCAGATTGATCAGAAATGGTTCTGAGTCCTCTTCTGGTTTCTGTCTGGAAAACAGAGTGTCGTCTGCTTGACATCCAGGTTCAGAGACAGTGAAAATGTAGTCGATGAAGTTCTTCAAAATCCTCGTGAAAGTACACAACTCTTATTGAGTAAGCATGAGTGTGTATGAGCTTCTCTGTCTTCTTGGTCGTGCATGTATATCTGTATGAGATCTTCTTGTGCATGTCACTTGTATCACTTCTGTATTTTTCTTGTATCTGTCTTGTAGCAATAGGGACTTCTTATATTTATGGCATGAGCTCTAGAAAAATAAATGATTTCTTTTTGTAGGTACGAGGTACAGTTCCCTAACATCCAACAACCTTCATTAAATAAATGACAGAGCATTAAAATATACATGATATGACTGTTGGTAAGATTAAAAAAAGATAAAGAAATTAAGGCAGCATCAGATTCTCTAGAATAGTAGCTTTGGATATCTGTAGCCTTGTATATTGGTAACCTCTTGTGTAACAGTAGCCTTTCTATTCGGTAGACTTCATGTCAATCGGTAGACTTGATCGGTAGCGGTAGACTCAATGTACCGGTGACCTTTCATTTAACGGTAGCCTTCATGTACTGGTAGGCTTGCATATTGGTGACTTGTCTGTATCAGTGACCTTCATGTATCTGTAGACTTGCATAATAGTGAATTTTCTGTATCGGTGACCTTCACGTACCGGTAGACTTGTTGTACCAGTGGACATGATGTATCAGGGCCCTTCACGTATTGGTAGACTTGTTCGGTAATGGTGACCACTTGTCTGTTTAAGCATTTTATTGGCAGAAAGGGTAAAGTTAGAATATATATCCATCTAGTAACCGAATTCTATGAAGATAATATAAATATTATAATATATGAATATGTGCATGGTGTACAGAAAAACTGAAATAAGTAATTAACCATTAATCAATATAGGAATTATCAAACTATAATTGAGCATAATTGGGATTATCAAAATATGAGTTCAATTAATTCTCCTAGAGGGTTCAACAAAATTATATCCCTCTCTTATATCCTCTCCCCTTGGGAGTGTTCACATAGGAAGAATCCCCCTACCCTCTTCCTCTTTTCTTATGAATGACCTAAAGGCCAGATCAACAAAATGAAGTGTCCTTGATCTCTGATCTTGATGGTGATCACTCCCGGATCATGTTGTAGTAGCTTCAGAGCACTTATCTAACACCAAAGATTCAATTTTTCTCCCTGAGGTTGGTGGGTTTGAGTTTTAAATCCAAATCCCTTTGTTTATCATTCATTTTTATTAAAATCATCAACAAATCATCGATCAGAGGTAGTGTTTGTGAAGATCTCGACTCAAGGATCATGGATCTGCTTTCATTGTGTTTTTCGGACAACTAGTGGAGGTATGGTGGTCTGAGGAAGTATCATTGACATGGTGGCAATTGAAAATGGCATCAAGGGATAGAGGTGGGCTAGCAGAAGCATTTGGGGTGGCCAGGCGGTGTAAGCCTCACATGGGGTGCACACAGGGTACAAAGGCCGACAGGCGACCCAGAGCCGTGTGATACAATCGAAGCAGGCTAGTGGCATGGTAAAGATGAGTGGGAAAGACATGTGGCTAGGACTCATGCTGGTGAAATGGATAGGGCTGACTGAAGTGGGCTGGCCCAGGCAGAGCTGACTGGCTGGAGCAGGCCAGTCTAGCCAGAACAGGCCGAGTCGAGCTGTGGGGACATCAAACCCCCGTATCATTCAAAATGTACATCAGTTTATGTGAATTATGTGGAAACAAGACCCCTGCTTCGAGATATTCATTTTGAGGTATGTTTCAGAAATTTTTATTTTAGGATAAAGGATCAGTTTCATGAAACGTATAATAATAATAATAATATTATTATTATTATTTAAGGATTTTGTATCAGATGTATCTCATGAATCTTATGTCTAATTGATGCAATGTCAGTGGCATTGTGACCTTGAATTTAATGAAAATGTTTCAAGAACAATTTCAGGTTCTTAAACTGAAATCAATGGGTGGGCCCCCTGAGGCATGATTTGGGAATTTGTGGTGAAATGTGGCTTTTTCAGCGGTTAGAATTTTTGGGTAAGTAAATAGACTCTCCTATGTATTTTCCTAGGTAGAACGTGATGGTGGACATGGTTGGTCCTAAGAGTCATAGAGTGAAGGCGATGTTGTGTGGTTATCTTGGGGTAGTGAATCCTTTTTTGAAATGGTTGATTGAGTCCCCTAGTCTTTACACTACGATGGTTTTCGGTATCATATCCCATTCACTGGACTGTGACCCCTCTTCAGATAGTTTTTGTACATGCAATGTGAGTGGTTACCCAATTTTTGGATTGATTTATCTCAATCCACTTTGACAACAGGTTTAGTGGATTTAGAGCATGTGTCACCCTGAGAGGCCCGATGTGATCGTCACATTTCTTCAGGTTTTCTTGGTAGGGATCTTGGAATCGTTGTGACCAAAATTTACCCAGGCATTGATCCTCTGCCTAGGATGTTCTAGTAGGGGATGGGACCCAGTGAGACCTGGGTGATAATCCTATATCTATGTATCGAGATTCACTTCTTCCATCTATGATCTATCGCAACGTTTTCCTTGGTGTATTTCTTAGAATCGGCATGACCAACTCTACACAAGAATTTATCCTCTTCTAGGAAAGTTATTCCAGAGTTGGTTTGTGGTGAGATAACCTTTCTGAGATCGGTGTTCTAGAAAGGGTTTTTAGTATCCCCCAAAAAACCCTGGGTGGGATCCCTTACCAGAGGGGTGGGAGTTAGTTCACTCACTGGTTGAATTCTTTTGTAATTCTATCCATTGAGCATGCCCTCGCAGGTAGGTATCATGAGGGTTTGTCGGTTTGGGCTGTTTGTTTGTTTTACCGATAGAGTGACATATCATGATTGAGATCCATATGGTATTGTGACGTTGGTTCAATAAATAAGAGTTTTTTTATTATTGTTCCCTATCATTTTTCATTCCATAAGGGATGGATATGGTCTTCAAGTGTACTCTGAGGTAGGATTCATTCTTCCATCCTTGAATAGGAGCCTACTGATGTCTATGAGGTCAGAACCCCATAAGACCTTTGCGAGTGTTGAGTTAGAACATTGAGTTGTTTTCTGTGGGAAATCTATGGTCAGGAACTTGATTCTTGGAGTCGGAGTTCAGTATATTTGCGTATTTTTTGGGTGTCCACATGGTATGTGTAATTTAATTGACATTCAAAGGATGTTGAGAGGAATAGTTATGTTTAGTTGAGGATGGTCTTGATATGAGTTTTCTATCTCATTTTGGTTCCCTTAAGTTGGGTCAAGTTAACTGATGCCTATCCATTAATCCCTTTTTGGTTTGGGTTTTGGGGATCCTACTGAGTATCTTTATACTCACCCCTACGTTGGATTTTTCCACATGTGTTGTTTCTTGTGTAGACCATAGTTCTTTCGATGGTGTCCTAGTTGGACCTAGAGTAAGAAGATAAAAGTATTAGGATAGACTTGGGTTTTTACTGGAGCTGTACTATAGAGCTTACCAGCAGGATTTTGAAAATGATACCCTCCATCTAAGAAGTTTAGAGGATTTTTCAGTTTTCTTTTGGTGGGATTTGTATATTTCCTTTTTGTACTTCTACTGTACTATGGTTTTGGATAGATGTATGCATGATTTTTTTATATATCTCTACATTATTGTTTGGGGGTGTATTTTGGTGTGGGAATGTAGATATGATAGGATAAGGGCTCCCATTTTTTTGATATCCAACTCAACTCTAGTTTATCACCCTTGTCCTAATAGAGGTGGGCTTGGGGAGTCGTGGCTCGCGCCCCATTGGGTCAGGTTGTGACAGAGTGCTATTAAAGGACATTTAATGTAACATCCCAAGTAAATGGAGAATAAGACATATATCATATTTATTAATATTTATGATTTAAATTTTAATTTTACTTTAAAGGGGTTTCTATGTTCGATAGCGTACCCGATACGCAACAACATGGTTTTTTTGAAATCTTATGTTGCACTATAATAAAATAATATTATTATATTAAATGGTAGTTAAATACTAGAAATTGTATTGGTGGGAATGAAAAAAATAACTACAATATGATTATACATGTTTGTTAAATGTATTTACATTTATCCAATAAAAAGTTAGAGGCTTAAAATATGAATGAATCTAATTTTAAGCGTAATTTACTTTAAAAGGTCGTTTTTACACCTTTTAATGGAGAAACCAATTTAAATATAGTTTTGGTCACTTTAATACATTCTATATGACCAAATAAAATATTTCTTTAGAGTGGGGACATCAAAATTTACTTTGTGTAAATTTTTGGAATTTTTCCAATAAAGTTCATTTTTTAATGAATAATGAAAATATTGTATTTTAATTCAAAACTGAGTTTTAATCTAATTTATTTATATTGTTATATTATCTTATTAATTGTATTTAAAGTGTAATTAGAATATATTTTTACCATTTAATCCAATGATGGTCATTGGAATTAATTTCACTTTGAAATTGGATATAAACAAGTGTCAATCTTTTGATAGTTATTATTTATTAAAAACATGCTATTTGTTGTAACAAATGAGAAATAATCTTAAAATTAATTAATGAGACTTTTAAGTTTTTAATTTGTAAAAATAAATATCATTTTTGAATTCGGAATATCAAATATAGTTTAGGCTGATGTTTTGGTATTTTTTTGAAAAAGTTCAATTTTTGATGATTAGTGAAACCACTTAGTAGTAGTTAACAAAAACTGAATTTTTCATTTAAATAAAATTTTACCACTTATGTGATTTGAATTTTGAAAATCTGACATACATGGTCATTATTAGTAAGTAAAATGTGGTTCAATAAGATGAAAATAATTTTTGTTGAATAGTAACTTTTGACTTTTATTTACCGCGGTTAAAGGTAAATAGGGCAATTTAAGATAAAAAGAATATTATGCTAATTCAAAATTACCTTATCACTTTTACTAACATTATTGGATGAGTAATGGAATACCATGGTCATATTGGGGTCTATTTTGAGACCCCATGGAGAAACTTATGAAAGCAAATGACACTTTAGATTAATTAATTTAATGTAAAGGCAGAAATGACATAAACAACTATATTTTAGTAAATTAATTTTTATATGGTGTTATATAAGTCATATTTTCAACTATTAATATTATTTATAAATATAATAAGATTTTATAAATCATGGTATTTTTTTATAATTTTTAGACATCAAATAAAATAAATTATTTATGACACAATAATGATGCAGTATTTACCTCATTAATAAATGATTTAAACAAATAAGATTATAATGATTAAAATAAAATCCAAAACATGTAAAATTCTAGTTAGATGATTTTATTTTGAATATGAGTCATTTTATCTTCAACTTTAATGATTTTTGGACCTTTTGAAACTGATAATATGTTTATAATAAAATAATGTTTTCACACTTTCCTAAAGAGCCCCTCCTCTCCCTTAAAAAAAGACCACTTATAACCAATTCCTCACACCTCTTAAGCCAATTGGCTCTTCCAAACTCTGACCAATTAAGTTCCATACATCCCTATACTCCTCCAAGAAGCATTAACCTATGCATAAGGCACTTCAAGAAGTCCTTTTGTTCAAACCAAATGGAGTTACCCAAATTAAAGATAACAGTTTATCTTAAATTGTTTTCTTTTATTTTACATCTCTAACCTTAAACTCATTTTAATCCTTTATTTTGTAACAACACCAGTATCCTCAATATACCAGGATTTTGTTATGATAATTATTCTAACTACACTTACACACACCTCCACCTAATGTATGAATAACATAATGTTTCTGTGGATGGAAAACTAACGCCTCACGAAATAATGATTGTTTGATAATCTCCTACCGCCTACTATGGTGGCCATTATGATGAAATTGTATTTATATATGATATATATTATGTTTTTGTTTTCTTTATTCTTCTGTAATTTCCATTTATAGCATGCCTTTATGGTTTTCATTATGGGTAAACATGATAATCTCATTAGAGGAAGTGCAGACTACCGCCCCCTCAAAGTGATATGACTCGTTAATGCCATATGTGGGATCTATAAAGGATGGAGTTAATGATATTATATATGATATTATATATTAAATTATACTGTAATTATATTATACCTATGTATAATTATGTTTTAATTCCTTTAAAATAAGAAATAGAAATGAAAGTAGCATTCATGCGTATGTACAGATTACCATATCCATGAACAGTGCATTTCATTTCTTACCTCTAAATGATATATAATATTATAAATACATGTATATACTAGATCTATATGATATATATGATATATATGATATCTAAATCATGAATATCATTCTGGATATAATGGACTATTTACCACATGGACAACTTGTAAATATAAGGTGTTCATTTTTGACTCAAGTACCACATATCGACAAAATTAATGTTATTAACTTAAATTATTACATAATGTTTATAACAAGGTAATAAGTGACATAAAAGAGATTATAAACTTGATAAAGGATCATAAGCAAGTAGAAATTAACTTTATTTTATTATTCAGGAGATTAAAGAAAGACCGAGTCAAGTCAGACACGAGGTAAGGGACATCATCTCAATCTCCTTTCATTGAGGCATATTTTGTTTTTAATACATGATTTTCTTTTATACGCTATATAAGAGAATTTTAATTTTCATTTCATTCAAATGGAATCTTTTTATACAAAGCGTTTTACTAAACGAAAAAAATGAAAGTTTTTTTACGTAAGCAGTGACAACGACCTTTCCGCCGCCGTGAGTATTATTTGATCTTTGGTTTCCTTAACAAGCAGGAAAGTTTTTAAAAGGAAAAATAAATACCATATACTCTTTTTGCGTATTTTGGTATTGAAAATTATTTTTAGAATGGATTTATTAATTCTATATCTTGAAAGGATATTTTTTTATTATCATTCCTTTATGCTTATGTTATGTGTTATGATCATGTTATGGTTCTTGGGAATTATTTACGTATATGGGTGGTTTTGTGATAAACCTAGGGTGGGTGAGCTTGAGATAACTCTTCAATGCATTGCATAATGTAACAGAGGTAAATGTGAATGATTCTCATAAAATATTTTGGTAATATACTATGATGGGTATTTCAAAGTAACTCCCTATGTAGTTGTGATAGCTACAATGTATGTATGATATGGATGCCACAAGTTACCTTTTTTGATTTATAATTTCTATGTGTTATTCATAAAATCTTATGATTTCATGAGGTAAGTAAAAGTGTTCATGTTTTGTATGTATTTATGAACAAATTTTTTTATTTTTTGTTTTATAACGCTTACTGAGATTTTTATGCTCATCCCAAATTTTGAAATTTTATCACAGGACTTAAAGATGAATAGGGACAAGGATGAGATCAAGGAAAAGTCATGTTGTCTAAAAAATGAAACTAGACATGACTCTTTTTTTCAAGAGTTTTTATTTTATGAAAAAAATAGAAACTCTGTAGAAGTTTCTACTTTGTAATCTTTTGAGATGTAATAGTTATGTCCTAATTCTATAAAACTATAAACCTGAAAAGATCCTCAATGTAAATTATTCATTTAATTAAATATTATGTAAGGTTTAAGGCTGGGTCCTTATAGTTCATATCAGAGGTCGGTTTAGATAAGTTTAGGAGTTATGGTTTTGTTAAATTAACATCCATATAGTAATTTATGTTAATATTGAAATCATATAGCATTTCAATATTACCATGTTGTTTAACCTATGATATTTGTGTGTTTAGAATGGTTTTCTGCAGAGGAAACAGGGAAGCTATGTCGGGACAACATCCGGAGGAAGACAACCTTCTAAACCAGCAACCTAAGATGGTCAGAATCGGAACTAAACAGTTTGTTGCAGGGATGACACAGTTGAATCAGGATATAAATGGTGGTGGTATCCATGTATGAGATCATCCAGATCAACGATAGAGGAACATGTTAGTAGTGGAGCATTTCATGAAGAAACATCCCCCATAATTTAGATGATCATCTGACCTTGTGCTAGCTAAAGGGTGGATTAAATCACTAGAGAAGATTTTTGATGTCATGGGTTGTATAGAACATCAAAAGGTTAGTCTTGCTGTTTACCATTTTCATGGTGAAGCTGATCAGTGGTGGTCAATGGTGAACAATATCAGCGATAGTGAGGAGATTTATTCTCTTGATTTGGATGAATTCAATGGTATGTTTCTTGAGAAATATTTTCCTAATGTGGTTCGTCTTAGGATGGAAAATCAATTCCTGGAATTGAGTTAGGAGGATGACTCAGTGGTTGGATATGAAGAAAAATTCACTCGATTGGCATGGTATGCTCTAAATTTCATACGATATCTTGATAGTAAAATCAACCATTTTTACTCAAGATTAAAGCCAAATTATCGAAGGGATTTTTCTTCTAATGAGTTCCAAAGTTATTCAAAACTTGTTATTTTTGTGGAGAAGGTGGAAATGGAGTTTTTTGATGATCAGGAATTATTTGACAAACAACAAAATAAGAGGTCGAGGTGGCAAGAGAAAGGGAAGAACTATTCAAAAAAGTCTGATGGTAAGAAACTTAAGTTTATAGTCTGTGAAAATTGTGGTAAAAATCATTCTGGAGAATTTATTTTGAATTCTAGTAAGTGCTACCAATGTGGTAAAATGGGACATAAGGCTCGTAATTACACTGAAAAAGATCAGGGTAATGGTAATAAAAAATCTGATTTACAGTCAGTAAAATGTTTTAAGTGAAATTAAATGGGTCATTATGCAAAATAGTGTCCAAAAAAGAACTCAACTGAAGGAAAGCATCCAGAATACAAGAAGAAAGGGGTGGTGAAATCCTTTGCAACTACTTCAGTAGATGTTGGGCAATCAAATGATGTTGTATCAGGTACACAGTTTGTTTGTTCAGATTATGTCAATGTGTTATTTGATTCAGGGTCTATACACTCTTTCATTTTTGAGAAGTTTTTTAGAAAAATAAGAATTCTATCTCAAGATATGAATACATAACTTATGGTAAAAACACATAGAGTAAATTTTGAGACAATAAAATAAAAATAAAAGAACATTCTTGTCCTTGTGTGCAGAAATAATGTTCCTAAAAAACCTTATTTTTTTCCTCTAGTAGAGTTTGATGTTATATTGGGCATGGATTGGATTTCTATTTATCATGCAAAGATTGAATACAGAGCTAAATAGGTTTCTTTTTAGAATGATTTTCCTTTTCTATACAAAAATGAACACTGGATTTTGATAACATATCAGAAAGCTGAGAAACTAATAAAAGATGGAAATGAATATTACCATGCACATATTTTTGAAAAAAAGGAACTGTTCAAATTAATGATGTGCCAGTGGTAAATGACTACCTTTATGTTTTTTCTGATGAGTTTCCTAGCATTATACGTGATCGGGAAGTTGAATTTACTGTTGACTTAGTTTCTGATGCTAAGAAAATTTCAAAACCTCCTTATCGAATGGCTCAAATTGAACTTTTAGAGTTAAAGAAGAAATTGAAGGAGATATTAGATAAAAGTTTCCTTTGACCTAGAACATCACCATTGGGTGCTCTTGTCTTTTTTGTTAAAAATAATGATGGTTCAATGAGACTTTGCACTGATTATAGAGCATTGAATAACATCACTTTTAAGAATAAGAATCTTTTTCCTCATATCGTTGATTTGTTTGATCAGCTCCAGGGAGCTCAGTATTTTTCAAAGATTGACTTGATATCGGGGTACCATCAGTTGAAAGTAAAAGAAGCAGATATTCTGAAGACCGCATTTCATAGTAGATATGGAAATTATGAATTTTTTGTTATGAATTTTGGTTAAACCAATGCATCTGCTGTATTAATAGATCTTATGAATAAACTTTTCTGTGAGTTCTTAAATATGTTTTTGGTTGTGTTCATTGATGATATTTTGATTTATTCCAAAATTAATGGGGAACATGAAATTCATTTAAGGGTTTTCTTGAAAACATTAAAAGAAAATAAACTGTTTGGAAAATTCAGAAAGTGTGAGTTTTGGTTACAATAAATTTATTTCCTTGGTCACATTGTTTAAAAAAATGGCGTAACTGTTGATCCTGCTAAAACAAAAGTTGTTGACGAATGGAAAAGACCCACAAATATAACCGAGATTTGTAGTTTTCTTGGTTTGGAAGGTTATTACTGGAGGTTTTTAGAAACTTTTGCACATTTATCTAGTTCAATGACTAAGTTAATTTGAAAACGTATTATGTTCATCTGGACAAAATAATGTGATGATTCTTTTCAGGAATTGAAAAGAAGATTGGTGAATGCTACAGTTTTGGCACTACCATCCAGAAATGGTGAGTTTTTTTATCTACAACGACTATTCATTGAAAGGACTTGGATGTTTCCTTATGTAGAATGATTATGTAATTGCTTTTGCTTCTTGTCATTTGAAACCTCATGAGTTAAATTACCCTTCACATGACTTGGAATTAGCTGTTGTTGTTTTTTGCTTTAAAAATTTGGAGGAATTATTTATATGGAGTAAAATGTGAAATATATACTGATCAAAAAAGTTTAAAGTATATATTAAATCAAAAAGAATTGAACATGAGATAGAGGAGATGGATAGAATTAATCAAGGATTATGATTGCACGATCTATTACCATCTAAGAAAATCAAATAAAGTGGATGATAATTTGTGTTGAAAAAGAAATGTCTCATTATCCATTATATGTTTGGAATGAGATCCTTTTGTTTTTGATTTGATAAACTTTGGAATAGAAGTTGTTGGTGTAGGAAATTCTTGTGTTTTGTTTCAGGCATCAGTGAAATCATCTCTATCAGACAGAATAAAGCCAGTGCAGAATGAAGACAGTGAGTTGTCGAAAAAGGTAGAGTTGGTTTAGAAGTGTATGTTTCTGTATTTTAACATTGATAATGATTGTGTTTTGAGGTTTGGGAAGAGATTATGTGTGCCTTTTGATTCACATTTGAAGAATGATTTGTTATGTGAAGCTCATAGTTCTACGTTTTCAATTCATCCTGGTAGTACTATGATGTACATAGATCATTAGGAGTATTACTGTTGGGATGGAATGAAAAGAGATATTGCTGATTTTACTGTGAAGTGTTTGAATTGTCAGTATGTTAAAGTAGAGAGGCAGTTACCGAAAAAATTGCTTCAGCCTTTATCGGTGAAAGAGTTGAAATGGAAAAATATATCTACAGACATTGTTGTGGGATTACCAAAGACATCTCGAGGTAATAATGCAATCTGGGTTATTGTTGATTGATTTACTAAATCTTCTCATTTCATTCCTATTTGAGACACTTTGTCTCTATATCAACTTTCTCGATTTTATGTTAAAGAGATAGGCAGGTTGTATGGAGTTCCCCTCTCCATTGTAACTGATTATGATCCTAGGTTTACTTCTAACTTTTGGAAACGCCTTCAGAGGTCATTGGGTACTGAATAAAATTTTAGTACAAATTTTCATCCTCAATCAGATGGGCAGTCAGAACGAAAAATTTAGACCTTGGAGGATATTCTATGTGCTTCTTCACTGAATTCTTAGGAAATTTTGGACCAAAATCATTCTTTTGTTGAATTTTCATATAATAACAGTTTTGATTCAAGTATACATATGGCTCCATTTGAGGCATTATATAGAAATCATTGTCGAACTCCAACTTTTTGGGATGAAGTATGTGAAAGAAAGCTGATTGGACCACAATTGGTAGAAGAGATGGCATAGAAAGTTCAGTTGATTCAGAAGAAAATGAGAACAGCTCAAAGAAGACAGAAAAGTTATGCAGATAACCAGAGGAAGGATCTTTTTTTCATGTAGGTGATCATGTCTTTCTCAAAGTTTCTCCATGGAAAAATCTGATGCGTTTTGGTAAGAAGGGAAAGTTGAGTCCAAGGTTCATTGGACCTTGTGAAATTCCGGAGAAAGTTGGATTAGTTGTGTACAAAGTGGCTTTACCTCTATGTTAATCCTAGGTACATATTTTTTTTTCATGTTTCGATGTTGAGGAAGGGTATGCCAGATCCATCTCATGTTTTGAGCCCAGTGGTAGTTCAGTTGGAAGAGAATCTCTATTATGATGAACAACCATCCCAGATTAATGACCGAAGAGAGAAAGTGTTGCAGAATAAGGTAATTCACCAGGTAATGGTTTTTTGGAAAAATCATATGGTTGATGAAGCAATGTGGGAATCTGAAAATTCTATGAGAGGTAAATACCCCCATTTATTTGATAAGGGAATAAAATTAAAGGGATGCAATTTAAAAAAGGGGGGAAGGGTGTAACATCCAGAGTAATTGAAGAATAAGACATATTTTATATTTATTAATATTTGTGACTTAAATATTAATTTTAAATTAAAGGGTTTTCTATGTTCGATAGCGTACCCGATACACAACAACATGTTTCTATGAAATCTTACGTTGCACTCTAATAATATAATATTATTATTTTAAATGGTTGTTAACTCCTAGCCATTATATTGGTAAGAATGAAAAAAACTAATTACAATATTATTATACATGTTTTTTAAATGTATTTACATTTATCCAATAAAAATTTGGAGGCTTAAAATCTAAATGAATCTAATTTTAAGCATAATTTACATTAAAAGGTCAATTTACCACCTTTTAAGGGTTAAATCTCTTTAATTATAGTTTTTGTCATTTTAATACATTCTATATAACCAAATAAAATCCTTCTTTATAATGGGGACATCAATATTTACTTTGTGTAAATTTTTGGAATTTTTCTAATAAAGTTCATTTTTTAATGAATAGTGAAAAAATTGTATTTTAATTCAAAAATGCATTTTAATATAATTTATTTATATTCTTAGATTATCCTCTTAATTGGTTTTAAATTTTACTAAGGATATATTTATACAATTTAATCCAATTTTGGTCCTTGGAATTAATTTCACTTTGAAATTCGACATAAAAAAGTGTCAATTTTTTGATAGTTATTGTTTATTAAAAACACGCTATTTGTTTTAAGAAACGGGAATTAATTTTAAAATTCATTAATGAAAACTTTATGTTTAGAATTTGGAAAAATAAACATCATTTTTGAATTCGGAAAATCAAATATATCTTAGGCTGAATTTTAGGTATTTTTATGAAAAACTACAATTTTTTATGAATAGTGAAACCACTTAGTATTAGTTAAAAAAAACTGAATTTTTCATTTAAATGAAATTTTACCACTTCTGTGATTTGAAAATTGAATATCCGACATACATGTTTGTTATTAGTAAGTAAAATTTGGTTGAATAAAATGAAAATAAATTTTGATGAATAGTAACTTTTGACTTTTATTTACCACGGTTAAAGGTAAATAAAGTAATTGAAGGTAAAAAGAATATTATAATAATTCAAAATTACCATAACAGTTGTTATAACCATATTTGATGAGTATTGGCCGACCATGGGCATCTTTGGGTCTATTTTAGGACCCCATGGAGCCACTTATGAAAGAAAATGACACTTTAGATTAATTAATTTAATGAAAGGAAAAAATGACATAAACAAGAATCTTTTAGTAAATTAATATTTATATGGTGCTATATATGTCATATATTCGACTATTAATATTATTTATGAAGATAAGAAGATTTTATACATCATTGTATTTTTTTATAATATTTAGACATCAAATAAAATAAATTATTTATTACACAATAATAATGCAGTATTTACCTCATTAATAAATGATTTTAAAAAATAAGATTATAATGATTAAAATATTATCCAAAACATGTCCAATTCTGATTGGATGATTTTATTTCTAATATTAGTCATCTTATCTTAGACATAAATGATATTCGGACCTTTTGAAACTGAAGATATGTTTATAATAAAATAATGTTTTCACACTTTCCTAAAGACCCCTCCTCTCCCTTATAAAAGGAGACGAATTATAACCAATTACTCACACCACTCAAGTATTTTTTCTCATCCAAACTCTACCCAATTAAGCTCCCTACATCCCTCTCCTCCTCCTAGAAGAATTACCTTATGTATAAGGCACTTGAAGAAGTCCTTTGATTCAAACCAAAAAGAGTTACCCATATTAAAGGTAACAGTTTCCCTTAAATTGTTTTCTTTTATTTTACTTCTCCAACCCCTAAACTCATTTTATTCCTTTCTTTTGTAACAAAACTAGTATTATAAAGATACTAGGATATTGTTATTATAAGGATAATAACTACACTTACACACACCTGCATCTAATGGATGACGAACATAATGCTTCTTTGGATGGAAAACTAATGCCTCACGAAATGATGATTGTTCAATTATCTCCTACCGCCTCTCATGGTGGACATTAGGATGACACTATATTTATATATGATATATATTATGTTTATTTTTTATTTATTCTTCTGTAATTTCCATTTATATAATGCCTTTATGGTTTCCATTAAGGGTACATGTGATAATCTCATTAGAGGAAGTCCGGATTATCGCCCCCTCAAAGTGATATGACTCATTAATACCATATGTGGGACTTATAAAGGATGGAGTTAATGATATTATATATGATATTATATATGAAATTATACTAATTATAATATACCTTTGTATCATTATGTTTTAATTCCATTAAAATAAGAAATAGAAATGAATGTAGGGTTCATGCATACGTACTGCTTACCATCTCCATGAATGGTGCATTTCATTTCCTACCTCCATATGATATGTAATATTATAAATACATGTATATAATGTGTATATATGATATATATGATATATAAATCATGAATATCATTCTGGATATAATGGACTATTGACCACATGGACAACTTGTAAATATAAGGTGTTCATTTCTGACTCAAGAACCAAATATCGACAAAATGAACGTTATTAACATAAATGAGTAAATAATGTTTATAACATGGTAATAAGTGATATAAAAGGAATTATAAACTTAAAAAAGGATCTTAATCAAGTAGAAATCAACTTTAGTTTATTATTCAAGAGATCAAAGCATGATCGAGTCAAGTCGGACACGAGGTATGGGACTTCGTCTCAATCTCCTTTCATTGAGGCATATTTTTCTAATACATGATTTTCTTTTATACGCTATATAAACACATTTGACATTTCATTTCATTCAAAGGAAATATTTTTATATGAAGCGTCTTACTAAACAACAAAAATGATTTTTTTACGTAAGTAGTGACAACGACCTTTCTGCCGCCACGAGTATTATTTGATCTTTGGCTTCTTAGACAAGCTAGAATGTTTTTAGAAGGAAAAATAAATAACATATACTATTTTAACGTATATTGGTATTGAAAATGATTTTGAGAATGGATTTATGATTTGAATATCTTGAAATGATATTTTGTTATTATCTTTCCTTTATGCTTATGTTATGTGTTATGATCATGTTATGGTTCTTGGGAATTATTTACGTATATGGGTGGTTCCATGATAAACCTAGGGAGGGTGAGACCGTTATAGATCTCCAATGAATTGGGTAATGTGACAGAGGTAAAAGTTAATGTTTCTCCTAAGAGATTGAGGGAATATACTGGTATTGATATTCCAAAATAACTCCCTATGTAGTTGTGATAGCTAGAATATAAGTATGATATGGATGTCAGAAGTTACCTGTATGATTTATGATTTCTATGTATTATTCATAAAATCTTATGATTTCATGAGGTAAGTAAAAGAGTTAATGTTTTGTATGTATTTATGAACAAATGTTTTATTTCATTTTTTTATAACCCTTATTGAGCTTTTTAGGCTCATCCCAAGTTTTAAAATGTTTTCACAGAACATAAAGATGAATTGGGACAAGGATGGGATCAAGGAAAAGTCATGCTGTCTAAAAAATGAAACTAGACATGACACTTTTTTTCAAGAGTTTTTATTTTATGAAAAAATGGAAACTGTGTAGAAGTATCTACTTTGTAATCTTTTAAGATGTAATAGTTATGTCCTAATTCTCTAAAAATATAAACCTAAAAAGATATTCAATATGAATTATTCATTCAATTCTATATAATGTAAGGTTTAAGGTCAGGTCCTTATAGTTAACTTTTGTACCACAATAATGATCATTTTTTGGGTTTTATAGCATCTGTTTTAGGATGTTTCGAGTTCATCTTTCTAGCCAGGGACTCCAGTATTGGTATGTTGGATCACATATCTATTCACTAGGAATATGATAACCTTCCATTTTACTGGTACATTAGGACTCTCTTCATAGAAAAATAATGGTACAAGAATCATATATGAATTGGTTTTGGGATTGTACTATACTTCTTGAGTTAGATATACAGATATAATCTATGCATGTGGTATGTATTTGATTTGTTTTTGGATGTTTCCATGATGAAAACCTTTAAGGTTTCCATAAAAAAGTTTGGTGTATGTCCCAATGGGTAAAAATGTCACCTTGTAGGGGTCTGGTCATGAGGAAGGTTCTTCTTTAGTTGTACAGTTGGTGGAGCCCCCACCCATTTATCAGTGTGTTGACCCTCCTCTGAGGGTTGAGGTGGATGCATCCTATTAGACTATAATGTGGGTGGATCTATTGGTGTTGGACACTGATTAATTGGGGTAATGTACATACCATGAACTTAAGAGATGTATTTCACCTAATATCCAAGTCTAGTAGGACCCACAGTTAGAAAAAATTCAATGCTAGTGGCACCTTCGTTTTCAGAGTCATACCCATGCCCAGACTTAGGTTCTGCTCCGGGGTTCTGGTCAGTATCAAGAGAGGTGATTCAATGCTTGTGAAGTCCAGAGACATCTTGTAGGAAACTGTTCGACCAACCGTTCTACTGAGGGAGAGGTGGTCAACATACCATATTGGCAGTGGCAATAGTATTTTTAGCAAAGATTTTCGAGAAATATACGAGGCTTTGGATCTAGATAAACCAGAGGCTCTAGATGAATATCGGTATTATTTATGTCCTTCCTACTTTCAATAGTAGGATTGATATAATTATGATATTACTTATATATTTTTCATTCTTAAAAGATAATATATCATCTTATTTCTTACATTTTAAATCATAGAAATATGATAACATCATTCAGGTACCCATATACTATCACAGTCATTAAGAGACGTGACTCTCTTTTCATCACCAAACCACATGGATGATATATATATATATATAATTACATGTAAATAAAATATTTTTTATGATATTTTTATCATTATTTTAATATCATATAAAGATGATAACATCATTCGTGTACGTGTTGAGTGCCACCTTCATGATGCGATGTGACTCTCTTTCCATCACCAAACCACATGGATGATATATATAATTAAATATAAAAAAATAATATTTTATTTATCATATTATTATCATTATTTAAAGAGAAAATTTTCATTACCTAATCTCCATAATGGTTAATGTAAAATTGAAATGTTACTCATGCGTACTTACAACATATAGTCACCAAGATCGCAACATACTACATATTTAATAACCATATTTAATGAATTTAAAAAAAATTTAATAGATGTATAAATATGATAATAATATAATGATTATTATTTAATATGTGATGGAACGATATAATACACATATTAACCAGAACATTCATGATAAATTATGAACGAGAATATAAGGTAATTAACACATGAAACAATGAAAATAATGAATAATTACTACTAAATAGGTTATAAGATGTTATAATTGATCAAATATGATATTATAAATATTTATATGGTTCTTTTATAAGTTAATAATATTTTTAAAACCATTTTATGAGTAGTTAAGGAATGTTTAACCAAAAATAAGAATGTGTCAATGTACTTCATCTCAATTTCCAATCATTGAGGATTATTTATTGTCATCCACACAACTTCCTATATATGGGGTACATTCTACCCCATTAACATGTAATATCATTAATACAAAATTATCCATGGTATTTTGAGTTTTATTTAAATTATTTCATCTAAGGGGATTTTAAATAAAATTTACTATTTTGTAATGAATTTCATAACTAAGTTTTGTTTTATTGGGTTAAATTACTCCTTTATTATATTTGAATTCTAAGATTATGTGTGTAATTTTTTTGGTTATATATTATATTATTAAAAAATTTAGGAGGATATATATTTTATATTCATAACTGATTCAATGATTAATCCTCACTTTAACATTATATCCTTTTTAAAGGATTATTTCACAATATCATTTTAATCGGTATTGTTTATACTTGAATTTCCATTGAAGGAAATTATTTGATCATTGTTCAATAAACCATTTCATTTCCTTTTCCTAATGTTTTTCATTAGTTTTCATGTAATAATACCATTTTACCACTCTTTGTTATATAAAATGTTTTCAAGAAAGTCCACCTTAATTTCTTCCTTTAGTCAAAAATCCATTTTCTACAAAAACCATGTATTATAAAAGTGTTTTTAAAAATGATTTTAGGTTTTTAAAAATAATTTATTAAATAAATTTTAACTAAAATTACTTCTTAAAAAATATTTTAAAATGATTCTTCTTGTCATTTTTAAAAGTATTCCCATTTTTATTTTATAGAAAATGTGAAAGGAATGTTTTTATTAACATATACGTCATGAATATAATTTTTAACTGCCAATACCACAAAAATGTTTCAATGTATCATTTATAATATTCAAATATTGTTTTCAAATATAATTAGTTTCAAAATGTTTTATAAAAATTTAGTTTTAGAAATTTATTTGAAAAATAGAAAGTATATTTTCTTAATGATAGTTTTTAAAGTTATTTTTATTGTATTTATATTCATCAATGAAAAAAAATTTATTTTATATATAATTCAGCAGGGATATGTTGTATTGATACCATCATTATTATTCTCTTGATGGTTTATGATTATTTTTAATAAGGAAATTTTTTACATTCACTTCATTCATTTATTTTTGTAGTTAATAACAATCCCATAAAATGTTCACTTTCCTGTGATCATTGGATATTAAAATTTCCCCTAAATATCGATATTATTTTGCATAGATAAATTTATTTTTTATACTTTATATTATTTATAAATAATTTTTTTCTACATTTAAAGTCTTTTTTATATGGGTAAATATTTATAAATCCATATTCTTTACTCAATGTAGATATTTGATGATAAGTCACATTATTTTTAAATTAAATCAATTTTTTAATATATGAGAAATAATTTGGATATGGATCACAAGGATCAATTATAGATACCCCTAGATACATCAATAGTACCATGGGATGATTAATTTGGATAGCTTTATTGTAATGGGTTTTTACCCATCAGTTTAAATAGTTTGGTGGATAGATCCTGACAGTAGAGGTATGATGTGTCTGGGATACATAAGGTCTAGTAATTAAAAAATTCCTTCATTAATAATTCAGTTTTTATTATCCATGATATTTTTTATATGATATTATATTTGGATGTATTTTATTGTCATTTTACTGATTAAATGGAATGTGTTTTAGTGATTTTTCTTTCAATTTTGACTTTATATTATTTAGTTATGATAGTCATGTTATTGATTAAATGGCATGTGTTTTTATTTATATACCTTACCATATTTATTATGCTGGTGAAATTATTTAAATAGTATGTTTGTTTATTTATTTACCTTTCTATGTAGATTATGCTCATTGATTGATGATAGATTTTATTGCACATAACCATTATTAAGAATTTGAGCTCACTATTATTTTGTTTCCTTTCTAAGGAATCCAGGAACTGCAATAAAGATGATATATAAGAATATTCTAGAGGTAATAATGATATTCTCAAAAAAAAATTAAGTTATAATTTTTATAAACAAATTTAATATGGTAATCATGTATGTATATAGTATACCAAGACTACTCAACAATTTTTCCTTTGAGATGTGATTTAATACATCTTATTCCAATATATTAGCAGGGGAACTGAGTCTGAGCTATTAGTGTCTTGTCTTCTACAGTTAGTATCATAGAAAGTTTCATAGAATCCTTGGGAAATAAAAACAGAAAAAAACTAGATTATTGAACATAACCCTATAATAAAATTGTAGGAAAATTATATTATCATCCTAATGATTTGTTAATGAATAGATTATGTGTTTTTTCTTAGTAATACACCCCTATATGGATACGAAAAGTGGAAGTGGTTCTAAAAATGATGTTCCTAGGGGTAATAACTCCAAAAGGGTGCATTGGTCTTGACCCGATCATCACATGGTTCATGAAAATGTGCCTTAATGTGAACCTATATTGAAAACATGGGGATACGATTAGGATAATTCAAAATATCTTTACAGATTATTATGAAGGATTTGAATAGTTGATAATAGTGGAAAACATAAGCCAAATATATGGTGTCTTATATTGAAAATAATGTGTCATAATTTAGACATCCCATAAATGATTATTTTTTTCGCACTATGATTTTGGTTTCTCAAAATATACTGCTCGGTTTTAGTCAATGGATGGAACCGAAAGGGATCATGTTAATATTGAACATTAAGGAAAATGTGGTAACTATGAGAAACCTTATTGTAAGATAATAAGAGTGAAATATATAATTATGATTCATGATTTATAATACGAAAATATGATTAAGAACGTATACATTTTACAACTTTTAGACTAACCAAAGAAGAGAACAATAGATGTTTCAAAGAGATTTAGTGGTGGATACCAAGGAGTAAAAAAGGTTGAATTTCCATCATGTAAGAAATATGGAGGGATTATCCTTGGAAAGTGTATTAATGGAATGGGAAAATCAATTATGTGCAGAAAGGAAGGGAATAAAGGAAACAATTATTGAAGAAAAATGATGAGTATGATAGAAGGAAATACATATTATCATAAGGATCCATTTATAGTTTGTTGTCTAAAATTTGGTGAACCTGTGCATTATCTAAGTCAATTATCTCTTCTAATGGATAAAAACATTACCATAGAAGAAACTATATGTAAAAAAATAAGAAGTATTTATTCATTGGGTTTTAAGAAATAATTTGTAAATTATTTTTTTCCTATGATATTTAAGTGATAATAGTTATGAAACATCTAAGGATTGTGTTAAATTTTTGAAGCATATATATTCATAAAATAAAAGTTATGGATATCATCGTGGGATTATGATTTAAAGATTGATCATAAGTTCAAAATTTTAAACACCCCTTTTTTATATTTTTTGAGATGAGACTATACCAATATTAATGATATTTTGAGAGAAATTTATGGAAAGAAATTGTTTTAATAGAAACATCATTAGAGGAATAATTCCTCTATATTTTATAGATATAAGTTTAAAGGTGTTAGTAAATATTAGGGTTAATTAATGAAATTATAATAATAGTCAAATAGTATTATTTGACAATGTAAAAAAATTATATTGAAAACATGAGGAAAAAGAATATTTAACGATTGATTTAATTTCATTTATTTCCATCATATTTTTAGAGAATTCTATTAAAAGGGAAATCTGCATATTGTGTGAAAAATCACCATATTTGAAAAGGCCATAGGGATTTCTCCCATGAATGATGCATGATAAGGGTTTAATGCTTAACGCTATCCTACATGATTTATTAGATAATATGTAACTATTTTTAGTTTAAAAAATATTAAAAATAAATATAAATGTTGTACCGATGATGTTACTTTGAGGCTTATAAATTAATCTGGATAACTTTTTCTAGTAATATTGGTTTTGAAAAATCATTATAGATAGTTAGAAATACATTTTTCTCATTTATTGATTTTTTAATTCATAAAAAGTAAATTTTAGTTCATAAGGAATAAAAAACTCATGTTTGGATATTTATTTATAGGGGTAATGGGATACATTAGAAATTGATTGAAGAATAACCAAGGTATGAAATTATTATTTTAAAATAGAAACCTATCATGTAATTGTATTTACTTATATTCATAGATAGAAAATGAATTCCAAAAATTTTGGAAATAAATCATGAAAAAAAATTTATCCTATTACCCTAATATTAGATAAATTATATAGTATTTTAAATAATTAAATTTTTAAGGTTTTCAGTCCCTAAAATTTCCATTTATAATTCACTTTCTTATAATCAATGAACTCAATATCTCTATATAATTATTTACGCCTTTATTCCAGGTCCATACCTTAACATTCCACCAATGTTCTCTTACATGGAAACCAAGTTATGTGTTATTACATATGAACTTATTACTTCCATTTCTCTATTATTTAGAAGATTTTTTATTAAATATTTTTATGACATGGGTTAAAAAAATAATTTTCAAATATAAAACCCTTTATTACCATGATCAAGATTAAATAGAAATGAAGTAACTTATTTAAGGTGTAGAAAATTTAACATCCCCAAATTATAAAAATGTATATTTTATTTGATAGGGAATATGACATGCAACACTATGCATAAATAATCCTCAAAATATATTTCTTTAAATTTAATATCTTTGATTTCATATCAAATAAGAAACTCTGAGTCTAAATGAACTGTAATATAGTACACTGTTTTAAAATAGACATTAAATTAGTGTTTATGAATTATACCAACTAAAATAATAAATTTATGGGTATTTATTGATTACAAATAAAATAAAAATCATTTATGAGGGAACAAATGTTTCGAGAAAAATTATATTTTTTTAAAAGATAGATTAGTTGCCCTTAGTAAACATTATTTAAATTTTTTTTACAAATTTAAAAAATATTATTTGATAAAATGAATTTAATTTTTGACATAATATTATAAAGAAATATTAGGGTGAATGTGTGGTTTTTTTCTTGAAATATTTCATTTTTAAATGAATAGTGAAAAATATTAAATTTTAATGAAAAACCGCCTTTTAGTTTAAATTATTTATAAATTTAAATTATATTTTTGATTTGTTTCAAGATAAAATTACAAAATAATTATATCAATTAATACAATTTATGTTATTGGAATAATTTTTATATTTAATTTCGATATAAAATCTTTGTAGACTTTTTAATGTTTTCGCTTTGAAACCCCGCTTTCTCATCACATCTGTGGGAAACATTTTAAATTAAAATTTTACACTTATGTGAATTGAATTTAAATAAATGGATTAAATATTAAGAATTATTATATTTTTTAATTTCTTATATATTTTACTTGGTTTTTGTAAAAAAATTTATAGTTAAAATAGTAAAATTTATTTATTTCCACTCAAATAAAAATTGATTTCCAGTGGTGTTAAACTAAATATTTTAGGTTTTAAATGAACTAAAATATTGTATAAACTCTATTTTTTGGAAATATAAGAAATTTATCCATTATTTCATATATAATGGTCAATTATTAGATCCTTATTACCTGAAAAAACTAGGATGGGATTCATGTTTTCAAAAATTATATGTCTACCACTCACCAACCTTATAAAAGGCCACCCCATATCCTCTCATATTAACATATTCAAACCCTTTTGGTTAAAAAAATACCTATCCAAATGAATTAAAAAAATTAAATCCTCTCATACTAGAATCTTTAATTCATGTAGAAATCCATTTTGAGAAGAATTTTTGGTGGAAGCCTTAGGAGGATACCTGAAAAAAATGTAACATTCTTCAATGAGCGCTTTTATTTTATTTCCTCATCAAAATACTTAAATTATTTTTAAACCATTATGATATAATAAAAATAGTATATTATTTGTAATTAGATTTTTTTATAATAAGTTAATTAACTGTGAACATATCCACTTCCATCAAATGGGTTATGAAATCATCATTCATGTGTACGTTGGAATATCACCTCACGAACTAATGTTATTCATTTTTCCATTACCACCTCTCATGGTTGGGTATGATGATGGATTGAATATATATATATGATATTTATTACATAATTTTACATCTCGAGTAATTATACCATGTATTAATTTTTATTTTATATTCCTTAGGGGATTTGATAAATCGCTCTGGTGTACGGTGGACTACCACATCCAAGAGCGATACGATTTATTTTTTCTAACACTTTACATTGAAGGTAATAAATATAAATTTAATATATATATATATATATAAGTGTGATATAAATGAAATAATTATGATATTAATTGAATATTTTTCATTCTATATAAAAAATATATCATATTATTTCTTATTTTTTCAATCAACATTGTTCGTGTACGTGTGAACTACCGCCTTCACGAAGCGATGTGATTACCATTCCATAAAAAACCACATGGATTACATATATAAGTGAATTTAAATAAATAAAATTTTATGCTAGATGTTATGATAATTTTTAATGATAAAATATTAATTACCTTTTTTATATAATGATAATTGAAAAATGAAATGGTTACTCATGCATATGTCTGACTTACCATCTCCATGATCGTAATATACTTCATTTTTTATAACCATATTTATTGATTGGTTTTAAGTGTATAATTTATATATAAATATGATCATAATTTCATTATTATTATTCTATATATTATGTAACTATATCATATTCACAACAATTTGATCTTTTATGACAAATTTTGAATGAGAAAACAAGATAATTAACACCCAAAACAATGAAAACAATGAAATATTAATAATGAACGGTTGATAAGGTGTTATAAATTATCATATATGATATTATAAAAAAATAATATGGTTACATTATAAATTAATAACATGTTTTAAACCACTATATAGGAGGATAAAACGAGTTTAAACAAAAGGAACGATGAGGTAAGGGATTTCATCTTCATTTACCTTCATTGAGACATATTTTTTAGTGTCAACCTAATTTCATATATATATAGAGTAATTAAATCCGCATTGAAAAGTTATACCATGAATAATAAACTATTTAAATTATTTTAATTTTTGATTTAAATTATTTTAACTAAGGGGATTTGAATTGAATGTTACCATTTGGTAATGAATTTCATAACTCATTTTCCTTCCATTAGGTTATATTAATCCTTTATTTTCTTTGAAATTATATGATTAAGTGTATATATACTTTCAAATATCTATTTTTGTATTTAAGTTTTTCTCATTTGGATTTACATTTGATACACATAATAAAATTATTCTTTAATACCCACTTAACTGTTATGACCTTTATTATTGTTTATTTAATAATCTCATTCCAATTGGATTTTTTTATACATGAATTTATATTGAAGGGAATTAATGAAAATTGTTTAATAAAACCTTAAATATTCTTATCTTATGGTTATTAATTATATTTTCAAGTAATAATACTATTTTTACACTATTTGGTACATAAAATGTTTTAAATTTTTTTTAGAAAATATGGCTTCATTTTTCTTTTCAATTGGAAATATTTTTTCTTCCAAATTCATGTTTTCAAAAATTGTTTCCACTTTTTTTTTGAATATTTATAATTTATTTATTAAATATATTTTTACAAAATTTAACTTTTTAAATTTTTGTTTAAATGGGGTATTCATTTTGTTTTAAAAATAATACTTGTTTGGATTTTATCAAAAAAGTGAAATGAATATTTGTTTTAACATGTATGAAAAGAAATAATTTTCCAATTGTGATGAAAAATAAATTATTTTATTTATTGCTTTATAATCTTTAAATATTTGTTTCAAAGAAAAATATTTTAATTTTATTTGAACATTTTTTTTTCTAAAAAGTGTTTTTCAAAATAAAGAGGATATTTTCCTCAAGAATGTTTTAAAAGATAATTTTTGCTATTTCTCTTCAACAAAGATAGAAAATTATTATTTTACATATACTCCACTATAGTTATATTATGTTTATTCCATCCTTATTATTTCTATCAATGGTTTATGATTATTTTGACCATGGATAGTTTTGATATTCTCTTCCTCGATTCATTTTTGGAGTCAATAACATTCCCTTGAAATGTTCACCTTTCTATTGTCATTGAATATTAGATTTACCCTAAATATATATATTATTTTCAATTGATATTTTTATTTTCTAAAACATATATCATTTATATAACCAGTTTTCTACATTGAATGTCCTTTTTTATCTTGGGAAATACTGATAAATCTGTATTCTGTAATCAATACAAATATTTGATGATAAGAGACATTGTTTATATTTTAAATCAATTATTTAATATATGCGGAATGATTTGGAACTAAAATTCATAGGTGGGGCCCAATTATAGATATCCCCTTGATGCATCTGTAGTCTTATTTGATGAATTAGTTGGATATCTATAGATAAATGGGTTTCTACCCATTGTTTTATACTATATTGGGGATAGATACTGATGTTAGATGTATCATATGCTTGGGAAACATGGAATCCATTAATAAAAAATTTAATTCTTTAATAATTCCTTTAAAATTATAGATCATATTTTCTCAATGATATTATCTCTAGATGAATTTTATTCTTAGTTTATCGATTAAATAGAATGTGTTTTTAGTTATTTACCTATCAATATTGAATATTCCTTATAAAATTGTAATATTCATATTATTTATTAAATGGAATGTGTTTTATGTAATTTACCTTTTGATATTGATTATGTTAGTAAAATTATTTAAATATAATATGGGCTTTGTTATATAGATTTCCATGTTGATAACTCTCATTGATTCATGATATATTCTATTATATTTTACCCTTACTGATTATTTGTTTCAACCCTTATTTTTGTTACTTTTATAAGATTCAATAAAGTTCACTATGAATGTTATGTAATAATATTCTGTAGGTAATAATTATATTGTTGAAAAAAATTATGATGTAATTTTTTTATTGAAACGTTATATTGGAATCATGCTTGTATCTTTTTTTCCAAGACTAATAAACTATTTGATCCTTTAGGATGAGATTTCATTAATATTTTTCTAATTTATTAAAGCCAAAACTGGATCTAGGATACTAGGGTCAGGGTCTATGTAGTTGGTATTAGAGGAAGAATAACATGAATTTTGGGAACAAGATTTTTGAAAAAATATATTGGTGAACATGACACTATGATACATTTTGAGGACAATTATTGGAAAATCATAATGTTTTATAAAGGAATAGATTATGTGGGGTCTCCTAGAAATAAATCCCTATCAAGATAACACAAGTTTAAGTTGTTCTAGTATATATGTTCCTTGGGGTAGTAACTCTAAAATTTCCACATTGAGCTTGACCTGATCGTCACCTAGTGTATAAAAACATGCCTTACTATGCACATGTTTTTACACTCCTAGAGGATATTATTAGGATAATTCAAATATTATTAATAAACCTCTATGAAGGATTTAAATAAATTATGAAAATTAATCATCTATTTAAAATAATTCTTGACTTCCATCATGTAAAAAATCTGGAAGGAGTCGCTTAAGAAAGTCTATCAAAGAAATAGGAAAATGAATTATGTCTGGAAAATAATTGATGAGGAAAAATGAAGAGTACAATGAAAAAAATATTATCCTTTGGATCCATTTATAAGTCATTGCTTGAAATTTGGAGAACCTGTGAATTATCCAAGTTAATTCCCTCATCTAAAAGATAAAACATTGAACATGGAAGGACCTTTGTGGAAATAAAATGGATAAATTATTTATGTATTGTGGTTGAAGAATACAAGTTTAGAAGTATTTTTAACCAAAGTTATTTGGGTGATAAGAATTATGAAGCATCTAAAGATTGTCATGCATTTTAGAATCACATGTGTCTTTATTAATTTAATAGTTATGTATAACATCATGTACTTATGATTTTAATATTTATCATAAGTTCAAAGTCATAAAAACCGATTTTTAGGTTTTATGAGTTGGGAGTATACAATGATTAATGAAATTTTAGGGGAAAATAATGATAAGAATATTATTTTGTGCGAAATTTATTTTAGGAATAATGAACTTACATATTATATACATTAGTTGAAAGGTATTAATAAGAATTTTGGTAAATTAATTAAATTGAAATAATAGTTAAATAATATTGTTAGATTTTGTAGAAAAATATGTTGTATAAAAAACCTTAGTAAAAAGTTTATTTAGTGAAAAATTTAATGTCAAGGATGTCTTTCATATTTTTTAGGAAATGTTATTAAAATGAAAACCCACATTCTTGGTGAGAACTCATAAAATATTACAATGATGTGGGTATTGAACCTACAACCGAAGGATGATAAGGTTTTAATGTCTACCACTAGACTTCAATATTTCATTGTTAATATATCTTTATTTTTTGTTAAATTATTTCTAAAAAATAACTGTTAATGATAAATAAATGGTGTTACATTGAGGTTTAGAAATTAATTTTTATGAATTTCTATATACATATTGGTTTTAGAAAATATTTATAGATATAAAAAAATACTTGTAACACTTTTATAGATCTTCATATCCATTAAACGTAATTTTTTGTGCTTTAAGAAAAACGAAATCATTTTTGGATATTCAATCCTTTGAGTAAACAGATAAATTGGAATTTCATGGAAGAAAAACCAAATGATGAAATTATGCTTATGAAATAGAATGAGATCATGTAATGATATTTCCTTATATTATTAGAAATTATTGTAATTCCCCAACATTAGGAAAATGATCTAAGAAAAAAAGTGATATCATATTACATTCATATCCATTGAATTAGATGGTCCATTAAATCTGCATTGATTTTTTATTTTGAGGTCCATATAATTCCATTGATCATTAACTTGATTATAATCAATAACCTCAATCACCCTCTATAATTTCTTATACTTTTCTTTTATGTCCATATCTTCAAATTCCAGCAATGTTCTCCTACTTGGAAACCAAGTCATGTGTTATTACCTATGACCTTGGTAATTCCCTTTCCCTCTTATTAAAATGATTTTTTATTAAATATATTTATGAAATGGGTTTATAAAATAAATAATCAAATCTCAAATAGTTGATTACTAATATTAAGTTTAAATTGCAAGGACACGATTTATTTAAGATGGAGAGAATGTAACACCATAATATTTTAAATTTTTTTTATTATTTTATAGCATAAGTGACAGAAAACACTATTCATAAAAAAGCTAAAATATATTTATTTCGGATTAATCTCTTCTTTAACTTTAGGAATATGCAACCACAAGTCTAATTGAACTGTGAGATAGTACACTATTATAAACTAGCCATTGAAAAAATGTATTTTTCTAAAATCCGTATTAGTCATACTTCTTTCATATAATTTAAAATTTCTTTTTATCAGTTCTAGAAAATTTATTAGATAAAATGAATTTTATTTTTGAAATAATATTTTTAAAATTATATTAGGGTGAGTTTTTGGGATTTATCTAGAATATTTTATTTTATGACTAATAACAAAAATAATAAATTTTAATCAGAAGCTGCCTCTTAATTTAAATTATTTATAATAATAAATTATATTTTTAGTTTGTTATAAAGTAAAAATATTTCAATTATTTATCAATTAATCTAATTTATTTTATTTTAATTTTTAATATTGATATAAAAACATTAGAATCTTTTGACTAATATCTCTTTGAAAACCCACTTTCCCATCACACCTATGAGATTAAATTTAAATCATAATTTTCCACTTATATGAATTAAATTTGGAAAAATGGATTTAAAAATTGAATCATTAATAATTTTCAATTTGTAATATTATTAACATATTTTTTTACCAAAATTAATAGTAAAAATAGTATTTTTTTTATCAAGGTTAAGGGGAGAAAAGATTTACCATTTGGTTAAAATAAACATGTTATTCCTAAAATAGCTAAAAAATTGTCTAAAATATATCTTATATCCATATTTATACATTATAAATTTTATCCTAATTAAGTTTCCATTATTGGGGCTTGAACATAAAGAAACATGGTTGTAATTCATTCTTTCTAAATATTAAATGTGTGCCACTCACCTCTCTTTTAAAAATACACCCCAATCATATCTTGTTCACGCCTTAAAAATTTGTTTTCAATAAGACCTAAAATAATAACTTAAAAGATCCACTACACTCAGTCTATAATCCTTTTTTATAGAGGCATCCTAGGAAGGCTTTTGGTGCAATCCTAAGGAGGTTACCCAAACAATGTGTGTTTTTATTTTATTTCTTCATCTACCGCTGTCAATTATTTTTAAATCATAATTATATAATAAAATCAATATCTTCCATATAATGAGATGTTTAATAATAATTTAATTATATACAACCATCTTTACTTCCATCAAATGGGTTATGAAATCTTAATTCATAGGAACGGTAGATTATTGCCTCGCGAGCCGATGTCATTTGTTTTTCCATTACCACCTCTCATGGCTAGGTATTATGATGGATCTAAAGTATATTTATAATATTTATCTTATAATTACACCTAGTTATTAATTATAGTCTATAATAATTTTTAATTTCCATTCCATATGGAATATGGTAATTTTTATCCTGTGTATGGAAGACTACCGATTCATGGAGTGATGCGATTAATTTTTACTAATGCTTCACATGGATGGTATTAAGGATAAATATAATAAATATATATGATATATATGAAATAAATAACATATTTATGACATATTTATAATTATTAAATGATAAAATATAAATTTATTTCTTAATATTTCAGTCACAAAATGATGATAAAATCATTTGTGTATGTGTGGACTACGACCATCATGAAGCGATGTGACTCACTTTTTACCACCACACCAAATGGATGATATATATAACTATATATAAAAAATTAATATTGTATTAATGAAATTATAATAATTATATAACGATAAATTACTACTTAACTCTTTTCATTAATGACCATTGAATGGAAATGTTACTCATTGGTACGTATGATGTACCATCTCCATGATCGTAACATACATAATTCTTTATAAGCATATATCATGTTTGTCTTAAAATAATAACTGATTTATAAATATGATATCATTTTTAGGATTAGTATTCTAGAGATTATTTAATAATACAATGTGCACAATAATCAGAATATTCATTAAAAATGCAAATGAGAAAACAAGGTAATTAACACTCCAAACAATGAAAATAATGAAAAATTATTAATGAATGGTTGATAAGATTTTATAATGGAAAAAATATGATACTATAAATGTTATTATGGGTTTTTATAATTTAATAACCTATATAAAATCTCTATAAAGGAGGATTAAGAACATTCCACCAAAATGAAGTGTGAGGTAAGGGACTTCGTCTCAATTTCACTTAATTCAATCATATTTTTTATTTTGATCAAAATTTTTATTTATAGTGTACATACATTCCATTTAAAATTTAATATCATGAATAAAAAACTATTCAGGGTACTTTAAATTTAAATTAATTTATTTTATCTAAGGGGATTTGAATTAAATTTTTCCAAGTGGTAAGAAGTTTTGGAACTCAATTTCTTTTCATTGGGTAATATTACTCCATAATTTTATTTGAAATTCATAGAATATGTTTTTAAATAATTATGAATATTTATTTTTATATTTAAATTTTTTATGTGGATTTAAATTTGATACACATATTTCATTTATTTATTAATCTTCACCAAAATTTTATAAACTTTCGATGGTTTTATTTTCAAAATCTCATTTTAATTAGGATTGTTTATAATTGAATTTATGTTAAAGGAAATCACTTGATCATTGTTAAATAATCCCTTTAATGTTATTATTCTATTAATTTTCATGATATTTTTTCAATAAGATTAGTTTTCCACTATTTATTATATAAAATTTTTCAGAATTTGTTTTTTATGAAATTTTGATTTTATTTTTCTGTTTAGTCAAAAACCCATTTTCTTTTAATTTTTTTTAAAAATATTTTCAATTTTTTTAACCATGTCGAAATGATTTATTAATAAATTTTTACAAAATTTTACTTTTTAAAAAATATTCTTGAATGAAATCTTCATGCAATTTTCCAAACAATTCTCATTTGGATTTTACCTAAAAGGTGAAAGGAGTACTTGTTTTTATGTGTATGGAATGAGTGGAATTTCCAGCCATCATGACCAACAAAATGTATTAAATTATCCTTTATAAGTTTCAAGTATTTTATTAAATCAATGTTATTTTCAAAATGTTTTGGGAACTTTTGTAAAATTGATTTTCAATATAAAATTTATATTTTCCTCAAGAATCCATTTAAATATATATTTTATGGTCTTTTTATTCCTTGATGATAATAACTCATTTTATTTACATTTAATATACTAGAGATATGTTGTGTTCATACCATAGTTATTTTATCTCTGGATGGTTTATGATTATTTTGATCAAGAATATTTCTAAAATTGACTTCCTTGATTCATTTTTGTAGTCAATAACTTTCCCTTGAAATGTTCACTTTTATGTGATCCTTTGACATCAAATTTCCTCTAAATATCCATATTATTTATCATTTATATGATCATTTTTTAAAATATAAAATTTCTTCATATGGTGTTCTAAATTAAAATTCATTCATTTATCTATGGAAATATTTATGAATACTTATTATTTACTAAATATGGAAATTTGATGATAATGAAATTTTTTTATGAATGAAATCTATTTTTAGATATATGAGGAATAATTTTTACAAGAATGAAAAGTGTGGTCGTGTTAATAGATATCTCCTCAATACATTAGTAGTCTCATGGGATGAATTTGTAGGAAATCTTTAGTTAAATGGGCTTCTACCCATTAGTTTTAAATTGTATTGGGGATACATTTTAATTGTATAAGTATCATATTTCAGGAAAACAATAGGTCTAATAATTAATCATTTCCTTTATTAATAATTCATTTATTTTTATCCATGATATTTTATTTATGATATTATATCTGGATTCATTTCATTCTCAGTTTATTGATTGAATTACATTTGGTTTCAGTTATTTAACTTTCCATAATCAAAATTCCTTATCTATTTATGATAGTAATTTTATTGATTAAATGGAATGTGTTTTCAGTTATTTTCCTTTATATATTTATTATGTTATTCACGTTTTTAAAATTTCATGTGTTTTTATTTATTTACATTTCAATTTTGATTATGATCATTGATTCTTGATAGCTTCCAATTTATATACCCTTTACTGAGCATTTGAGATCATGATAATTTGTTTATCCTTTACCAAGAATCGCTTAAGTGTACTATTAAATAATTTCAATAAAATTCTAGAGGGAATAATGATATTCTTGAAAAAAATTATTTTTTAATTCTTGTTTTCAAATATAACCTTGGAATATTGTATGTATCTATTTTATGAAGACTAATAAACTATTTTATCCTTTAGGATGTGATTACTTTTATGTTATGTAATTTTATTAGATCAAGAATTGTCGGTAGGTTATTTTGGTTTGGGTTACTATAAATATAACCTTACCAAAGGCTCCTAAAAATTAGTAAATTATGATAAATCCTTAAAGAATTATATACAATGGAAAAAAACTTCAATGTGATGATAGAGTAATTGTTAGAAGGAATATATTATCCTTGATTACCCATTTCCACTAACCAAATTAAATGATCTAGGGATATTTTAATTTCTTTATATAGTTGGAGAAATTAATTTCATAGATTCTCTACGATGTCTTGGTTCTTTAATTAATTTCATTCCACATACTTGGTTATCATCTTTACTGATTATATAAATTAATCCAAAAAGGGTGGGTGTTCAAATAGTAAAATAATCTATCACATTTCTAGCAAGAGTACATAAGGATTTATTGTTACGATTGTAGAAATTAATTTTCTGAATAGGTTATTATGTTATTAAAATAGAGAAATAAAGTAAATTAACTAAATGAAAATTACTATTAGGTATACCATTTTTGAAAATAGAAGGGAACATAATAAATGTTCAATAATGAACCTTGAAAATTAAATTTAGAGAGAAAATGTTCCATTTTAAATTTTTTAATTCTATGAGATATTAAAAGGAAGAAAATCCTATTGCACACTCAAATACTTTGATGAATATAATCCATTCGAAGAAAAATATTTCTTAAAGAAAATATTATTGATATTAGACAAAGTAGGAATTTAAATTCCATGGAAAATAATTACTTTGACATCTATAAAATGGTACATGAAGATATTAAATAGTAACTCGGAGAAGTTGTAACTACAAATTTTTTAAAGGATTTAATTAAATCACTTTATTTGTTGAAAAAATACTATTTCCTTTCTATGTTAGGAAAAAATTATATGAGGTAATTTGACTAAAACTAATACCTTATTTTATTAGTCTGCCTAAACTAAAATTAGAACCATCACCAAAAGACCTTAAATATGTGTTATCAATGTATATATAAAAAATTCTTATAATAATTTCTCATAAACTATCATTTAATCAAGAAATTAAACTCATAAATTTGTTAATATATACCATATTATTAACCAGATAGATTCAAATGTGATCAAAGTATAACTAACATTTATATACTATCATTTTAGATGATTATTCATTAAACCGTTCAACAATACACACTACATTACCATAAAGGATTATTGTTTTTGGATACTAGATACAAAATAACCTTATTTAATAATAATACTTAATATCTTCAACAAGTTCTTCTCATAGAGTACAATTCTCCGATATATCCTAATTAATACCTTCATTCATAACTTGGGTAAATGGGACCATGAAAAATGGTGACATTAGATTCTCTATAAGGGTAAACTTGATATATATCAATCAATGATCATAAGAGAGAATAATATAAACAAAATTGTATGATAATATTCTTATAACTTATGGAAATATACCAAAAATGCCTTGTGACATAAATCATGAGTCATGGTATAACGCATTATCATAATAAATGGAATGATTCACAAGAGTGAAAAATAATCAACAATCAATCCTGAGCCCTGATATCATATCATAAAAATAATATATAAGTTCGTGGAATGAACAAATGCATATAAAATTATTTCATAAGTTAATGATTACTTCTAATATAATCAAAACAGAGTGGATGGAGTTCCATAATGAATTGGGTTGGATCATTATTCCAATAAATATAGTAGACATAGTCCCATAATATATTGATTTTATTATCCTTTATTATCTATATTATCTCATGATATATCAACCATTATCCAATTATTTATAGGGATATATAATTCAAGGACTGAATATCACTTATTGAAAACCATACATGTGTATGCTCCAAGATCAAAAAACCATTCATCATTTCTAAATGGTTTAATTAAACCATCTGAAAGAAATATAATTCATGAAAACACCTTTAAAACATCACCATGATAATATATATAAAGAAATAATGTTAATGGTACTATAAAGACATATTCATTATGAATCTTAAAAGTATTTAAAGTATTTTTACATACACACAAAATTCTTTACAAAGATATATTTAAAATATAAGAGATATCATTTTCTTTTTGAAGCTTTAAAAAATACCTCAAAAAATTCGAAGATTATTCTTATTCAAAAACCATGGAAATTTTGAACTGAATTTAAATTTTGAATAAAGGACACGATAATGGGAAAATCTGTTCATTCAAAATATATTAAATAACATTGTTTTTAATCTTTTGTAATAAAATTCAAAAGTGATTCATCTGAAAAATAGTTCAAAATATTAAATTTCATAATTCATAGAGAAATGTTTTGGTTTTATAAAATAAATATATTAAAAATTTATGTACAGATAAATACTTTCATAAAATATTTTTAAGATAATGTACAAGGATGCGAAAGATTACTGACTAAAAGATTGGATATGAGGTCGACTCATCTTATATACTTTTGTTCTAGTTGATTATTGAACTAAATGAGGGAGGAAATGAAAATAATTCCTATAAATCCCAATAATGACTATAGTATATTAATAAAATGGATTACAAGGTGTAAATAGTATAAAACCACTAAAGGAAATTGAAAAATTGATAGTCTTGATAAAAAATGAGATTATAACATAAACCCCTAAAACAATGTTTACCTTTTAATCATAAAAACATGAAATAGAGAACCATATATTTATTCTTAAATCCCAATATTTTTCAATAAATTTATCATAAAATATATTCATGATAAGTATATACACCACATGAAATAGAAAAGGTGGTGAATATAAAACATATCTCAATGATGTGAAATTGGGATGGGGAAACCCCCACACAATGTCATGAATTTTTTCATAAATGATCCAACATCTTGTTTAATAAATATATATTTGTTATAATTATATAATATAATAATATTAATACTTATATTAATAAATTTAACTCACTTTATAATTTCTAATTAACCTTTTATTAACAATTATCCATTAATATCAATATTTGATGTTAACTTTTCCATTTTCCATGCATGTTTTAGTTTGATAGTTATAGTAATTTTACCTTGATCATGGTTCAAAAATCTTAATCAGATAAATAAAATCATATTTATTTTTTATATAAAATTTTAGGACAATAATTTTATGTATGTGATGTAAAATGAAATAAATCAATTCATAGAGGTGATAGTCCGCATGCACACATGAATTATATTTTCATTTTTCAATGCATGGATAGTAATGAAATGAAATAATAATTTATCCTTATAGAATCATAAATATGTTTTTAATATCATACATATTCATTAAATCAATCTATATGGCCATCCATGGGATGAAAAATGTAATACATCGCTTCATAGCACAAATGCATGAGTGACATTTTTATTTTTTCAAATGGTTTAGAATATAATTTCCTAAGGACAAACTTTTGGATTTGGTTCTTAAAACATGTTGTGTATTTTTTATAAAATATAACTAAAAAATAAAAAGTTCTTCATAAAATAGAGGACCTATACTGGTCTAGGTTTTGGTGAATTAGAAAACAAATTACAGTTATTAGAGTTGAACAGAAATAAAATAAATGCCTATTACGCTCCCACACCTGCTAACTCCAAAAAAATAAAAGTATGACTTGGATATTCTTTGTTTTCCTATGAAATAGATTTTAATCATGGTATGAGAATTTAATTTCCTAGTAATGGTTTTTAAAATTGTTGAACTCTCTTAGAAAACCATTCATGAAAAATTACTTCGAGAAATGTTTCCAAAATATGAACATAAAGATAATTTTTGAAATAAATTTTGAAAAATTTATTGAAATTAATTACCCTTTTTAATACTATACCACTTTTGAAATTAATTACATAAAAAACTGTATTTAATATAATATAGTGATTTTAGAAAACATTACGCAGTCTTTTGAAAAAAATTGTGGCTACTTGAAATGATGAAGGATATCTTGGGCCCACCCACTTGTTGAGGGATGGGTTCACTACCCAATTAAATACCATATTTACAACATTCAAATCCAATATTTTATAAAACCATTTTAAGCTTACATTATACATATACATACATATTCCATTGGGGTTTCTACTTGAAAACATGAAAACATTTATAATACAAACACACACACACACACACATATATATACATATATATATTCTTTAATAAAAACACATCCTCTAGATTAAAAATAATCTAATATCATGTTGCCTTGCCTTTTCATGAGATAAGAGTAATGTTTGAACCATATTTTCTAACCAACAACACATTTTTTATAAAATAATTTCTATAAAATCATGTTTTATTCAAATAAAATAGATATATATTAATAATAAATAATAGTAAATGCATGATATATCTTGAACTATGATAATATCCATTTCTTATACTACAAATGGAATTCAAGATTTATTGTGCACTTTGTAAACATAACATTGTGGTTATAATTATATAAAACTATAAATAATAAACATAAATTGACATCATGACTTAATAAATTATTTTTTTGAAGAAAAAATTCACAAATTTACTTATATAGGATCATTATTTTTATTTAAAAAGTAATAATAGTATAATAATATTTTTAATATTTTAAAAACAAAATCAGGTTTTTTTGAAAATAAGCATGTATACTTAATTATAAAATTACTTCTCACATATTGTAGAATATAGGATTTTCAACACAAATAAATTCTATTTTGATAATAATATAAATAGAGATTTAGAAAATCATAATTCTAAGAACATATAATTTTTAAAAATATATTCTATAGAATAAAATTAAACTACCCCAAGGAAATAATTTTTTTGATAAATACGTATTTAAAATTAATAAATTTTCTATACAAAAGTAAAAAAAAAAAATTAAAAAAAAAATATTTTCCCATACATAAAATCTAAAAAAATTGAAAAAAATTATTTATGCCTACAAAAAAATATTAAATTGTGGAATCCATTGAGAGAAGACATCCCTTAGAAATAAATTCCTAAGATAATATAATAATAATTTTTTTAAGAGAATCTCCCTTAAATATTTTATCTATAGAATATATTATTCTTTGAAGGACACCAATGAAGAATCCCCATTCTTACAAAAAAGAAATAAAATAGGGATTTCCCCTCTTCCTTAAAAACTATCACACAAGATATGAAAATACAGAAAAGAGTTCGTTGATCTCTCTCTGAATAGGAAATAAAAGGTTACTACCTCACCAACTCTCTTCAAAAACTCACAATAAAACCCTATAACCTATCATATTACATCCCTATATACATTCACAAACAGTTATATATAAATAGTATGACCAAAATATATGTTCATTTTTTTTCAAGTTGCTGAGTTTCGTATTGGTGGAAAAATTTTATTACAAATTGAGAGACTTGTATAATACTTATATATTCAATTGTCTGATTTGTATGAATAGAAGAAACAAGAGGATCACAAAGAAATTGAAATACAAGAGCAAGATATCAATTTTGAAAACAACAGGTAGAGGAAGGTTTCAATGTGTCAACAAAGAAGGAATCTAATTACAGAAGAAAATAACAACCAAAATGAAAGTAAATATTGATTTTTGGGTGCACATAAGAGGCTTTCTAGGCAAGCATATACTCTGATAGAAAATATATATATATATATATAATAGTGAAATTAAAGAAAATGAATCAATCATAAGAATATATCAATCAAATAAAAATAGTGAATGTTTGATTTAGATAAAAAATCAATGGATATAATGAATGAACCACAAAAACACACATACATGAAAATGATGGGAAAAGTAATCCAAAGAAGACAAAATAAGAGAATAGGTGAGGAAATTAAATAAATACATTGAAATCAGATAAAATTATAATTAAATTTAAAATAAAAACACAACAACATTTGATTATGGACCACACAAATCATTTTTCTCCAGATCTTGGTCAAAGCCTCCATGTGACTCTTCTGTCAGACTCCACTATGAACAACTTGATCTTAGATCTTGAATCCTTGTTTTTCTTCAACCACAATAATTCAATTTTAATTCTACTTTATGGATATCGATAAGTGAATTCTTTCATTGACCTACACATAACTCTCGACCTCACTCTCGCGCTTGGTGAAACTCTATCCAGAAACTACTTTCATGATTCATTTTTAATTTTTTTAAATACAATTCATAAATTTATATTTATATATTTATCATTTCATTTCATTTCATTTTATAATAATAATAATATCATAATGAAAACATTTAAACTATTATTATAAAATATACTATATTTATTTTATAATTTAAATGAATACTTATATATATATAATTATATTATGTTTCATAATGTTAAATGTAAGTCAAATTATAAACTACTTCTTTTATTTTTTTGAAATATTATTAATATAAAAATTATATATACCCTATAATAAAATTTTAATAGTTATTATCTTAAATGGTATATTAATTAATTCATTAAAAATAATATTAAAATATGATTATTTTATTTAATATTTATATAATTGATAATTAAAATAATTTAGTATAAGTGTAAATTTAAAAGTCATTATTGATATGAATTAAATCTACTTTAAAATTTAGGTTTTTTAAAACTTATTCATTTAAATATTTTATTAAATATAAAAAAATAATTTTTTTAAAATTAATTTTATCAAATATTACAAAAATGATCAAATAAATACAGAAATATTATTTCAAACAAATAAATAAAATTATGTTTTTAGAATATAAATTTCAAAACAAATTGAAAAAAAAAATAATTTTGATAATAATTTAATATTTATTTACAAATTTGATTTATTATAATTACTAAAATTGAATTATAAAATAAAAAATAAATAAATAATTCTTTTATTTAAATATTTGGGTGTTACATTCTCCCACATTAAATAAAATGTTCCCAAACAATTCATTTGTCAGACATAAGAAAAATCTTAATTTTTATATTTAGAATTAGAGAATTTATATGGGGAATTAACTATCTAAAGAAAACTCTATCGCATAGGTTTTGGTTTCCACAAAAGAAAGCATCTAATCTCCAAAGTTTTTTAGATTATTCCCCTAATACAAATTGTGAGGACCTAATACCACACATCTAGATTCGGTGCATAAAACATGTTATATATTTTTTAGGAAAGATAATTGAAAAATACATAGTTCTTTATATAATAGAGGACCTTTATTGGTCTAGTTTTTGGAGAATTAGAAAACACCTTACAGTTATCATAGTTGAAAAAAATTTCTACTATTCTCTGACACATGATAACTCCAAAAGCGTCGAATTAGGACTTACAACTTATATTATAACTTGTGAAAAACATTTTAAACAAGGGATGAAAATTTAATTTTCCAATAAAGGGTTTTAAAATTGTTGATATACGTTTTATAAAATCTTTCTTTGAATATAACTCTTAGAAATGTTTTCAAAATAATATCATAAAAATAATTTTTGAAATACCTTTTGAAAACATAATTGAAATCAATTACTCTTTAAAATATTATACAACTTTTGAAATTAATTATATATAAAAAATGGCTTTTAAGATAATAGAGTTGTTTTAGAAAACCTTATGCACACTTTTGAAAAGAAACACTGAGGCAACATGAAATGTAGAAGGTTATCTTGGGCCCACCCACTTGCTGAGAGATGGATTCATTCCCCAATTCCCTACCATATTTACAACATTAAAGTGTCTTCTTTTAAGAGAACATTTTATGCTTGATTAATATATATATATATACATTTTCCACTATAGTGTCCACTAGAAAAACATGAAAACTTTTTTAATATATATATATATATATATATATATATAATTTCACAAGAACACATATACAAGATTCAAAATAATCAAATCCCATGCCACCTTTACTGTTCATAATATAAGAGTAATTTGTCATCCATATTTTCTATTAACAAAATGTTCTTTAATAAATAATTACGACAAAATAATGTTTTATTCATATAAAAAGCATATATATTAACAATAAATACAAGTTCATGTATGATATGTCTTAAACTAATATAGAGGCCATTTCTTATAAAACAAAATAAATTCATGATTTATTATGCACTTCTCAAACATGACATGGTGGTTCTAATTATTTAAGACTATAAATAATAAAAATAAATTGATATCATGACTTAAAAAATTATTTTTTTAGCAAACATTTATAAATTTACTTATATATAATAAATATTTTTATTTCCAAAATAATAATCCTATAATAATATTTTCAATATTTTAAATATAAAATCTAGTTTCTCTGAAAATAAAAATGTATACTTAATTATAAAATTCCTTTTGACATCTTGTAGAATACAAGATTTTCAACAGAAATAAATTATCTTATCATAATAATAGAAATCGAGATGTGAAAACTTATAATTATATTAACATATAATTTTAAAACATATATTGTTTAGAATAAAATTGAACTACCATAAAAATATATAATTTTTTATAAATACATGTTAGAAAATAAAGAGTTTTCACTTACATAATTAAAAATAAATAATTTCTCATACATAAATTCTAAGAAAATATTGTTTAAAAAAATAATTATTTAAACTTACAAATAAAATTTTAAAGAGTAGAAACAATTGAGGGAAGATATCCACTAGAAATAATTTCTGAACATAATATAATCTTAATAATAATTTTGATAGAAACTCCCTTACATATTTTATATAAAAAATCTATTAATTTTAGAAGCACACCAATCATGGATCCTCATTCCTATAGAAAATAAATAAAAAAGCTCTTCTCCCTATTACTTTCAAAATTATCACACTAGATAAGAAAATAAAAAATAGAGTCCACTGCTCTCTCTTAGAAATGTAAATTAAAGGTTACTGCCTCACTAACAATATTCATGAACTCGCCAAAGAAACCTCTACCTTGATCCTCTGCTATCTATACACACATTCACACACCCTTATATATTTTTAATGAGACCCAAATATAGGTTTATTTCATTTTAAATTATTAATATTTATATTATTGAAATAAGTTTTAAATAAAGTTGAGAGACTGGTATAATAAATATATTTTCAATTGATCGATATGTTTGAGTAGAAGACACATGAGGATTATAAATAAATTGAAATACAGAAGCAAGATATCAATATTAAAAAAAAACGCAAATAGAGGATTCAATGTGTTGAAAAATAAAGAATCCGATTATAAAAGAAAATAATAACTAAAGTGAAAGTAAATCTTGATTGCATGGTTCACATAATAGGAAAATCGAGCAAGCATATAGTCAGATCAAAAATATATAAATATTTTACAATCAAATCAAATAAAATGAATCCATCATATGAATACATCAAGCAAAAAAAACATTAAATGTTTTTTTGATATAAAAAATAAATGGATACAAATAATAAAACACAAAAATCCAAAAACATGAAAAAAATGGTAAATGTCATCAGATGAATAAAAAATAGGAGAAGAGGAGAAGAAACAAATCAGTACATCGAAATAAAATTATATTTGGATGAATAAACCAAATAAAATCACACCAAATTGGGATTCTGAATAACACGAATTGTTTTCCATCTAGATCATGATCGAAACTTCCATGTGACTCATTCATCTCAAAACGGCCTTTAGACTATACCCCGAATGACTCAAAATTAGATCTGGGTTCCTTCTTTTTCTTTGACCATTATTCCTTGATCTAAAGAAAACTTATCAGCTCTCGATTTGTGAAATCTTGCACGGATTCCTGCACATCTCTTAGCCTCACTGTTGGTCTCAACAAAACCCTAACCAGAAACTTCTATCACAATGTAGTTTTCATTTTTTAAATACGATATATATGTTTTTAATATATATATGTCTTATTGTTTCATTTTATTTAATAATAATAACATAATTAATACTTTTAAAATATTATAATATTGTATACTATATAAATTTTATAAGTTAAAAGAATCCAAATATATATATATATATATATTTATAATTATATTATGTTTCAAAATGTTAAATGTAAGTCAAATAGTAAATTATTTATTTTAATTTTTTGAAATATTATTAATATAAAAATCATATATATCTTATAATTTTTTAATAATAATTATCATACTTGGTGTATTAATTCATTATTTAAATTTGATATTAAAATATGATTATTTCAATAATTATTATAATTTAGGATCAAAATAATTATAAAATTCATTATTGATATGAATTATATCTCCTTTAAAATTTATGAATTTTATAAATTCATTCATTGAAAATAATTTATTAAATAAAAAAAATTATTATTAATATTCTTTTATCAACTATTACAAAAATAATCAAATGAATACATAAATATTATTTTAAACAAATCAATACAATATTAATTTTTTTAGAATATTTATTTAAAATAAAATTTAAAAATACAACTTTTCCATAAAAATTTAATACTTATTTATAAATATGATTTATTATAATTACAAACACTGAATTAAAAAAATAATAAATAAATAAATAAATATTTTATTTAAAACTCAGTGTGTTATATAGAAGAAGGAAGAAAATGATTTTTATATTATAATAATATATATTTTTAATTATTATAATTATGAAATTATGTATCAAGGGTAGAATATATTTTAAGTGGTATAAAGAAAAATAAATGAATAGAAATTAGATATAGTGACTTGGAATTTTAACATTAATCCTTGAAACAAATTCTTTGTAAAATGTACTAAACCATTAATGGGAGGTCCTTTTATGAGAGAAGAACCTCTAAGACATGAATAAGATCACTGATATAATTTTATTCAAGAAAAAAAAAATTTAGGATAAGTGGGGTGGGGAAGTGTTTCTTTTATAATGGAGTGTTGTGGTACTTTAGGAAATGCCCACAACTTTTTATTAAAGACATGTCACTTTCAATGGAAAGTGGATCCCAAAGAAACAAATAATGAATATGGGAGGATTAATGGCCAATAATGCTCTTATACACACATATTGAGACATTTTCTAAAAATGTTTTAGTTCCTTTAACCATATTTTAGATTTTTATCATAATTTAATTTTACCATAGTAATATTGTTTTTAACCTTAGTGACTTATTTTTATGTATAAAAATAAAATTAACATTCTTAGATAATTATTATATTATGATTTTAAATATAAAAATCATTTTATAATATTAAATATCTAAATTAGATAAAAATTAATTTTAAAATAATAAATGTATAATGCATAAAAATCACTTTATAAAAATTTAACTGATGATCTAAAATATTAAACATAGGTTTCAAATTTGAAATCAAATTTTTTTGTAATATATAATTTTACTTATAAAATACATCTTTTATTAAAAAATATTTTGCATTAAATTTTATTTTATGCTTATATTTTAATGATGTCATAAAATACTAGGTATCTATAAAAATAATATTTTGGGCCATTCACCGAAAAATTAGTATTTTTATAAAAATATCTATATTTCATGTTAATAAATTATTATAATAATAATTAAAAAAATGAATTTAGTATTTTCAAACTAAAATTATAAAATTTATAAATTTATTTTCTAAATAAATCAAATTTAACATAAAAAAATTGTTTCTATAAAAATCATCTTCATTTAACCATGAATTATTAAATTAACCTTCCTTATAAGTAAATATTTCATAGATGTTATTAATTTTTTGTCCCTTGAATTTTATCAATATATTCTATTGATATCATTATAATAACTTCTGAATAATTATAATACATTTTTTATAATAAAGTATTACAATATATTTTTATTTAATTGGGTATCATATTATGATTTTTAATTTTCTTAATGATGTTTAACATTATATTTTCATATTTTATTAATATTTAAATTTAATTACCATAAGATATAACATTGCTCATTTTTTGGTGTTGTGTGGGGTAAAAGCTATAAAACACTTCAAATTTATTAAAGATAAATATATTCCCAAATATTGGGGGTTAAAGAGCTCAAGGGGAATACCTGGAATTACTACTACAATCTGTGTGTATTGGACCATACTTGAAAATGATGAAAAACCTCTGAAGAATCCAAAAAGGATAGTTTAGAAAAAATAAAAGAGGTTGTCAAGAATGATATTGATAAACTACTTGATGCATCAACTATCTATTTGATATATGATTCCAAAAGGGTTAGTTAAATTCATACAGTGCATAAAAATATTGGTCTCATTGTAAGGATGCAACCTTAAACATTAAATATTCTAGTGATTTTATACTATAATTCACATTATTATTGTAACATCCCAAGTAAATAAAGAATATCAAATTTTTATATTTATTAATATTTGTGAATAAAATATTAATATTACTTTAAAGGGGATACTATGTTTGATGGCGTACCCAATACGCAACAACGAGTTTCTTTGAAATCTTACGTTGGACACTAATTATATAATAATATTATTTTAAATAGTAGTAATCACCTAGCCATTGTAATGGAAGGAATGAATAGAACTAACTAAAAAATTATTATATATGTTTGTTAAATATTTTTAAAATTTCCCAAAAAATTATAGAGGCTTAAAATGCGAATGAATCCATTTTAAGCATAAATATTATAATATTCTTTAAAAGGTCGATTAACCGCCTTTTGATGGAAAACCCATTTTAATTCTAATTTTCATCAATTTTATATGTTATGTTTGACAAAATAAAATCTTTATTTATAATAAATACATAAAAAATTACTTTGTGTAAATTTTTGGAATTTTTCCAATAAAGTTCATTTTTATGAATAGTGAAAAATGCTGTATTTAAATTCAAAGCCTCCTTTTTAATTTGATTTATTTATAAGGTTATATTATCATTTTAATTCATTTTAAAGTGTAATTAGAATATATTTTTACCATTTAATCCAATGGTGGTCATTAGAATTAATTTCACTTTGAAAATGGACATATATAAGTATCAATCTTTTGATAGATATTGTTTCTTAAAAACACGCTATTTGTTTTGACAGCGGGAATTAACTATATAATTTATTAATGAAACATCTATGTTTTTAATTTGGTGAAATGGACATCATTTTTTAATTTTTAACATCAAATATAGATTATGATGAATATTTTTTATTTTTTTGATAATGTTCATTTTTTAATGAATAGTGAAAAATATAAAATTTTAATTCAAAATTGCCTTTTCATCCAATGTATTTATATAGATAGATTGTAATTTTAATTGGTTTTAAGGTGTAATATAATTAGGTTTGTTTCATTTAATACAATTTTGGTCATTGTATGTAATTTCACTTTTAAATTGGATATGAAAACAAATAAATCTTTTGATATATTTTACATCTTAAAAACCCATCTTTGGTTTTGACAACGGTGATTATTTTTAAATTAATTACTGAAATTTTTGTGTTTGTAATTTTTTAAAATTAATTACATATTTTGAATTAGAAGGTATAAATTAAGTAATTAATACTCTTTTGTTTTTGAACATTATGCATTGTAACGACGACAATTATCTTTAATTATCGTGATTAATTAGTAATCTGGTAGTTAAGGGTAATAAAATAATATCATAATAATATAAAATGACCCCAAAATGTGTAAAAATCCTCCTTTTTGATTCATTTCCTCCCATTATAATATTTTTACCAAACTTGAGGGCCCATGGAGTCACATGGGTGTGATAGTGACATTTATGACATTATTTTTAAAAAGAAGAGAAATACAACAATGGTTTTTTGTATCATAAGTAAAACAATTTTAATTTTTTTACATAAATTATAACCTATACTATAAATATTCATTGGAAATGTAAAAATATTTTCTACATCATGGTATTTTTTTATAATTTTAAGACATTAAATAAATAAATTTATTTATGACACCATGATGATGCAGTGATTACCTCATTAATGAATGATTTAAATAAAATGAAAAGATAAGGTAACATATAAGACATAAACTTGTCTAAAACCTATTTGATGGGTTTATTTATAACCCTTATCACATTATCCTCAAAATATATCATTTTGGGACCTTTAAAATCTGAAAATCATTTTATATTAAAGTAACATTTCAAGACTTTCCAAAAGTGACCCTCCTCTCTCTTATAAAATCCCCCCACCTCTACCCCCTTACCCACACCTCAAAAGCCCTTATATTGTCAAAAATATTCTCATATTATCTCTTCAAATCCCTCTCTTACTTCTAAAAGCCTCAATTTGGGCAGAAGTCTTTCCAAGGAAGCCCTTTTCTCAAATCAAAAAGAGTTACCCAATTTAGAGGTAATGTATTCTCTCGAGTTTTTTCTTTTATTTTCCTTATTCACTCACCACTAAATTCTTAATATTTGATCCCATAATATCAACAGTATCCTCAATATACTAGGATGTTTTTATGAGAAGGATTATACCTACACTTACACACACCTCCGTCTAATGGTTAAAGAACATACTGTTTCTGTGGGTGGCGAATTACTGCCTCACGAATCGATGATTGTTCAATGTTCTTTTAACACCTCTAATGGTGGAAATTATGATGGAACTATATTTATATATGATATATATTATATTTATGTCCTCTATATTCTTCTATAATTTTTATTTAAAACATACCTTTATGCTTTTCTTGTTTTGCAAATACGATAATTTCAAATGAGGAAGTGTGGACAACTACCCCCTCAAGTGATGTGACTCATTCATTCCATACATGGAACGTATAAATAATGGAATAAGTGAACTTATATGATCTATGTAACATATATATTACAATGGAATTATAATATATCTATGTATCATTTAGTTTTAAAGTCCATTAATATGACAAAAAATGAAAGTAGCGTTCATGCGTACATACGGCCTACCGTCTACAAGAACGGTACATTTAATTTCATTTCTCCAAACATTATGGAATATTATTAAATAAATATATACTGGATATATATCATATTTAAATCATGAACCCCATTCTGGATATGATGTACTTATAACTACATCGTAAATCCTTTTCAAACAAGTTCATTTTTGACTCATGTACCAAACATCGACAAAACGTATGATATGAACTCACATTATTAACTAATTATTATAACATGATAATATGTGATATTAATTTAATAATAAAATTTAAAGGAAGTCCTTAAGAAATTATATATTTACCTAAGTTTATTATTCTGGAATATAAAGAACGAACGAGAACAAGTCGGACTTGAGGTAAGATATTTCTTATCAAACTTTTAATTCTATGAGATTTCCATTATTCGCCACTTATTTATTGCATGTGGTGTATTTTGTACTGACATTTCATATATATTATCATGATTATATTTATATTCATGTTATTATATGATTCATTTGGTGTTTATTATCTTTTGGTCACATGACTCAATTGATTACAACGAGGTAAGGGGTTTTTAACTCACTTTTTATTCCCGTGAGATTCATACTACATTTTCCACTATTTCCATTTGTGTGTTGTATGTAATGACCATGATTGTATTCTTTGTGTAATATAATTTAATTTATGGGTATTTACATCTTAATTGTATGATCCTTCTTTCATGGGGTGTATGTATTGAAAGTTACCCAAATCGGTAAGGGAACCTTTCACCCTCCTCTTTTTAAAAGACTTCTTTTTGTCAGGTCTTTTAATTTACATCTTCTTATGCTGGGATATGTTCTTATATATCCTTATTATTGTATATTTTATTTCCAAGTGATGATATACCCTTTTTATCTCTCATCAACTCATTTTCTGAATTTTAAAGTGACACCGTTTGGCTGTCAAATTTTTGCAAGGGAACTTCTTAACCCAATTTCAATTCTTTGGGTTAAATCTCTACTTCTTGATTATGTCGTGATATGAATATGTGTGGATGACCTATGATTGTTTTAAACTTAATATCCACTTATATTGGGTGTATTTATACTTGTCATACATAATTATGTAATTGATTTATCCTTAATCTAAGGATACCATCTTTGTACGGGACTTCGTCTAAATCTCCTTTCATTGAGGCATCTTTTGATTTCTACATAACTTTATTTTATACGATACATAAAACCCTCTTGACTTTTCATTTCATTAAAGGTAATCTTTTCTCTAATAAGCATTTTACTAAACAACAAAAAAATGTTTCTTTTTTAACGTAAGCGGTGACAACGACCTTTTCCACCGCCGCAGGTATTATTTGATATATGGATTCCTTGACAAGTCGTAATGTTTTTAAAAGAAAAATAATTACCATATAATCTTTTTATGAATTTTGGTATTTAAAATGGTTTTTAGAATGGATTTATTATTTCTATATCTTAAAATTTTATATTTTTATTGCAATATGGGAATGTTATCTTTCCTTTATGATTAAGTTATGTGTTATGATTATGTTATGGTTCTTGGCCATTGTTACGTATACGGGTGGTTCCATGATAAACCTAGGGTTGGTGAGCCCGAGATAGCTCTCCAATGAATTGGGTAATGTGACGGAGGTAAATGTTAATGTTTCTCCGAAGAGATTTGGGCAATATACTATGATGAGTATTCCAAATGTGACTCCCTGTGTAGCTATGATAGCTACAATGTATGAGTGTTATGTATGCCTTAAGTTACCTTTATGATTTGTGATTACTATGTGTTATTCATAATTATTATGATTTCAGAAGGTATGATTGAAAATTATGGATTCATTTATTTGTATTTATTCATGGCTTAATGTTTCCTTTCATTATGTTATAACCATTACTGAGCTTTTTATGCTCATCCCACGTTTTTGAAATGTTTTCCACAGGAGTTAAAGATGAATAGGGTCAAGGATGGGATCAAGGAAAGATATGCTGTCTAAAACATGGAACTAGTCATGTTTCTTTTTTAAGAGTTTTTTATTTTATGAAAATATTGAAACTGAGTAGAAGTGTCTACTATATATAATATTTTGAGATGTAATAGTTATATCCTAATTGTCTAAAACTCTAAACCTGGAAAGATCCTCAATGTGAATTATTCATTTAATTCAATATTATATAATTTTTTAATGATGGTTCCTTATAGTTGGTATCAAAGTTCAGTTTATATAACTTTAGAAGTTAGGGTATTCTTCAAGAATAAGTGACATTACCATAAAGGTTAGGATTTAAGAAGGAGTCATAATTTTTTTAGATAAAGTGAATGAGTTTATGATAACATGAATAATTATATCTTAGTATTATATGATGATTTTATTGATATACACACACTGACCTTTTTGGTTTTAGTAAATGGATGGATCTAGCAGGCACCAAAGTAACAGTGGATGTGAAGAAAACTATAACGGTTTTATGAATGAGAAACTGAATGATATGAGAGCTGTAATGAGAACTCTTGTTGTTATTCTCAACCAACTATCTAGAGTCATGATTGACCACCTGAACCTTGGTGATTTTTATCAGACATCATATATGCGAGAAACAAATACCTATAGAGGTTTAGGTAATAATCATAAAGGTAAGTATGTTCAAAAACCAATGTGTCAAATATGTTGAAGGAAACACATAGGAAAATGTTTTAAAGGGACAAAAAGATTCTATAGATGTGGAAATGAAGGTCATAAAGAAAGAACCAACCATGAAAAAAGGAAGCATCTAGTTGACTCTAGGAAAGGAAAAGAAGTTCTTTTTGAAGGATCAATTGAATGTTTTAAATGTGGTGTGCATGATCATTATGCAAACACATGTCCTACAAAGAAGTTTTGTGAATGGGATCACCTCAATCATACAAATATTCTTTTACCAATACCTAATGCCATTCTGATTGAGGATGTAGAAATTGATAATAACCAATGAAAGGTATGGATTATTTCTTAACATATGTTTTCCTATTATTGAGTCTTACAATATGATTCCTGATTTTGTTTATAGGAAAGAAGTATTTTAGAAAAAGTTATAAAGGAATGGTCAATGTATCATGAGGAATGTTTAATGAGTAAGAAGTCAGCATATAAGGGATTCGAGATTTATTGTAGATTTTAGGATGGTAAAATTCTTAAAAGTATTAAGGCTCTTTTGATGATGACATTACATTGGAATATTTTTTATAGTATGTGTAACCCTGATGTTTGATATATAAAAATTTTATTCAAGAAATAATTATCTTTCCTTTTGTGGATATAGTTATAAAGAGCCATTTGGTTTTATATGATACTTGAATTTGAGGCAATTACTGGTTAATACATTTTGGTATACCAAAGGAATGTTATTTGATAACCTTTGTGGTTAAAATTTGTTAGGTTATTTTTGTTGAATTTATCTCTTTTTGCGAATGTTATAAAATTATATAGTTTTTGAAAAAGGACAACACGCAGACTGTGTGACAAACCATCACATCAGACGAAGCTGTGGGAATCGAACCCACAACCAATGTGCAACTGGTATTTGTCACCTACCACTGGACTACATGAAGTCCCTGGTTAGTATGACAAATTATTTTTAGTTAGATGATTTTATGAATCACGAATAAGATGATTTTAGGTTATCTATGGAAATGATTGACCTATCATGGAGGATATGTGATTAACTTAATTACGTTTCAATATGAGACTTTAAGAGTAACTAATGTTATTTGGAGATAAATTTTAAGATTTATCTTGGAAGACTATGTGAGTAAATCCTTCAGAGATTTGGGTTTCAATATTAGTTTGGATTACTTTGAAGAATTTTATGGATAACTGTTTATTTAATGGTATTTCTTGAACATTGGGTTCGTTTTGTTGAATTTTGGAGATTAAGAGTAGTATTTATTTTTATAAAGGATTATCTTTTTGGGGATTATCTGATCTTGTACTAAAAAATTTGGTTTTGGTTAAGGTCTAAAGACATGGGAAATATATATAGTTCATCTTCTGTGGGTTGGGTGATTCTCAAGAAGTTTATTATAGCGCTCTAAATGAGAACTTGTCAACCTAAATACACATCTTTTGGATAAAATATGATTTTGTGTAAGAAATCAGGTAAGAGATGAAAGTCTACATGACATGTAAGTATGTTTCCTTATATTTTAGGAAAACTCATAAATAAATTCCTCAATGAAAAGTAACTTAAAACAATAATGTTATTTGTTAACTTTTCTGACTGGGGAATCAAATACAATTTAACCCATCATAATTTTGTGATTTTCTGGTGGTTAACTTTCTCTTAGACATATTTTCAATCACTCTCCATTATAACATGTCCCTTTGTTTTCTCTTCCATATCCATGTTTTCCTACATGAATCCTAGTATGGGTTAACTCAGGTGACCTTTTTACTTTTATTTCTTTCTTTTAATGTGATAGTTTTACTGACATTTTTTCCTATGTGGGACCTTCAATGAAGTTTTTCAGCCTAATTTTAAAACTGTGAGAACAAAATTCCCAAAAGTGGGGAAGGATGTAACAACCTAGGTAAATAAAGAATATGAAATTTTCATATTTATTAATATTTGTGAATAAAATATTAATATTACTTTAAAAGGGATGCTATGTTCGATGGGGTACCCAATACGAAACAACGAGTTTCTTTGAAATATAATGTTTCACACTAATAATATAATAATATTATTTTAAATGGTAGAAAAAACCTAACCGTTGTAATGGTTGGAATGAATAGAAGTAACTACCAAATTATTATATATTTTTGTTAAATATTTTAACAATTACGCAAAAAATGATAGAGGCTTAAAATGTGAATGAATCCCATTTTAAGTATAAATATTCTAATATTCTTTAAAAGTCCGATTAACCGACTTTTGATGGAAAACCCTTATTAAATATACTTTTGTCACTTTTATATGTTAAATTTTACAAAATAAAATCCTTATTTTGAATAAAGACATCAAAATTTACTTTGTGTAAATTTTTGGTATTTTTCCGATAAAGTTCATTTTGTATAAATAGAGAAAAGTGCAGTATTTTAAGTCAAAGACTCATTTTAATCTAATTTATTTATATTTCTAGATTATCTTTTTTAATTAACTTTAAAGTGTAATTATAATATAGTTTTACCATTTAATCCAATGGTGGTCATTATAATTAATATTACTTTGAAAATGGACATAAACAAGTATCAATCTTTTGATAGATATTGTTTCCTAAAAATATGTTATTTGTTTTGACAGTGGGAATTAACTATATAATTTATTAATTAAAGTTATATGTTTTGAATTTGGTAAAATGGAAATAATTTTTGAATTTTTAAAATCAAAAATATCTTAGGGTAAATATTTGGTATTTTTCTGATAATGTTCATTTTTAATGAATAGTAAAAAATACAGCATTTTAATTCAAAATTGACTTTTCATCCAATTTATTTATATAGATAGATTGTAATTTTAATTTATTTTAAGGTTAAATTTAATTATATTTTTATTATTTAATACAATTTTGGTCATTGGATGTAATTTCACTTTTAAATTGGATGTAAAAACAAATCAACCTTTTGATAGATTTTACTTCTTAAAAACCTTTCTTTGGTTTTGACAACGGGAATTATTTTTAAATTAATTACTGAAATTTCTTTGTTTGGAATTTGGTAAAATGGATTCCATATTTTTAATTAGAAGGTCCAAATTATGTAATTAGGACTCTTTTGTTTTTAGACATTATGAATATTAACGGCGACAATTATCTTTAATTATCGTGATTAATTATTAATCATGTAGTTAAGGGTAATAAAATAATATCATAAAAACATAAAATGACCCCAAAATGTGTCAAAATCCTCTTTATTGAGTCATGTACTACCATGATAAGCTTTTTACCAAACTTGAGGCCCATGGAGTCACATGGGTGTGATAGTGACATTTATGACATTATATTTAAAAAGTAGAGAAATATAACAAAGGTTTGTATATCCTAAGTAAAAAAAATTTAATTTTGTTTACATAAATCATATATTAGAGTATAAATAGTAATTATAAATCTAAGAATATTTCCTACATCATCGTATTTTTTTATAATTTTTATACATTAAATAAATAAATTTATTTATGACACCATGATGATGCAGAGATTACCTAATTAATGAACGATTTAAATAAAATTAAAAGATAAGGTAAAATCTAAGACATAAACTTGTTGAAAACCTATTGGATCGATGTATTTCTAACCGTTATCACAATATCCTTAAAACATTTCATTGTGGGACCTTTAAAATATGAAAATCATTTCATAATAAAGTAACATTTCAAGACATTCCAAAAGTGACCCTCCTCCCTCTTATAAAAGGCCCCCACCTCTACCCCCTTACCCACACCTCTCAAGCCCTTGTATCGTCAAAAATCTTATTATATTATCTCTACAAATCCCTCTCTTACTCCTAGAATCCTAACTTTGGTCATAAGTCTTTCCAAGGAAGCCTTTGGATCAAATCCAAAAGAGTTACCCGATTTAGAGGTAATGTCTTCTCTCGAGATTCTTTCTTTTATTTTACTTCTTCAATCACCACTATCTTCTTATTATTTGATACAATAATAAAAAATTATCCTCAATATAATAGGATTTTGTTATGATATGTATTCTACCTACACTTACATATACTTTCATCTAATGGTTAAAGAACATACTGTTTCTGTGGGTGGCGAATTACTGCCTCACGAAACGATGATTGCTCAATCATCTTTTAACACCTCCCATGGTGGACATTATTATGGAACTATATTTATATATGATATATATTATATTTATGTCCACTATATTCTTCTTTATTCTATATTTAAAACATACCTTTATGCTTCCCATGTCGTGCAAATGTGATAATTTCATATGAGGACATGTGGACAACCGCCCCATCATGTGATGTGACTCATTCATGCCATACATGGAAGGTATAAAGAATGGAATAAATGAAATAATGTGACCTATACATCAAATATATTATAATTTAATTATAATTTATCTATGTATCATTTAGTTTTAAATTCCATTAATATGACAAAAAATGAAAGTAGCGTCCACACGTACGTACGACCTACCGTCACCATGAATGGTACATTTCATTTCTTATCTCCAAACATTATTGAATATTATTAAATAAATATATACTAGATATATATGATATTTATATCATTAAGACCATTCTGGATATGATTTACTTATAACTACATGAACAATCCTTTTCAAACAAGTTCATTTTTGACACATGTACCGAACATCGACAAAACATATGATATAAACTCACATAATTCACTAATTATTATAACATGATAATAGGTAATATGAATTTAATAATAAACTTTAAAGGAATTCCTTATGTAATTATAAATTGACCTATGTTTATTATTAAGGAATTTAAAGAATGAACGATAACAAGTCCGACTTGAGGTAAGAGATTTCTTATCTCACTTTTAATTCGGTGAGATTTTCATTATTAGCCACTTATTTGTTGCATGTGGTGTATTGTGTACTTCCATTTCATATATATTATCACGATTTTTTTTTATATTCATGTTATTATGTGATTCATTTGGTTTTTATTATCTTTTGGTTATACGACTCGATTGATTACAACGAGATAAGGGGTTTTTATCTCACTTTTTATTTCTATGAGATTCATGCTACATTTTCCACTATTTCCTTTTGTGTGGTGTATGTACTGCCCATGATTGTTTTATTTGCGTAATATAATTTAATTTATGGGTATTCTCATCTTCATTTTATGATCCTTCTTTCATGGGGTGTACATTTTGAAAGTTACCCAAATCGGTAAGGGAACCTTTCACCCTCGTATTTTTAAAAGAAATATTTATGTCAGGTCTTTTAATTTAAATCATCTTATATTGGGATATGTTATTATATATCCTTATTGTTGTAAATTTTATGTCCAAGTGATGGGATACCCTTTTTATCTCTCATCAACTCATTTTTTTAATTTTAATGTGGCGTCGTTAGGCTGTCTAATTTCTATAAGGGAACTTCTTAACCCAATTTTAATTATTTGGGATAAACCACTAATTATTGATTATGTTGTGCTATTAATATGCGTGGATGAACTCTAATTATTTTACACTTAATATCCACTTATAATGGGTGTATTTATATTTGTTGCACATAATTATGTAATTGATTTATCCTTAATCTAAAGATACCATCATTGTACTGGACTTCGTCTCAATCTCCTTTCATTGAGCATCTTTTGATTTCATAACGACTTTATTTTATAATGTGCATAAAACCCCTTTGTCTTTTAATTTCATTCAAAGTGAATCTTTTCTCTACAAATAATTTTACTAAATGACAAAAAGGAATGTTTCTTTTTTAATTTAATCTGTGAAAATGACCTTTTCCACCGCCGCGAGTATTATTTCATCCATGGATTCTTTAACAAGCCATAATGTTTTCAAAATAAAACTAAATACCATATACTATTTTTACATATTTTTTGTATTGAAAATGGTTTTTATAATGTATTTATTATTTTAATATCTTAAAATATTATATTGTTATTGAAATATGTGAATATTATCTTTTCTTTATGCTTAAGTTATGTTTTATGATTTTGTTATGTTTCTTGGCCATTATTATGTATACGGGTGGTTACATGATAAACCTTGGGTGGGTGAGCCTGAGATATCTCTCCAATGAATTGGGTAACGTGACGGAGGTAAATGTTAATATTTCTCCTAAGATATTTAGGGAATATACTGTGATGGGTATTCCAAATGTGAATCCCTATGTAGCTGTGATAGCTACAATGTAAGAATGTTATGTATGCCTTAAGTTACCTTTATTATTTGGGATTACTATGTGTTATTCAAAAGTATTATGATTTCAGAAGGTATGATTGAAAATTATGGATTCATTTATTTGTATTTATTGATGGCTTACTGTTTCATTTCATTATGTTATAACCATTACTAATCTTTTTTATGCTCATCCCACGTTTTTGATATGTTTTCCACAGGACTTAAATATGAACAGGGTCAAGGATGGGATCAAGGAAATACATGCTGTCTAAAACATGGAACTAGTCATGTTTCTTTTTTAAGAGTTTTTTATTTTATGAAAATATTGAAACTGAGTAGAAGTGTCTACTTTATATAATATTTTGAGTTGTAATAGTCATGTCCTAATTGTCTAAAACTCTAAACCTGAAAAGATCCTCAATGTGAATTATTCATTTAATTCAATATTATGTAATTTTTTAAGGATGGATCATTATAGTTGGTATCAATGTTCAGTTTAGATAACATTATAAGTTAGGGTATTCTTTAAGCATAAGTGACATTACCATAAAGGTTAGGATTTCAGAAGGAGTCATAATTTTTTTAGATAAAGTGGATGAGTTTATAATAACATGAATAATTATATCTTAGTATTATATGATGATTTTACTAATATACTCACACTGACCATTTTGGTTTTAGTAAATGGATGGATCTAGCAGGCACCAAAGTAACAGTGGATGTGAAGAAAACTATAACGGTTTTCAGAATGAGAAACTGAATGATATGAAAGCTGTAATGAGAACTCTTGTGGTTATTCTCAACCAACTATCTAGAGTCATGATTGACCACCTGAACCTTAGTGATTTTTATCAGACATCATATTTGCGAGAAACAAATACCTACAGAAGTTTAGGTAATAATCATAAAGGTAAGTATGTTCAAAAACCAATGTGTCATAGATGTTGAAGGAAACACATAGGAAAATGTTTTAAAGGGACAAAAAGATTCTATAGATGAGGAAATGAAGGGCATAAAGAAAGAACCACCCATGAAAAAAGGAAGCATCTAGTTAAATCTAGGAAAGGGAAAGAAGTTCTTTTTGAAGGATCAATTGAATGTTTTAAACGTGGTGTGCATGATCATTATGAAAACACATGTCCTACAAAGAAGTTTTGTGAATCGGATCACCTCGATCATACAAATATTCTTTTACCAATACCTAATGCCATTCTGATTGAGGATGAAGAAACTGATAATGACCAATGAAAGGTATGGATTATTTCTTAACATATGTTTTCCTATTATTGAATCATACGATATGATTCATGATTTTGTTCATAGGAAAGAAGTATTTCAGAAACAGTTAGAAAGGAATGGATAATGTATCATGAAGAATGTTTAATGAGTAAGAAGTCACCGTATAAGAGATTTGAGAGTTATGGTAGATTTTAGGATGGTAAAATTCTTAAAAGTATTAAGGCTCTTTTGATGATGACATTACATTGGAATATTTTGTATAGTATGTGTAACCCTGATGTTTGATATATGAAATTTTTATTCAAGAAATAATTATCTTTTATTTTGTGGATATAGTTATAAAGAACCATTTGGGTTTATATGATACTTGAATTTGAGACAATTACTGGTTAATACATTTTGGGATGCAAAAGGAAAGTTATTAGATAAAATTTGTGGTTAAAATATTTTATGGTTATTTTTGATGAATTTATCTCGTTTTGGGAATGTTATAAAATATATAGTTTTTGAAAAAGGACAACACGCAGACTGTGTGGCAACCCATCACGTTAGACGAAGCTGTGGGAATCAAACCCACAACCAAAGTGCAACTGGTATTTTTCACCTACCACTAGACTACATGAAGTCCCTGGTTAGTATGAAAAATTATTTTTAGTTAGATGATTTTATGAATCAAGAATAAGTTAATTTTAGGTTATCTATGGAAATGATTGACCTATCATGGAGGATATGTGATTAACTTAATTACGTTTCAATATGAGACTTTAAGAGTAACTAATGTTATTTGGAGATAAATGTCAAGATTCATCTTGGAAGACTATGTGAGTAAATCCATCAGATATTTGGGTTTCAATATTAGTTTGGATTACATTGAAGAATTTTATGGATAACTGTTTATTTAATGGTCTTTCTTGAACATTAGGTTCTTTTTGTTGAATTTTGGAGATTAAGAGTAGTATTTATTTTTATAAAGGATTATCTTTTTGGGGATTATCTGATCTTTTACTAAAAAATTTGGTTTTGGTTAAGGTCTAAAGACATGGGAAATATATATAGTTCATCTTCTGTGGGTTAGGTGATTCTCAAGAAGTTGATTATAGCGCTCTTAATGTGAAATAGTCATCCTAAATTCACATCTTTTGGATAAAATATGATTTTGTTTAAGAAATCTAGTAAGAGATGAAAGTCTATGTGACATGTAAGTATGTTTCCTTATGTTTTAGTAAAACTCATAAATAAATTCCTCAATGAAAATTAACTTAAAACCAAAATGTTATCTGTTAACTTTTCTGACTGGGGAATCAAATACCATTTAACCCATCATAAGTTTGTGATTTTCTGGTGGTTAACTTTCTCCTAGACATATTTTCAATCACTCTCCATTAGAAAATGTCCCTTTATTTTATCTTCCATATCCATGTTTTCCTACATGAATCCTAGTATGGGTTAACTCGGGTGACCTATTTTACTTATATTTCTTTCTTTTAATGTGATAGTTTTACTGACACTTTTTCCTATGTGGGACCTTCAATGAAGTTTTTGAGCCTAATTTTAAAACTACAAGAACACAATTCCCAAAAGTGGGTAAGGATGTAACAACCCAGGTAAATAAATACTATGGAATTTTCATATTTTTTAATATTTGTGAATAAAATATTAATATTAATTTAAATGGGATGCTATGTTCGATGGCGTACCCAATACGAAACAACGAGTTTCTTTGAAATCTAAAGTTGCACACTAATAATATAATAATATTATTTTAAATGGAAGAAAATGCCTAACCGTTGTAATGGTTGGAATGAATAGAACTAACTACAAAATGATTATATATTTTTGTTAAATATTTTAACAATTACCCAAAAAATTATAGAGGCTTAAAATGTGAATGAATCCCATTTTAAGTATAAATATTCTAATATTCTTTAAAAGGCTGATTAACCGACTTTTGATGGAAAAACCTTCTTAAATATACTTTTTGTCACTTTTATATGTTAAATTTGACAAAATTAAATCCTTATTTTGAATAAAGACATCAAAATTTACTTTGTGTAAATTTTTGGTATTTTTCCGATAAAGTTCATTTTGTATGAATAGGGAAAAATGCAGTATTTTAATTCAAAGCCTCATTTTTAATCTAATTTATTTATATGTCTAGATTATCTTTTTAATTGGATTTAAAGTGTAATTATAATATAGTTTTACCATTTAATCCAAATGGTGGTTATTATAATTAATTTTACTTTGAACATGGACATAAACATGTATCAATCTTTTGATAGATATTGTTTCTTAAAAATACACTATTTGTTTTGACAGTGGGAATTAACTATATAATTTATTAATTAAAATTATATGTTTTGAATTTGGTAAAATGGAAATCATTTTTGAATTTGTATTATCAAATATAACTTAGGGTAAATTTTTGGTATTTTTCTGATAATGTTCATTTTTAATGAATAGTAAAAAATACAGCGTTTTAATTCAAAATTGACTTTTCATCCAATTTATTTATATAGATAGATTGTAATTTTTATTTATTTTAAGGTGAATTTTTTTATGTTTTTATCATTTAATACAATTTTGGTCATTGGATGTAATTTCACTTTTAAATTGGATGTAAAAACAAATCAACCTTTTGATAGATTTTACATCTTAAAAACCCGTCTTTGGTTTTGACAACGTGAATTATTTTTAAATTAATTAATGAAATTTTTGTGTTTGTAATTTGGTAAATTGGATTCCATATTTGGAATTAAAAGGTCCAAATTATGTAATTAAGACTCTTTTGTTTTTGGACATTATGAATATTAACGACGACAATTATCTTTAATTATCGTGATTAATTATTAATCATGTAGTTAAGGGTAATAAAATAATATCATAAAAACATAAAATGACCCCAAAATGTGTCAAAATCCTCTTTATTGAGTCATGTACGACCATGATAAGCTTTTTACCAAACTTGAGTCCCATGGAGTCACATGGGTGTGATAGTGACATTTATGACATTATATTTAAAAAGTAGAGAAATATAACAAAGGTTTGTATATCCTAAGTAAAAAAAATTTAATTTTGTTTACATAAATCATATATTAGAGTATAAATAGTAATTATAAATCTAAGAATATTTCCTATATCATCGTATTTTTTTATAATTTTTATACATTAAATAAATAAATTTATTTATGACACCATGATGATGCAGAGATTACCTAATTAATGAACGATTTAAATAAAATTAAAAGATAAGGTAAAATCTAAGACATAAACTTGTTGAAAACCTATTGGATCGATGTATTTCTAACCGTTATCACAATATCCTTAAAACATTTCATTGTGGGACCTTTAAAATATGAAAATCATTTCATAATAAAGTAACATTTCAAGACATTCCAAAAGTGACCCTCCTCCCTCTTATAAAAGGCCCCCACCTCTACCCCCTTACCCACACCTCTCAAGCCCTTGTATCGTCCAAAATCTTATTATATTATCTCTACAAATTACTCTCTTACTCCTAGAATCTTAACTTTGGTCATAAGTCTTTCCAAGGAAGCCTTTGGATCAAATCCAAAAGAGTTACCCGATTTAGAGGTAATGTCTTCTCTTGAGTTTCTTTCTTTTATTTTACTTCTTCAATCACCACTATATTCTTATTATTTGATACCATAAAAAAAAATTATCCTTAATATAATATGATCTTGTTATGATAAGTATTCTACCTACACTTACACACACTTCCGTCTAATGGTTAAAGAACATACTGTTTCTGTGGGTGGTGAATTACTGCCTCACGAAATGATGATTGTTAAATCATCATTTAACACCTCCCATGGTGGACATTATGATGGAAATATATTTATATATGATATATATTATATGTATGTCCACTATATGCTTCTGTAGCTTATATTTAAAACATACCTTTATCCTTCGCATGTCGTGCAAATGCGATAATTTCATATGAGGAAGTGTGGACAACCGCCCCATCATGTGATGTGACTCATTCATGCCATACATGGAAGGTATAAAAAATGGAATAAATGAAATTATGTGACCTATACATCAAATATATTATACTTTAATTATAATATATATATGTCTCATTTAGTTTTAAATTCCATTAATATGACAAAAAATGAAAGTAGCGTCCACGTGTACGTACGACCTACCGTCTCCATTTATAGTACATTTCATTTCTTATCTCCAAACATTATGGAATATTATTAAATAAAAATATACTGGATATATATGATATTTAACTCATGAAAACCATTCTGGATATGATTTACTTATAACTACATGGATAATCCTTTTCAAACAAGTTCATTTTTACTCATGTACCGAACATCGACAAAACATATGATATAAACTCACATAATTCACTAATTATTATCACATGATAATAGGTGATATGAATTTAATAATAAACTTTAAAGTAATTATTTATGTAATTATAAATTGACCTATGTTTATTATTAAGGAATTTAAAGAACGAACGATAAGAAGTTGGACTTGAGGTAAGATATTTCTTATCTCACTTTTAATTCTGTGAGATTTTCATTATTAGCCACTTATTTGTTGCATGTGGTGTATTATGTACATCCATTTCATATATATTATCATGATTTTATTTATATTCTTGTTATTATGTGATTCATTTTATTTTTATTATCTTTTTGTTATACGACTCGATTGATTACAACGAGGTAAGGGGTTTTTATCTCACTTTTTATTTCCACGAGATTCATGCTACATTTGCCCCTATTTTCATTTATGTTGTGTATGTACTGCCCGTGAATGTTTTATATGTGTAATATAATTTAATTTATGGGTATTTTCCTCTTCATTTTATGATCCTTCTTTCATTGGGTGTACATTTCGAAATATACCCAAATCGGTAAGGGAATCTTTCACCCTCGTCTTTTTAAAAGAATTATTTTTGTCAGGTCTTTTAATTTACATCTTCTTATGTTGGGATATGTTATTATATATCCTTATTTCTGTAAATTTTATGACCAAGTGATGAGATACCATTTCTATCTCTCATCAACTCATTTTTTTAATTTTAATGTGACTCCGTTATGCTGTCAAATTTCTATATGGGAACTTCTTAACCCAATTTTAAATATTTGGGATAAACAACTAATTATTGATTATGTTGTGCTATTAATATGTGTGGATGAACTTTGATTATTTTACACTTAATATCCACTTATAATAGGTGTTTTTATATTTGTCGCACATAATAATGTAATTGATTTATCCTTAATCTAAGGATACCATCTTTGTACTGGACTTCGTCTCAATCTCCTTTCATTGAGCATCTTTTGATTTTATAACAACTTTATTTTATACTGTGCATAAACCCCCTTTGACTTTTAATTTCATTCAAAGGGAATCTTTTCTCTACGAATCATTTTACTAAATGACAAAAAGGAATGTTTCTTTTTTAACGTAAGCGGTGAAAATGACCTTTTCCGACACCGCGAGTATTATTTCATCCATGGATTCTTTAACAAGACATAATGTTTTCAAAATAAAACTAAATACCATATACTATTTTTACATATTTTTGTATTTAAAATGGTTTATATACTGTATTTATTATTTTAATATCTTAAAATATTATATTGTTATTGCAATATGTGAATGTTATCTTTCCTTTATGCTTAAGTTATGTGTTATGATTATGTTATGGTTCTTGGCCATTATTATGTATACGGGTGGTTACATGATAAACCTACGGTGGGTGAGCCCGAGATATCTCTCTAATGAATTGGGTAACGCGACAAAGGTAAATGTTAATATTTCTCCTATGATATTTAGGGAATATACTATGATGGGTATTCCAAATGTGAATCCCTATGTAGTTGTGATAGCTACAATGTAATAATGTTATGTATACATTAAGTTACCTTTATTATTTGTGATTACTATGTGTTATTCATAATTATTACGATTTTAGAAGGAATGATTTAAAATTTTGGTTTCATTGATTTGTATTTATTGATTGTTTAATGTTTGGTTAATTATGTTATAACCCTTACTGAGCTATTTATGCTCATCCCATGTTTTAGATATGTTTTCCACAGGACTTAAAGATGAATAGGGTCAAGGATGGGATCAAGGAAAGACATTTTGTCTAAAACATGGAACTAGTCATGTTTCTTTTTTAAGAGTTTTTATTTTATGGAAAAATTCAAACTGAGTAGAAGTGTCTACTTTATAATCTTTTGAGATGTAATAGTTATATCCTAATTCTCTAAAACTGTAAACCTGAAAATACCCTCAATATGAATTATTCATTTAATTCAATATTATGTAATGTTTTAAGGCCGAGTCCTTATAATTACATTTCCAAGGATCTTTTTGTCTTAGATTTGTAGATAATTATGCCATAACTCACACATAACAACTCAAATATTACACAGTAGACAATTCTACTAAAAATATTTTTTTTGGAAGAATTGTTTTTTAATATAAAACACGGTTTCTTTTCATGATCAATATTCACCATTTTCCTCTTTATACTATCCTTGCCTCTATTCTCCCTAATATATTGTGAAATTTCTTTAAAACTTGGGATGAGCAAAAAAGATTAGTAAGGGACATAAAGGAATAAAGAATTTTATTTGAGTAAAAATCCATAAAATATTTTCATAAAAACATACCATTTTATTCATAAAAATATAATATATTCAAAAATATAAATATCCTACATTATAAAAAAAATTCATGAAAATTCATTAGAATCCTTATAAAACTTATACAGGTAACTTGGGACATCATTTTACATATCACACTTACAAAATCTATTACGGACGTACCCAAGGAAATCTTGGCCACCCCATGTTAAGCTATAATGGGCTTACCTAATGCTCATTGGGCCACCCTATGTTAATCTCTAATGAGACTACTCAACAATATCCATGCCACCCCATCTTAAGATATCATGGGCTTTACCAATGATATATGTGACACCCTATGTTAAGATATAATATATTTTCATGGTGATATACGGGACACATAATATTTAATGATCATGTACCATATAATGAATTATTAATTTTAATACTGGTAATTTCTTTTTCATAAATAATTTTAAAAACTCATTTAAACTCATAAGAATGTTAATTTTGATATCAAAATAACAATTACTTTTTTTAAAAATGACATTTAAAATGGAAATAGTACACATATCATAAAGAAACCATTTTCTTTAAAATTAACATGAATATATATAAAATAAGAATAAAATAATTAAATAATCATGATGGTGGGAACAAACACTCATTTCATTCAGGGTAAACAAACAATACTTTTTTATTTTTTGATAAATTAAAAAAGAACCAAATTTAGTTAATGAAAAAAATAATTTAATTTTTTTTTATAAAAAGTAAAACATGAGTGGAAATGAATTTAAAAAATAAAATGAGGATTGTAAAAAATAGTTTTTGGGAAATTATTTTAGTAAGCATTAACATGGAAGAAAAATGAGGTTTAAGGGTAACTTTAAGAAGAAATTTTTTATAAAATAATGTCCATTATAAATATCATATCCTTAAAGTGGGAGTTAATAAAATGATCATAATATGTGTAGTTGATGTAAATACACACAAAAAATGTAAATATAACATAAGATAATCAAATTTAATTGCACACATGATCTTAGCATGACATAATAAAGAAGTGGATGTTGAACATAAAGAATTGTAGTTGGGTTTAGAAAATATCTTACCACACATTATACTTCCTGAAAACATGTTCAAACATCCTGTAAAATGGTTTAAATAATGTTATTAACTCATTAAATAATTATATTCATATTTATAATACATTATATTATGATTTTATAAAATCTTATAAACCTTTTATTTATAATATTTCATTATTTTCATGGTTTTGGTTGTTTTCATTTCATTGTTTCAAGGCCAATTTTATTTCTATAAAATTATGGATATCACTATAAAATTGAATTAAAAATCCAGAAGTTGAATGAAATAGTATTAATGATTTTTAAAAACTCTTAATTTTCACATTTAAAATTTTTATTTCTCACATTAGGATGATTCATTAGATAAAAAATTAATGATAAATGTTTTTTTATTTTAGTTGGTTTTTTGAACATCAAAAACTAGTTTCGCATTATTTAATATTATGTGTGTATATTAGTTATATAACAAGAAACAGGTTATTATATACCTATTTCAATATTATTTAACCACAATTAAAATTTTATGACCATCCATGAATGTAGTAATATAATATAAAAATCAATATTCATGGAGATGGTAAATCGACATAATTTGTAAAATGGTTTCATTTCTTTGAATAAGAGTTGGTTATAATGGGGATTAAGTGAGGTATTCCATTATCAATATAACACTACAATATATACAAGATTATATAGTTATCATTTGTTTATGTATTAAGGATCTTGGGAGAAAATATAAGAAGAAACGAAATTAAGAGAGATACTTTGAGAAAATTACCTCTTGAATATCAGTTCCTTGAGTTACCCTTGGGGACCTTGGATATTGTATTTTGGTGAGACCAGAAGATCTAAGACAAGTGGAGGGTGATTAAGAGTTATTTGGGTATATATTTTTGGAGCTTTAAGTCTTATGAGGTGAAATGGGGTGGTGAGGAGTGGTATTTAAATTTGAGGAGGTGTGGTTTTAAGTGATTAAATAATGATTATTTTATAATTAATGCCAACCACAATGAGGTCTCAAAATATTCCTTGAATTTGGATGAAAATTAATATTATAGTGGTTTTAAGTTTTCAATAAAAACATCAATATATAGATAAATGTTTTATTTTATAGTTATTTTAATCCTTTTACCTTTTTAACATTTACTCGATTCATTTTTTTACCTATATCGTGGTAAATAATTTTTTACCATGGTAACTTTTTTTTTTCCAAAAAAATGAAAATGAACATACTAAAAAATTTGGACCTTAGGATTCCAAAAATGGAATCCATTTTACCAAATTAAATTTATATAATTGGAAAAAATATATTTTATATTAATCCTGTAGACAGAACTAAATAGTTGGTTACTTATGAAAAATGTTTAAATAAATTGAAATATTTTTATATCCAATTTAATATTGAAATTGAGTACAATGTCCTAAATTTGATTTATTTTTGTATAATTTAACTAATTATAATTTAAACTTTATTTAAAATATAATATAACTATATAAATAAATTTTAATAAAATAATGCTTTCAATCAAAATTCAATAATTTTTATTATTCATCAAAAAATGAAACATCTCTAAAAAGAAAAAAATTTACTCTAAGATAATTTTTATATTAATATTTCAAAAAAGAAGGTTATTTTTTCAAATATAATTTGTTAAAGTGTTAAAATTTATTTTTACAAAATAGGTACTCCATAAAAATGTGGAAGAATTTACTTTTAGGAAAAAAATTTCATTTTATCCTTAAAATTAGATTTATTATTATCTTAATCCAAAAAAAAATTAATGGATGAAATTAAAAAAATTGATGGAATATATAACATATAAATTTTATTAATATATACAACTAATAGATATCATTTTAGTTTATTGAGATAAAATTTTTTCGAGGGAATTAAAATAGTTTTTTTATAAAAACATATCCTTTATATACATTTGTTTTTTATTTTAATTTATAATTAATTGGAAACCAATGAGATAATTTTTTAAAAATGTTTAAACAATATATTATAAATTCTCTTCATCTTATTCTTTCCCACTATTCCAACATATATGTTAAAACTATAACATTTAAATAATAATATATAGTAAATTTATAAGCTTGATGTGGTGTATCTTATCTAATATTGTTTATAGTGTTTAATTTTAAAAACTCAGGGTATTACATTCCCCCATTTAATAAAATAAATCCTAAAATTATGAACTCCATATAAAAAAACTAGGGGTTTGGCTTTTCAAAATAACTTTTTTGAAATCACACATTTTAAAATGTATTAATAAAATATTGATTTGAAAAGAGAGAAAAGAAGGTATGATGGTCACCTGAGATAACACATACTAGGGTTCATGTTAAGAAAACATGGATATCAAACAGAAAAATAAATATCATGTTCTGATGGAGATTGATAGAGAACATTTCCATGAAAATGTGAACCATTAGAAAATCATAAACCTAGGATGGATTGGAAGGCCATTGATTTCTTAGTATGAAAAGTAAATGGATAATGTTTTTATTTTGAAATCCTTTTTGTGGAGTTAAGTAATTCTTTTAATACGTAGAATAATAACATAAGAAAATATACTTACTTGAAAATTAGAATTTTTGCTCATACTTCTCCAAATTATGAGTATTCAAGATGTTTTTTTTTCAAATTTGAAGCATTATAATGAACAGTTATGAATCCAAAAATATACAAAGTGTAAATTTATATTCCTCCTATATTTAGTAATCAACCAAAACAACAATGGTTTGTACAAGATAATATAATTATCTAAAAATAATAATCATTTTTATGATAAAAAAATACATAAAACTCCAAAATACTAAAGTAATACCCAAAGTTCAATATAGATCATTCAAAAAATTACAATCTATATAATTACTCAATTTATTCTAGAATAAAATTGTATCCCAAAAATAATATGGATTTTCTCACCTAGTTTTCCAAGATAATATTTATCTTCAAATTATATCAATTTTTCTTAAAGTCTCATTCCAACATGTGTAATTTCCCAAATATCATAAAATCTAGTATATTCTAATTATCCATGAATCACCATAAATCCAAAATTAAATCATATATTCTTAAAAAATAAAAAACATCCTCTATTGATCATAAAATACCATAGTATGCTAATTACTTTAATCATATAGGATTCCAAAAATAGTTAACATCCTCTATTATAACATTAATCACATAATACCCAAATCAATTTATAATCCCATGGTTATCTATTAGATAAAACTTATGATCCCAAAATAAAAATTTTCTTCATCCTTCAAATTATTTAACTAAAAAAATGTCATACTAACCGTCACCTCGCATAGTCAGGTGGAAGGTGATACAACCATTTGACCCTTTGGTTGTGGTTTCAATCCCCATATCCTTTACGGACCTGATGGTTTATCACACCTCCCATGGGTTTTATTTTTTCTAAAACTATATTAAGATAATTTTTAAAAAATTCTAGAGATGTTGAAATCATTCTCATAAATATCCTTAATATATTTAAACTCAAATTCTATCTCATACATTTAATTTTTCATACCAAAAAAGAACAATCCATAATTAATTTAAATTCTAAGATCATAGAGAATAATAATCTTACCAGTATTATTTAAATTTTTCTACATAAATTAAAGGCATTAATATCATATACATAAGGCTTACATGTACCTCAAAATTTTAAAAAAACTCAATAAATGCCTTAAAAATTTATCACATTTTTACTTATTTTAAAAGGTATCAATTCCATATTACATATGTTTCCATTTGTATGAAAACATAACCTAATATTTTAATATATTTATAAGAAATCTATGAATCTAGTAATATTTTTAAAATACCATTATATAGTAATTTTTAAAACACAATAAAAACATGCCTCATCTAACTTCCTTCTTAAACAACTAACAATTACTCATCATATTATTCCTTAAAACATCATTAAAACAATAAAATATTTGAATTATATCCTTATGATCCATCAATATCAACACAAAATGATTCATACCTAGAACATAAGAACACAATTCATACGTTAAAGTTAGACAACATGATTTCCTTGATATTCCATTTATGATGAAATTATAGAAATTAAATGGTCATGCTATTTCTGGAAGTTCCCTTTTCTATAGAGTTGGTGAAGTTGTTATTTTTAAATCAAATGAAAAAAATAAAACAAAATATAAATTATTTGGAGAAAATAAAAAGTGTTATATATGTCAAATAATTTCAAGAAGGTGACCTGAATACTCAAAAAGATATCAATATCATTTGAATGTGATTTTGTAGTTATAGTGATAATAAAATAGTATATACTGGATAAAAATGTCGTGAAATATCAATTTCCATACTTCTTGATAAACGATCCTTATTTTTTATAAAATAACATAATTAAAAAATGAAACAAATTATTAATTGTTAAAATAAAAATAGCCCATTTAAAGATAATACTCATAGAAGTTAATTAACCCCAAAATAATTTATACCTAATCCAATTAAATTTGTAAATCTAGTCTCCAAAAAATCATTAATATCCAATAAATCCATCACATTAATCAATAAAAGTGGGTTCCCATGTCATTCAATATATAATCAACTTTAAACATTTAAACCCTATAATGATATCCACAACTCTTAAAAAACCATCCTAATCTATAGAGTTAACTAAACCATATTCTGATACAAACTATAAGGACCAGGACTTAAACATTACATATTCTAATAATTTTATACTAGAATTCACATTTTAACTTTTACAAGGATGTTTTTGTTTTATAGTTTTAGATAATGAGTCCATAACTCACACATAATGACTCAAATATTAAAAATTAGAAAATACTATTAAATATCCATTTTGTACACAAAAACCAAAATTTTTTAAATAAATCATGGTTTATTTTCATGACCAATCTTTACAATTTTTCCCTTGATCTCATCCTTGTATCTATTCTCCCTTAAATAGTGTGATTTTGTTTAAATATGGGATGAGAGAAAAAGATAATTATTGGATAAAAAGGAAGGGAAAATATTAATCTGGTTAAAATAAAAAAAACTATTTTCATAAAAACATGCATTTCATTCAGAAAAAGGAATAATATTTTAAAAAAAACACTATCTTACCTTTTTAAAACCATCATATTTTCATGAAAAATCATTAGAATGCATCTAAAACATCTTTAAGTAACATGCATGATCATTTTACATTTCAAAATTAAAAAAGATATCATGTGATAACCTAATTCTAGTTGGGCCAGCCCATGTTATACAGTAATTGGATTACTCAGTGGTATATGGCTCACCCCATGTTAATCTGTAACAGGGTTACTCGAAAATATCTTGGACATGCCATTTAAAGATATCACATGATTTCTCAACGCTATATAGACCACCCATGTTAAGCTATAATGTGATTTCTTGGTACTATATGGGCCACCAAATGTTTAATGCTCAAGTACCATATAATGAATAAGAAATTATTATGCTTGTAATTTTTTTATCATAAATAATTTCAAAAAATATTTTAAACAAATAAGAAAATTAATTTTGGGTACCAAAATACCATTTATTTCTTTTAAAATGAATTTTAAAAAAAAAATATCATATAAAAAAGATACCATTATCTTGGAAATAAACATGAAAATATATAAAAGAGGAATCAAATCATTGAAGCATTATGATGGTGGGAAACACCTCTCATGGTGTATAAGTTTAAAAAAATTCCATCAGTAAATTTTTTTTGGAAAATTTACAAAGAACCTATTTTAGAAAAAGACATAATTTTTTTTCAATACTTATTAAATAATTTTAGAAATTATTATAAATGAATTTAAATTTTAATAAGTGAACATTTTTTTTTGAAATAACACTACTAAAAAACTGGGTTTATCCAGCACTAGGGTTTTAACAACGTTAGTTGAAAGCATTGTTAAATACCCCATTTGTCAGCGCTAATAAAAGTGATGTTAAAGGGGAGACTTTATCAAATATTTTTAAAAGCACTGAAAAATGGGTTCTTTTATGAGTTCTTGTAAAACAAATTGATAAAGGGGGTTTTATCAGTGCTTTTTTAAAAGCGCTTATAAAAAACCCCCTTTATCAGCATTTTTTTACAAGCCCTGATAAAATTATACTTCAAAAAAATTTATAATTAATTAAAAAATAAAATATTAATATATATATATATATATATTGATATAAATATAATATATATTTTTTATAATATGGTTTAGATGTGGTAAAATGGAATTTACACTTAATATATAAGATATTTAGTGCAAATAGCATATAAAATAAGTAAAAAAATAATTTTAATTAATAATTTTCTAATAATTTTTGAGTAATAATAATATAATAATAATTTCATGAAATAAACAAATCAAAAAATTAAATAAAGAGATGAAATAAGTTAAAAGCGTAGCTCAAACATCAAATGGCATCAACTTTTGACCTAGGTGTCTATTTGAGCTCTACCACATATCAAATTGAATCCTACGATGAGATCTATATCCTACGTGATAGATGTAAACCTCTTTCAAATTTTTGAGCCCAAAAGGCCTAAAAGGTCTCTAAAACTTTGTTTTTATTCTTCGTACCCAAATTTTTTAACATTTGATGGATTTTCAGGCTCGTTTGTGGGGGTGTTATTGCCCTTTTTTGGTGGGGAGTGAATTTATTACTAGTTATTACATTCATATCGATATTATGGTTTTAAAATTTAATTATTTTTCAGAATTTCATTTTATTTATAATCAAATATATGAAAATATATACATATTTCATATATATTCACCCAGAAAAATTTTATTTGATAAATAAATATGTAAACATATTTACCTATAAAATATATATATATATATATATATATATATAAACACACACACACACACATATATATATATATATGTATAAGAAAATATAATTAAATATCTATAAATATATAGATATATCATAAAATGTGTAACAAAATAGTATATGGGAGTGAAAAAGGCATTGATGTATATGCTGGAGGTCTAGGGCTCGAAACTCACTAGAGGTAGGGGTGTATGCTGGAGGGTGGGATTATTTAATGTGATGATAAAGGGGTAGGGTGTGGGAAGTGAAAATGAAGGGGGTGCATGGGGTATTGAAAATATTTTAGATACCCTTTATTACCACGACTTTTATTAGTGTATTTTTACCATTATAAAAGGGGGCCTTTGATAATGGTTTTTTAGCACTGATAAAATCATTGGAACTTTATCCATGATCAAATTATTAGTTATTTTTTAATGCTGATAATGGTGTATTCTATAAATATTAAAGGAATTTTTTTTAGTAGTTTAATATTAGAAGACATGGATATGGAAGAAAAAAAATCTGAAGGAAAACTTTAAAAAGATAATTTTTCAAAATGAAATCCATTATAAATATAATATCATTAAAGTGGGAATTAATCAATTGAATAAAATATATGTGTCCACTTTAAATCCACATAAAAAAAGTTTTAATACAATATATAATATTCAAAATTCATTTTATACAAGTTATTTTCATGATATAATCAAGAAGTAGAAGTTTAACCCAATGAATGGAAATTGGGTTATGAAAATCTGTTACCCCATGTTCGAACTCCTTTAAAACAATTCAAAAATCCTTTATAGAAGTTTAAATAATGTTATTAACTCATTATAGAACTATATTCATAATTATTATAACTTATCTAATGATTTTATAACATAGTGAGACCGATTAATTAATAATATTTCTTTATTTTCAAAGTTTTAAGGGTTTTAATTCCATCATTTCATGGTCAGTTTTTCTTGTATAAAAATAGGGATTTTCATTTAAAACGGAAATTAAACTCTTGAACTGGAATAAAATAATACTAATGATCATCTAGATGTATGAATGGTCCTAGATATCATTTTTATTTGTTACATTAGGATGATTGATTAGATATAATTTTGATGATAAATGTATTGTTTATTTTTGTAGTTTTTCACACATTATGAACATGTTTCAATTAATTTAATATTTCATGTGTGAATGTAATAGACTGAATAAGATTAACCAAATTAGTCACTCAAGTCATCCCTCTATAGGGTGGGGTAAAACAAAGATAACAAATCTATTCTCATATATAATAAAAACCAGACATACAACTAGAGTACAAAGAGAAAACAACAAAGATAAAATTGATCCAAATAGAATAAACCATAAATAAAGAAAATTGTAGGAAAAATGCCTCTAGGAGACCTAACATAACCTCCAAAAACTATCCCAAAATGGAACATAAACATAAAGAGAGGCTAAAATACTATAGAACGCTCCATCCTTTATCTAAATCCTATAAAACAAGATCTGAAGCGACCCACAAAGATAAGTAGGGTGTGGGAAATAGATCCTAGTAGGATACCACCAAAACATATAAGAAAATTTTAATAACAACAATGCATAATCCCAAGATTTTAAAAATAATTTTTAGTGGTCTTCCAAATCAAATAGTATGAATTCCTTTTCAAATAATCCTTGAGTTTTCACAAATTTCATGCCATGTTTCAAATTCTATAAACAAAGACAGAAAAGATACTAAAATATAAACTAACATATGTGATCCAACTTCCATGAAATAAACTATCATGTAATAAATAACCAATGCACCTACTATCCAGGTTCTAGCATATATAAAAACACATACTCGACACTCATAATCCAAAAAGGAATCATTTTAGATCCAAAATAACATCGATCCCCTCCATATACCATCGACATATATCATGCAGCCTCTTATTAGTGTAACACACACTAAGGGTACACATATCTCTATCTTGACACACATAAGGTTTCCATTATGAATTTTTTAAATTTTTTTTAAAACCATACTCATATATTTTTCAAATACTTTCAAATTAAAGAAAATATTATTTAGGGTATGAAAATCCATTTTCCATTTTAAATCATGGAAATTATATTTTTAAAGAAAAACCCATTTTTAAAGGAAAACCTATGTCACTTTTTAAAATTCAACATAAGAAATCACCTTTCAAAACATGATAAATCAATACTAACAATAATAAATTCATGAACACTATTGATAAATCACTAAATGGATTGTTTTGGATAGAAACAAGGTACCCAAAATTGCATAAGGTAAGAGATCTGGCTGAGAGGAGAAGTATGAAATAACAAATGAGCCCTCAAACACCCACGTGACACTCTAAAAACTATAACATAAGGAATTACATGGAATTTTATACCTTACACATCATAAAACCATTTCAATTAAAGTTCTGAAAAAACATGATTCCTTTTTAATTAAAAACCTAATTTCACATTACAGAACATGTGAAAATGAACGCTCTAAATTCAACTCATGAGATGAGTATGGATGAAATTTCACAATCTGAAACCCTACTAAATATCTTTTGATTTCCCATAAAATATTATAAAAACCCTAGAAATATTAAAAATGACACAAATAGATTACTTAACCATTATAGGTATCCTTTGAATTCAGGTCCAAAAGTACTCACCCAATGAAAAAAGGAAACCCAAAAGAAAAGATCATATCATACACGATAGATATGTAATATGGTGTTATAATATCCTCAACATAAAATAATTCTACAAATATAATTTTCTCAGGATCATGGATCTGAGAAAAGAGTTTTCCATTCTCACCTCATCAATGACTCATGCTTTCATATCTTTTTGATGTCCTCAATGCACTACCAAGAACCCGAAACATTAGAATTATTTTACCACATAGTACCATTTCCTAGTGATAAATAATATGAACTATCTTCTCAACCAAAGTGGTATCTGGTAGAATAAATATAACCTCCCATATAATTACATGTGTAGGATCTGGTACAAACCTCTTCAATTGGGAAATATAAAACATGTCATGTATAGAAGTGAAGCTATATGTTAAGAATAACTAAGGGCACACCCTTCCTAGTCTCTCAATGATCTCAAATGGTCCGATAAACCTTTGTGTGAACTTACCCTTCTTACCCAACCGATAATGCACCAAGAGAAGTGAAACTCTCAGAAAGACACAATCACTAACCTCAAACTCTAGAAAGCGATAATGATGATCTGTATAATATTTATAAAGACTATTTGACCTAATAAAATGTATCTGTATCTATTAAACTACATTTTACATCTCTATAAAAATACTCATTCTAATCAAGGACCACTCTCCGAAACATTCCTAACACAGGGGAGATCAACATGGCCACCCATAAAAAGCCTCAACAGGAACTATCCTGATTGAAATTGGTATCTATTTTTATAAGAGAACATGAACAAATTAGAATTTATGTTCATTGATCCACCAAAATCAATCATACATGGAAGAAGGATATCATCAAGAACATGGATATACCTTTCTATATATCCATCAATCTGTGGATTATTATCCATTATATATTTCAAAATAGAACCCATTGCCTCATTCAAACCTTTCCACAACCTCGATGTGAATGTCTAGCCCCTTCTAGAAAAAAAATACAGATGGATCCCCATGAAGCTTCAAAATCTCTCAGAAATACAATTATCCAAAGTTGTTCCAATTTTTTCATCTCATTTATTGTTAAGAAATGCGACAATTTAGTGATTCCGTCAACAATCAGCCAAATTGCATCCTTCCCACTAAGATTACTTGGTAAAACAATGATAAAATCCATAGAGATGTCATCCCACTTCCAAAACAGAAGGGGTATAGGCTATACGAAACATGAAGGTCTCTAGTGTTTCAGCTTAACTCTAATATAAGTGAGACACCACATTACAAAATCAACAACTGACCACCTCATCCCTGGCAGCCAAAACTGACATCTCAAATCATGGTACATATTATTATCCCTAGGGTTCATAAACTGGAAATACTACTTAATCCTATATAGAAACACTTTCCTCAAGGAAAAAATAACAACGGACCTACTACAGAAACTAAAATATCCACTAGGAGAACAAGAAAATTCACATGATGTCTCCCCAATATTTAGGATTTCTCTTATGTGTCATCTCTTTATTTCTATAATCTTCTTGAGTGAAAGTAAATCAGAAAAATACATGTCAAACCTTATCAAATCCATGAACACCTATACACTAATCTTCCTCTACTCCCAAGATCATATTGAAAAAAAACTCATCAGAGACCACTTCTTAACTGATTCATTCATGGCTTGTGTCATTAATTTTCTTATTAATGAATCGGCAACCACATACTCTTCCCTAGGGATATACATGAGTTAAAAATCAAAGGTATTAAGATAATCAACTCAATATCTCTATCACAAGTTAAGATATATTTAAGTGAAAATAATATTAAATATTTTGTTACTAGAATATACCATAAACTACTCTTTAATGAGATAGTGATGCCATGTTTTGAGTTCATGTATAACAGCTTCAATCTCAAGATCATTGGTAGTGGAGTTATTTTAATAAGGGAATAATTGGTGTGAGATATATGCCGCCACTTTTTACCCTACATCAATACCCATCCCAAACTTTACCAAAATCATCCCAAAAAAATCATAACCCGCACCCAGTTCTGGAAGAATCAAAACTGGTGTTTAATTCATCCTCGTCTTCTGATCCAAAAAATGTTTATGGAACATATCGTTCTATTAAAACTTTATAGTAATATGGATTAATATTTTCATAAAATATGTGATCTTCGTGAAGTCTTGAACAAACCATATTTAGTATGATTACAAACCCAATATGATTTGGATCTCAAACAAGTTTATAGGCTACTATCAAGACATAACTTCCTGCACATTTTTAGGATCAACTGAGACCCCCATCTCATATATCTCATGCCACAAAAACATCACTTCCCAAGTCCAAAAATAAATTTTGGAAATATTAACATATAGATGATGTATCCTCAATGTTTGATGAAAAATATCCAAATTGTATTCATGATCCAATACATTAAGTACACCAAGATATCCTCTACTAACATAAAAACAAATAATTCCAATAAATGATGATAGATTTTGTTAATCAAATCCACAAATTCCGATGCCCCTCCTATACATTAATTACACCAAGATATCATCTAATAACATTAAAACAAAATATTCAAATAAATGATGATATATTTGGTTAATCAAATCCACGAAAACTGCAGGATAGTTAGTGAATCCGAATGGCATGACCAAAAACTCAAAATTCCCATATCAACTCTGAATCACTATCTTGGTGGTATCCACTTCTTAGGATCTCAAATTATGGTACCCTGACCACAATTTAATATTATAAAACCAATTATCCCTATCAACTAATCAAAAATATCATCAATTATGGTTAAAAGATACTTATTCTTAACGGTCACCTGATTTATCTTCTGATAGTAAAAATGACATCTAAGTCTTCTGAAGTCCAGCTTATTAAAGAGTATATACCATTACCATGTGGAAATTCTAGAATGAATAAATCCTTTCATCTCTAGGCCCTCCAATCTAGTCTTTAATTTCCACCCACTCTGTAGGTTCCATTCAATAAGATGGAATAAAAATGGGTATCGTTCTAGGCAACCGTTCCATATTAAATTCAACCTATATATGTTTTGTAAGGCCATAAAAATCATCCAAAAAATCATTAGTGTATGCATACTCAACAACATGTATTTTAACTCTATAGTGTTGGTAAACTTCATCAAGAAACCTTTTTTACAACTATCATGAGATTAAATCGGCATAAAAGAACAATCCACCCTTCCCTTCCCAATCAAAAGTATCACTCACCCTAGAAAACATGAGTGATCTATTGGTAAATAATAACTATACCAAATAATGATAAAAAGATATATTGGATTTCATGCTAATGATCCTATCCATTCTAATGATCAAGTAAAAGTTATTAAGATCAAGCACTAAGATTTCACAAACCATGTCAAAGTCTCCTATAACTATCCAACACATGAGACTTTGGAAAACATACTCAGACCACTTTCCGAAAGGCATAGAAAGATCTATAAATAATGACATAATATTAGAATTAAAACACAAAATTTCAACCAACTTTGACAAGATTAAATAATGAGGTGCACTTTTATCAAACAAATATAGCAGTATTAAAGAAGAGATAAGCGCCATACCTCTAATATTAGTTGGTCATAGTTTACATTCCACTAGAGAAAATTATGATGCATAATGTATTTTGGAATAAGACACTTTTACATGCCATTTAGCTTGAGAATGTGACCCACCAACCTTGGAAGAATCAATATCGACCTGCGACCCTATAATGAATGTGGATCCCACCTTACATAGTTGCGAAATCTTATCATAGAGAAGATTCTAATTGAAAAATCGACAAAAAATATGACATGTTATAGGGTCCTCCATACACAGAGGCATGATATGGACACCCCCCCACATTTTTAAAAAATAATATGTTTCTTCCATATATAAGACCCTAAAAAAGTTCATATAGAAAACCAACCACTATTGTCCTTTATTTTATAACTAGAATAAGCACCCCAACTAATTACTACACCCACTGTATATACAACAAAGAATTTAATTTTTTCTATGTGATCATTATTCAATTAATCTTTATCCATTACCTCTATAATGGTGGGAAGTAACAGAAGAATAAACATTGATTAAATTTTGTCCCACATCCCCATCTCGAACCTCTGATCCTTCTAGTTTTCATTAGTGTTAAGATCCATTGAATGATGCAAAAAATCAACAAAGTGGGTGGAGTACTCTATAATAGTACACTCCCACTACTCCAACATCAAGAAATAATGGGTTATTGTCACATGTAAAGTCTCATGATAAAACATTTGATTGAGTATCTTCTTTAATAAAACACAAGTAAGATCTTTATGCAACTTAGACATCACTATAGAGTCTCACCATCTTTTTCTGGGTCCATCAATCATATACAGGGTAAAACCAACATGAGAATCATCAAGACATTTCAAAAATTTAAGGATCCTATAAATCTGTTTAAGCAACTTATTTGGCTATTGTGGTCCTTTGTCTCCACATAAGGCTAGTGAATGCTTCTTGATATATTCCAATCCATGATCCACTTCCCATCCTGGGATTATTGAGACCACGGACCCAAGAGATTGAATGTTATGTATCACTATTTAAACCAAATAGGGGTCCACTGGAGGGTCCTCCTATGGAACATTCCATATTACTTCCCCTTTTGTATTTGGAAGAGTACTTCTAGGAGGCATTGTATCATAAACACAAGACAATAACTAATAAACCATGAGTAAATTCTAAAACCAATAAACCTAATAAATAATAAAAAACAAAATAATAATAATTTCAAGTTATTATGAATCCTATAAAAAAGGAAGCACCTTTTTATGGAAAAATGTCCATCCAAATAAACTCCCTACTTAGTTTATTCAAACAACATTACGCACACCAATTCATTAGAAATTGTAGATATGTTAATTTATATAAAAATACCATATAACTTGTTGAAATACATCTAAATACTTAGTCTTGGACATAATATAGAATTTATGACCACTCATGGAAACTAGAATTCAGTAATGTGAGTGAGCTGGCTAGGCCGCTTTTCTACACCTACTGTCCAAATTATAACAATCCTACTCATGTCTACCCAAGACATTAAATTAACTTAGGTAGTACTAATAAAATTTAGGCTAATTAACCTATTTGATACCAAATTATAACATACCAACCCATGTTAACCAGACTAGTTACCCAAGTTAGTCCATCAAAAGTTGGGGTGAAATATATATAGAAAAACTTTTCTTGTATATAAAAAAATATATACAACTTAATTAAAAAGAGGGAAAATGGGAATATAATTGAGCCAAACATGATAAACTATAAATAAAGGAATGTTTATAAAATAAGTCTTCATGTGACCAAACATCACCTCCACAAACTATCTAGAAACAGAATAACAATGCAAAGAGAATCTTGCATACTACAGAATTCACTTACCTTTACCAAAATCCTATAAAACAAGGTCTAAAACATAGCAAGTTAAGAAGTAGGGTGTGAGAATCAGATTCTAATAGGATACCACCAAAAGATCTAAGATTGTTCTAATAATAATAATACTCAAGTCCATGATTTAAAATAAAATAGATTTATAAGAATTCTTCTAAATAAAAAAATTTAAATTCATTTTCAAAATAATCCTTGAGTTCTCAAAAATTTCATTCTTATTCTCCAAATACATAATCAAATTAGGTTATGTTTTTTAATTATAAATATATATATCTGTGAAAAAATCCATGAAATAAACCTTTATATAATAAAGAACCTAAAATAATAATGCACTTACCAGTCAAGCCCTATCTTATGGGAAAATACATACTAGACACTCAAAAGAAAAAAAAAGGAATCAAGTAGGATCTGAACTAACATCGAGGCCTAACATAGACAAATAACATATAATTGGTTACCTTTTACTATTTGAATGCACTCTAAGGCTAAAAATATCTCTATCTTGATATACCCAAGGTTCCCTCTTTGAAATGTTTGTAAATTTCAATTTTAAAAGTCATGCCCATATTTTTATAAAAAAATTGAAATATATGAAAATATGATTTTTTATTTTAAAATACATTTCTAAATTTAAATTCATGGAAATTCAATTTTCAATGAAAACCTCCTTTTAACATGATCCCTTTCCCATTTTCAATTTCAACAAATAAAATCTCATTTCAAAAATAAAGAAATCAATAAAAAAACAACAATTTAAAGAATTTAAAACAATCAAATTGATCCACATACCACAAGAGTATAGAAAACATAATCCCTTTTGATAAGAAGGATTAAAAACCACCCGATCTTCCTTTAGTAGATAAGGTATGACCAAAGACTAAAATGGATTGATAGAAAACACAATCATATTACCAATCCATACAATGAAAGGTTATTGAACCAATAAAAAGAGTGAAATTGAGAGGAAATATTACCCTGAGAGTTGAGGTACATAATTCGTATAATTATTCACTAAATGGATCAATCTATATGGAAGGAATACACACAAAATAAATTATGGTAAGAGTTCTGGACTAAAAGAGAGGGTTTCAAAAACAAATGATCCCTAAAACACTCAAATGACATTTTACAATGGAATATAGGGAATTACATGATGTGTAATACCATTACACATCGTGAAACTCATTAATTTCATGTTACATGAAAAAACAAAATTCCTTTTTAATTAAAAAATATATTTCAAATTACATGACGTGTAACCCTTATATTATGTGTAAAAATTCAGGATATGAATTCAACTCACATGATGAGTCTAGCTGATATTACACATCATGAAACACTAATAAATTGCGTGTAACTAATCATAGAATAGACAAAAATCCCAATAAAATTAAAAAATAAAAAAAAATTGACTTAATCGTTACATGTATCCTATCATTTCAGTGATGAATGTACTCACCCAATTAAAAAGTAAAACCCAAAATAAATGATCAGAACATACACAATAGAAATGTAATGGGGAGTGATAGAGTATTTGTTTCATAACATGTAATAGGTTTAAATATACCTATTTCAATCGAATTTAACCTCAATTACACTTTTATGACCAACCATGAATGTGGTAATGGAAAATGAGAAATCAATATTCATTGAGATGGTAAACCGACATAATTAAAATAATGGTTTCTATTGTCAAAATAAGAGGATGTAATAAAAAGGATGGATTAAAGATACTCCAATATCAATATAACAGTCCATTATATATATGAATCTAGAGTTATACTTACATTATGAATGAAGTTAGTGGGGATAAAATAGATGAATAAAAGAAATTGAGAGAGGTACTTTGAGAAAATTACCTCTTCAATATCACATCCTTGAGAGACCATTGAGGACCATGGATTTAGTCTTTTGGTGAGAAAAAAGAACTATGATATGGGGAGAGTGAGGATATGATTTTTGGGTGTGTATTTGATAAGATTTCAGGCTCTTGAGGTAAAATTTGGTGGTAGGAGTGGTATTTATACTAGAGGATGGGTTGGTTTAAGTGATTAAATAATGATTATTTTATCATTAAATCCAACCCATTGAGGTGACATTAAATTCCATGAAATTGGATGAAAAATAATACTTTAGAGTATGTTTCAGTTATATAAATATTTCGACCAACCATTAAATGTTGTAGTTTTTTTTGTATTTTATGCTTTTACCTTTTAAATATTAACCCCATTCATTTGTTTACCTAAGCCATGATAAATAATTTTTTTTATCATGGTAGGTATTTTTGCCTAAACAAATGAAAATAACAATACTATGTAATTTTGAAATTTTGATTTAAAATATTTAATCTATTTTGAAAATTCAATTCACATATTTGAGAATAATAAATTTAAAATTAATAATGTGGACATAACAAAAAAGTGGGGTTTTAAAATGAATAGTCTAAAGTATTGAAATGTTTTTAATTCAATTTCAATGTGATATTGATTAAGATGAAAAAAATTTGATTTCTTAATTTATAATAGAAATAATTATAATTTTAAACTAATTAAATATATAATTTAACTATATAAATAAATAATTAAATGTATTGTACAATAAAAATTTAATATTTTTCATTATTCATAAAAAAAAATGATTTTCCAAAAAAAAAATTTCTCCATAAGAAATTTTTTATATAAATATTTCAAATAATAATTTTATTATTTCAAATAAAACCTATAAAATTTCAAAATTTAGTTTTAAAATATGCGTTCCATCAAAAGGTGTAAACATTACATTTTTAAAAAATATAGCTTTTCTTGCTTAAAATTTTATTTATTTTTATCATAAGACAATAAAACTTATTGGATGAATTTATAATTATTTGGATGAATATATAAAATATAAATTTAACTATTATCTTTCAATAATATATATTAATTTTATTTATTAATATAATATTATATTATGGGTATAAAAATCATTTTTTATGAAAACACATCATTTATATTCAATTGGTTTTTATTTTAATTTCTATATAATTATTAAAAAAAATAATTATTTTACAAACATTTTTAACTATATTTTTAATGTTTAGTTTATCTCATTAATTATCACTACTCCACTTGCTATGTGATAACTTTTACATTTAAAAAATAATATTTAGTAAATTTTAAGCTCGATGTGGTGCATCTTGTATGATATTGTGCATAGTGTTTCATTTAAAAAACTAAGAGTGTTACAATCATAAATCATTAAGAATGAAAATAATGAATTAATATATTTTTTATTTTAATATAGTTGGATAATTTTCATTGATTATGGGAGAGTAAATCATGTAATAAAGAAATATCAATTCTTTATACCCTCTATTAATTTAATGTTTAAGTGATTTTCTTAAAATATACACTACAATTTTCTTGATTGGTTTTCTAGAAACTTCTAGTTTCCCATAGCACCCAATGAATTGAAAAACACAACATTTTTTTATCCTAATGGATATTTTTTATAAAATTATTCCATTATGATTATATAATTCTCCAAAAATATTTAATATGTTCATTTTTATCTAATTTTATTTTATTGATGATTAGTCAGTAGTTTTTTCTAGTTGATTTCATAGTTTTTAAAACATATTTTGATCATTTACTATCTAACATGGATATAGTTTTAAATTTTATTATTGACAACAATAATGTTCATAACATTGAAATTTTAATTTTTTTGGTTGGAAAAAGTAACTGTGCCTGGATATGTTATCTAAAAAATAGGATTAAAGATGAAAAATAAAAATGTTAGGTATAAAATTCATTATCACACCCCATTTTTAAAAACAATATAAGGTTATTTTTAGGACATGAAAGATTCTACAGTAGGTTCACCAATTATTTTAGTAATACTAATTTACCCCTTTCTTAATATCAGTAATAATATAATGAATTTACCTTTGATGAATCTTATTGGATATAATTATATGAGATAAAATGAAAACTTACCAAACCTCATTTTAATCAACAAAAAATATGAGATAATAGATTTGATTCATTATATAAAGGTACTGATAGTTTTGTGGGTTCTAGAATTCAAAAATGTAGATCCTACAATAATTATTAAACACCTACAGGGAATGATTTTTTGGAAATTACCTTTTCATTATAGAAATTATGATCTTACATAATTGTAACCAAAATGATTGTTTTCTATAATAATAAAAAAAATTGGAACACTTGATGAAATCATAATAAAATCCATGATTTTTGAGATGGATGTTAATTTTGAAACAATTCAAAGTGGAAATAAATTTCAAAATATGAAAAAACAACTAGTGGAAGATAACATGAATAGGATGTCTCAAACTACAAAGGTAAGAAATTCAGACATGGTGACACTGAATGACTCAATTTTTGGTAGAAAAATCTACAAGTTCAATAGTGGAATAAAATTTTATACATACTTGGTTTATTACCTCATCACTTCCCATGTTACATATAAATTCAAAAAATACCAAATTCATCAGCACAAATATAATCCAATGTATTTTGTATTAGATGATATATATTTATTGAAAATATACTATCATAAAGTGGTTATAAGATGACTGCCTTATAGTAATGTACAATCAATACTAAACTTATATCATATATTATCTTTTGGGGGACTCTTTAGATTTTAATTAAAATCTAGGCATATGATAGATTCTTGATTATATTGTATAACCATATTCAAGGATTCATTTAAGCTATTTAATAATTTCATGCATATTATATTCCCTAGAAACGTATAAAAAATATAATAACTACCTCAACAATGTTTTAATTGTCATAAAATATTTGATATATGTGGTATGAATTTTATAGTACCCTTTTCCATTTGTTTTGAATATTCACATATTTTTATTTATTTTGATTATGTTTTAAATTGGGATGTGATTAATTCTATATAAATAGATAAATCCTCTATAGTGTGTCAATTTATCAAGGATAATATTTTTTTACACATTTTGGATACCACGAGAAATTATTTGTGATAATGGGACCAATGTTTAGAATAATTTAATGGAGTAATTGATGAGAATGTAAAGAGTGAACCATAAAAAATTTAAACCATACTATCTATAGGCTAATGGGAATGATTGTGTTTTCAATTTGGAGGTAAATTTTATTTATATAAAATTGGTAAGAATAAAAAGAAAAATTATAGTCAAATGTTATAGGAAAACTTATGGATATGCATAATTTATTATAACATTCCCATTCGTATGATCCAATTAATTTTAATATATATAATTACTTATCAAATTCTTATGGAATTAGAGCATATAATTTTTTTTATTTTTATATATGTTAATCTTGATTTAAAAAATACTAAACACCATTGGTGATTATAGATATATGATCTTAATAAAATTAAGTGGGAATATCTTGAAAATTGTAAAATTTATAAAGAGAAAACAAGGGTGGAACATAAAATGATAATTTAGAAAATAGATTTTCATTTAAGATATCAAGTGATAAATTATAATTCCACTTGAGAAAAAACAATAAATAGTGGAGATTTATTTACATTGGTTTCATGTAACCACTATAAAAAAGATAGATCTAAATACCAATCATATTTTTAACATTGGTGTTTTTTTACCACCACTAATTATTTTTTAACAGTGGTTATTAAAATAAAAACCATAAAATATGTATTTATTCATATTTTATTAATTATATAATGCTAAAAATGTGTGCATATTACAACACAAACCCCCTTTCTTCCTCTACTATCACCCGATACCCTAACCTATCACTCTTGGAAGTGAATCCTTAATAAAAATTCATCATGTCCACATATTCTCCTTGATTTCAACTCCTTATAATAGAAATAATTGGTTAATTCCTCACCATATCAATGTTATCCCCTTTTGATAATCATTTAAGGAAGAAACCCCCTCTCAATGATAGTATTTAGGTAATACCATTTATTTTTAATTAAAAAACTAATCACTAAGAAAATCAATTATTATAGAACAATTTATTGACTTTAGTGTCATCCTTTCTAGAAGGTCATGTAAAAACTATTCTTACCATTTAAATTTGATATAATTTATCTGAAGAGACTATGCCCATTATACGCTTAAATTGACATATAATTGAATCTGTTAAATATTCCTAAGAATATTTTCATTACCCATTATTTCTACACTACCATCAATATGTTTTCAATCAAATGTATATAATACACAACATGTTTAATTAATATTATCAATTCACTTTTATCATGTATCCTTTCTATATGGTGGGATATCCTTTATTCTTTTCTCTAACACATTACATACTAGATCCCACTTTAGTTGTGTCTATGTGTTCATGGAATTTTTTCCATTATCTATAGTCATATAAATGTGAACATAAAAATAATCTTACCCTATTTTATATTGACATGTAAAAATGTTTGTTGTCTGCTTTTTAATGATCTATTTTAGATCAAGTGTTCAAATAAATCACAAATTACATTTAATATTCAACTTAATTTCATTAAAAAGTCATTTTAGTAGTTAATTATATACAAAATAAATAAATAAATGCTTCATATTTCCCTAATTAATATAACTTTTTTAATATCATAATTGTATCTAACAATTTGATGCTTTTATATTTAAAATAAATGAGTTTTATTATTAATATTTATTATTCCATAATTATTTTGCATTATTTTGAACAATATATTATATAATTAATTAAAATAATATTTTTAGCAAAATATTTACCAATATCATACAAATGGATAAATGTTTTATAAATTTACACCAAAATAAAACTCAATATTTAATGGCTATGAAGGTGTTTTTATATTCTATAATGATAAATATATTCATAGATTGAAGAATCAATTTCCATGTCATTATTATAATTTCAAATTAGGGATGGAAAGGCATGATGTTTATGAGAACTTGATATTGAAATAAATTTCTGTTGGATATGGGATATAGATTCAGAATTGGGAATTGGACATTTCAGAAAGTTCACCATATAATAATCTTCAAAACGAACACCCTATTACCCCAACAGTGGAGAAAGGGATTCAAAACATGATTAATGATTTTTTCTATGTTGAAAAGAATGCTGAAGATTGTAACATATTTTCAAATCTACTTTTTGAAGTTATAGATATTACTACATGACAGAAGGTAACTAACAAATCAAACGAATTTTATAAATTACCAGAAGATGTAAATCAAGAGATTCATTAATGGTGTATCAAATATAAAAAGTTTTCCATCTCACTAAAGTTATTCTATATCAAGTTTTTTTTGTGGATTTACATAAAATTTAATGTTTATGATATTGGATTTGATTGATTCATTTTTTAGGATATGTTATATCAATCAATTTATTTGATGATGAAATTTCTTAATAAAACTAGTATAAATTGTACAAAGATATATGAATTTACAAATGAATTCAGGTTATTTTGGGGATAATATTTATATAGAGGAGATTTTAAAATATTTTATACATCTAGATGTAAATTTGTGAATCATGAATAAAGTACTAATGACATAAATATGATGAATAAGTGAAATAATAATTCTATAAGGGTTTTATGTTACATTTTATTAAAACCACTATTGTAAATATTGTTCATTTCTTCTAAAATGAGCATGAAAGTGAAGTGGCATGATATGGAAAAAACAAATATTGGTTTATAAATCATCTAGAGATTTGAATGGATTGAAATTATTTTATTACTTATATCCAAAATTCTCTTCAAATCCTTGGAATATGGGTTTAGGAGTTGTTACTAATGGATTGAATCCTTTCATAATTCTAAGTATAAATTATATTATACGGCCAGTTATTTTGATGCCATAAAATATAACTCTATTTATGTCCATGATAAAAAATTATTCCATTATTTCAGTTATAATTATATCACAAAAAATCAATATAAATGAAATTAATACATATCTATAAAATCTTATAGAATAATTACAAGAGCTATGGGACAATAGTGTATATAAATATGATGTTTCAAAAACCAATATGGTCTACATTTATGCTACTCTAATGTTGATGATTAGTGATTTTCCTATATTAGTAAACTTGTATGGTTGTAAGACTTATATAGTTCAAGAAATTCCATTTTTTATCCTTAACTTTGACCTTAGAAGATTAAAATATAGTAAAAAAGTAGTATTTCATGTGTAATTATCGATTCATGGATGAATCTCATATATATCATTTTATGAATTCATGATTTGATCAAAAAATGAGTTCAGATCTCCACCAAAACTATTATTATGTTCAAAAATCAAGTCAAAATCACCAATTATTGATTCTGAACTTGGGAATGTGTATCAATTAAAATTTTCTAGGAAAAGTGGTTAGAACTCATTAGATACAGTTGGTAACCAACAATGGAATAAACAATGTATCTTTCTCAATCATTCTTATCTTTATTTTCAATTGTTACATCATAATCATGAAATTATAAACAATGAAAAATTATAAATGATTATTTAATTTTTACAATATTTAACAAGTATGTAAAATCAAAATATCATATTAATGATCCAATAGACTTGGATGAAATGAATATAATGTTTCATGTATGGGAAAATTATAATTGAAATTATCCTATGGCAGGATTTTTAATGAAAAATAAAGAAAATTATATTTTCATTTGAAGTATAAAAAATTTGAAATTAAATGATGGATATTTGAGACAAATTTCAAGATTTATTGACTTGAAATATCATATTTTACATGTATTTAAATTCATGACTCACATATTTTGATATAACAATTTCTGCCTTTGCATAGCATAAATTGTAAACTAATAAAATAATAATATTTGTAATTTATTTTTTATATTCTTTATAAAACTTTGTGAAAAAACATTAAACATCATGGGGATTTAAAAACATCCTGAAATAATTGTAAAAAAACCTTTTCATTTTGAGATGATATTTCCCCCATAAATTTTATCCGTGATGATTCATATAACCATTAATTTGATAAGGGATGTAAAAGTAGGAGGACCCAGATATTATAATTTGATGTATCCCATATAAATTTATTGTCATCTAAATTTTTTATGACTACACCAGTAAAATTTTGAAACTCCTCATATATGTGGTTTATTCATATAAGATATGTTATTTTATAAGGGATATATGTCATTTGAAGTATTTTTGAAAAAACATATCTCAACCAGAAGGTTCTATTATTGAATGTTTTATAGAAGAATAGTGTATAACCATTTTTTTGAGATATTTAGATAATAGTTAGACAGAGTTCAATTGAGTTGGATGTGTTGATGATAACCCAAATCAATTTCAATCCTATAGTAATTTTGAAACAATTCTAGTACTATTTCATTGATTTGGGATAATATCATTATTTTTATTAACAAAAATGGAGTTTATAAAATCACATAGAAATGTTTCACTAAATATCTATATTTTAGATCCTTCTATTGATGAATTGAATATGAAAAAAATGAGATGACTTTAGGGTCAAGAATGAAATGAGAAAGAAATAACCAAATCCAATATCAAAGTAATTATGATCGGTTTTCAAATCTTATAAGATCATAATCAATTTTATATTTATAAAACAATGATATAATTACCTTTTTTTAATAGTAATATTTTAAATATATAAATGTAGTTCATGCATGTTGATAATTGAGATAGAGTGAAAGATGGTTTGAAATATTTCACTTGAGGACCTTTGAAGAGGTGTGTAATATTCAATTATTATAATATTAATGGCTTTAAGTTTTTCATATTTTTTCTAAAAGAATCTATAAAAACACAAAATAAAGAAACATTCTATAAAATAAGACATGAGATTCTATGTTATACATATTAACATTATAAAATTAAAATATCATTTAAAATTTTTAATTGTATTATTCAAATGAAAGTCGGTCGATATTTAGAGGGTAATAAATAAAGATTCATTATAATTTAATTATAATAAATTATATCAGTTGATTGATATTGGTGGGAATAAAGATCATGAACCATATATTTAGGATTAATAAGAAAAAATAGTTTATTATGTTGATGATGTATTTGATAAAGTGTGGGGTTTTTCTAGTCCATTTAAAACTAAGAGTCTTGTAGGATATGGGTGATGAAGTTTGAGAATTGTTTGGTGACATAAAATGTGATCAAGAACAAGTGATTGATCTATAAGTCCCTGAATATATTGATAATGTTTGTCTTAAAAGTTAGGGTGAAGATGAATAAATCATGTTAATGGTGAATGATGAAAATAATATGTCTAATGATGAATTAATTGACTGTATTCCCATTACATTAACTTATATTTTATTTTTTAATTTAGAATACATGAATTTAAATAATATATATACAAATGTTTATAATATTTTTCATTTTTTAATATTTTATATTGTGTTCTAACATGTTTTATATTATTTTATGGATGTAGTAATGAAGAGAATAATATGATTTAAATATTCATTTCAATCTTCCACAGATATTATTGTGTCAGATGGCCATTTCTATATGGTCTTTATTTTTTATTTTTTCCCATTTTTATCATGTGTGCACTGAATGGTCACCATTATTGGTAAGTAACTATTAATATTAAAACATAATTTAATATTTTTATATATTAATTTTTTAATATATTTAATGAACACATGTAGATGATAAGTTGACAGAAACAAACATGAATCAATTAAATGATTTCCCGATGAGACATTTTAAAGTAGTTGTAACGTTTTTCATGTTTAGAGTACCTATATATGATGTCAAAAAATTATATGGGTATATATTAGGTCATTTATCATGATATATGATGCCCCTTACCTTCAATTATCATAACTGGATACATATTCCCACTAGTATGAAGGATCATATTTTTGATAAATAATTGAAAGCAAACCAAAATCATATTTATAGTTTTTTTATCTTATATTTTTATGAAATGTGAATTTAATTAGTTTTTCATGTACAATATGTAGATTATTTTCCATTTATATGTTTTTGATGAAATTTTGAATCAATGGACTTTGGAACTTTTAGAAAAGAGTAAAAATATTTTATATATTGATTGCGATTTGAGTTCAATGGACATCTTAAATAGATGAATTCGTTTTGATATGATAGACCTAATATAATAGACTATATGGGTATTGAATATTTTCTATATATTTCAATATGTTTATACTATTATAATAATTTTATAAATATTTTTATATGTATTGTCTAATTAAAACTTCTTTATATTCTAAATTATTTTTTATATCTGCACTAGATGTACCAGAAACTTCTAGTAGACATTAATATTAAAAGATTATATCCTCTAGAGGTAGTTGACATGAAATATTAGAGTAGTGTTTATGTTTCATTCATGTTTATATGGGTTTTATTTATAATTGAAAATTATATACGCTACTTGTGAAGCATCTGACTGACTTGTTTTATGTTTATATAACATGTATATATTTTTTATATTATTTATTTTGTTTATTTTGTTTGAAAATTTCAATTATTGAATTCATTTTTCAGTATATATATGTATTCTAATATTGGTGGTGGTATTTTATTTCATGGGAAATTACTAATCTTTTTTTATAATCAGTGGTGATTTAAATCACAAAAAATTAAATACCATTAGTAATAATTACACAATAATTTATGTCACTATAAGGTAATATAAAAATATATCTAAAAGTTTATAACACACCAATACTTATTAAAATGTTTTCCAAAAACCGCCCACATTTATTATTAGTGGTGGTTCAAACCATCCTAAAATTTACACTAAGCTGTCGAAAAAAATAGTTGAATATGTTTTTTGGTTTTTTGAAAGACAACATGCAATGTAGTAGTGTTGAGGTTTCATAAAACAATTTCACATCCAAAAAACCATTTAAAATTAATATATAACTCAAAAAAATAAGATCATATTTAAAAACCACCACTTATTAAGGGGAGGCTATTTAAAACACAATCATTTCCAAAAAACCCACCAACAATACATGTTTTTCATAGAGTTTACTATATTAAAATTCATACATAGTGAGATACATTCTAGATGGACAATACTATTCATTGTTACTAATAATTTGCATTTTAGTGCAGTGTATATAATTTTAAAAGAATATAAGAATCCATTCACTATAAATGGAAAAATACTAAAGAATATCATGGAAATCTTCTAAAGGAACCTTTGGAGGATGATCACACACCTCCAACCATTTTAAAAATTATTTAGTAGGTTGTCCCAATCTATCACGTACCAATATTATATGCTAAGTTATAATTTAAAAAACTATATCATAACTTATAATTATATACTAAGTATATTTCATGAATTATGTGTATGAATGGAAAATAACTTTTTATATTTTTGATATTTTTATATTTTCATTAAATGGATTATTTTTCATTTTTTGACCCCATCAAAATAACATTTTATGTTTTATAATTATTTAATTGGTTAATAACTTATTCAATGCAATGAACTAAACTTAAATGAATTTTGAGAAAAACAAAAAATCTTGATTTTTCAAATTAAACATTCATTCAAATTACACTTATTTTTGAATATCATGCTATACAATACTATTAAATGATTATATCACCATATATAGAGGAATAGAAAACCATTTATATCTTATTTAGTACCCTAATTGATTGATAATCCCAAACTATTCCTTTTTAATACCAATTTGTAGTAAATTTTTGTTGAAGCACATCAGATTAATCCTTGTATCATGATAATATGAGTATTATAATTTTAAATAAAAATTTATATAAAAATATATTTTAAACTAAACATAAAATTTAACTATATTATTTATCACATAGTATTCACAAAAACCCTTTTAAGAAGCCATATTATAAAAAACCATAACCACCTTACTCTAAATGTAAGTGCATGATAACAATTGATCATAAATGAAGGTGAATGAAATATTATGAGTTTTAGGGGGGGCGATGATTTATTATAGGAAATATATAGGGGTATCATACTTTATTAGGGTAAGAGATTTTTTTAAATTTCATTAAATGAAATTATTTTTCACTGTCCATAAAAATTTATTTTTACAAAAATAATGATAAGGATGAAAAACATTTAGAGATGATAGGATGGGAAGAATATGTTTCTTTAATAAAATTATAAAATAATGAATTTCATATTAAATTAATAATGATTATTTGGTGGTTCATTTAGGTGGAATGAATGAGGATACAATCGTTGATTATTCATTTAGAAATGGTGTATTTTTCATTATAAATCGTTAAACATATTCATTTAGACATTATTTTTATCATAACTAACCTAAAAAAATTTATTTATAAACAATACGTAAAGAAAAACTACAACTTATTATAGTTATTAAATTAATTAGTGGTGACATTAGAGATATAAAATCATATGGTAACTATTTGATGGATTATGGTATAAATTTTTTTCTTTAAATAATTTTTTATGAGGTAAACCATTCCATGTAGGTATTTATAAATGGGATTTCATGGACAAGAAATGGGTAAAACAAAATAGATCAGTAAAAAATATTGTGAATAGATAACATGAATATGGATGAATAAATTGGTTTATAAGGTTCTTGAAACTTTTGACATACTATGGATTGTGTTTTTAATCTTTCTTATGTACCATTGTTATGTTCGTTTACCTATATGTATAAAAAAATATCAACGAATTGATAAATTCAAATTATGTATTTTTTATTGATAATAAAGTCAATTTATTTCTAAAAATTTATTAATAAACTATATTTTGTTCTATTTTTTACCTAATGATTTATTTCATTATATTGTTCATGTATTGGTTAATTTGAAAAAATATAATTTTTTTCTCTAGTTGTGTTTTAGGAATAAAATAAATGTTCAAGTCTTCATTATCCTTTGATTTTATGATTGTTAATTAATATGTAGTTTTTATTAAGTATTGGAAAAAGTTACATTGGGAAGGAATTGAAAATTATTATATATTTAATAATTTGAGTGATTTTTTTAAAATAGTTATACAATTAAATTATTTATAACCATAGTTATTTAATAATGAATACTTTTATTCATTGATAAAGTTCTCACAAAGCTATATATGATTAATTTTTTTCAAGTAGGTTGTGTAATAATATTTGGTTCTTAAGAAAGCTATATAGATTAAAATATATCAATAGCTAGCTTTGTAAGGGTTTCACACTTAAAGTGGGAAATATATGATGGATAAAGGTGTTAATAATTAAAAAATTTCAAAAGATACATATTAATACTTGGAAGGCTATTTAAGACTTATTAGAACTCATATAAGAGTAAAAGAGATTATTAATGGGACATATTATTAATTAAAACATGTGTAATATTTCGGACCATATAAAAAATGTGAGGTAGAAGAAATGAAAATAATCTAATTTTGAAACCATTAAGATCATCTCAATTATATTATGATCAAATTAAAGAATTAGGAAACCATGAATTGATTAGTGTACATACCTTTCCAACCAAATCCAAAAATAATAGAGCCAAATAACAACATGGCACCTTATCCTAGGGGAGAGAAATTCAAATGGTATCATGGAAAGTGTGGTATTTATAAAATAATGTTCATACTATATAATTTTTATTTTCAAAGTGAAAGGAATTAAATAAAATATTTTTTTATGTGGAACTATTATTAATATTCTGTTGAATACGTAGGAGGGAGAAAGAATCTATTTTAGGTATTGATGATTATGTTTTAGGGGTGCTATTGCTTTCATTAATTTGTATCACTTTGTGTGTTGATATTATAACACATATTGGATTTAAGGTGATATTCCCTAAATCATATTCACATGATATGGGTTTTATCTTATTTCATATATTATGATATTGAAAAATCCTTTTGTATGAGATGCTTAAACCAAAGCTGTATCATATGATTATATTTTTCGTATCATAGGGTGTAATAAAATTACACTACACCACTAACTCTTTACTATCATGTTATATGAATTATACATATCATGATGAGTTATGATATATAAATATATTATTGAAAATTATGTAATGTTCTTTGGAATATTCTTTTTCTTTCTATTATTTATTGATTGATAACATGAAGCACATGTGAGAGGTGTTACATTTATATGATGAATGCATGAAAAAGTATTTACACTAACTCTTATGATATGAAAATTATGTGTTAATACATTTAGTTTAGACGAGACAAATATAAGGATCATACTTCCACAAAATGGTAGTATACATGAGTTCCCATGATTTGGGAAAAAAACTTCACTATTACCATAACACCTTTCCTCATTTTACATTTCATAGTGAAGCACTATCATGCCATCAAGAGAGGAGGAGTCCCTCTTGAGTGTTTAGAAATCATGATCAACCTATAGATACTTCATAAAGGAGGGATGTAATTTGAAAACCTCTTATTACCCTAATCAAATCCATATAATGAATATTATATTTTCTAATCTATGGGGTAAGGTACACATGTAGGTTTTCATTTTTAAACAATATCACCGTTTTGTGTTATGTCACAAGGACAATTTTTTTTATATGTTTCATTAATGTTTTCTTACTTATATATGTATTATACAAACTTTTAATACCCAAAATTTTTATCATAGTAATTACATAGCATTATATTATTTAAATAATGTTTTTAAAATTGATATTTGAATCCTACAATGAAAAAGAGATCACCTTACCATTTTATATGATATGGTGGGAGTCTTTTAATATGTCTAAAAAATCGGTTTTTTTATTGGGGTATTGTAATTGGAATTTTGTTTTTTATATATGATTTCATAATATTCGGATCATTTTTAAATATTAATAATATATTGTAACTAAGATTATTATTACTTAGCCCTAGGTTTAATCTTTCACAGGCCCCACCAAAACTAGATTATTCATACACTAGCTTATGACTCACCAAACCTATGCCATCACCAAGATCAGTTATCCTTATGAATGATATCTGTTGTCTCAAATTATATAGGATTTATTCCGAAATATAGAGTCAATATTTAGGTTACTATTATGGAGTGTATCAGATTATTTTTATAAGGTGATATGTTTAATATGATTAAAGACCTATATCATAAGTTGCATTTTTTATTCAGACACTACACTATAAGATTAACATCATGTGTGTGCTGAGAAAATCTCATGAAAGACTATGTTACATGTGTTAATAATTTATAATCTCTAGGTTTAATCTTAAATGGGAACTCAGATAATATTATATAGACCTTGGTATTCTTTGGTTATTCTTATATAGTTCATGAATTAATCTCACATGACGTGTCGAGTTAAGGTTATGTGAGCCATGCCATATATAGATTTCATGTAATTAATCCATTTCAATCCTACATGAGACTAATAAGTGTTGAATTTATTCCAATATATATATAAATTTATTCTCTTACAAGGATATGATTTATTCCTACATAGTTAGAGCTAGTTTCTAAACCTGAAAATGATGAAAAAATATAATTTTTCTTAATTTGAATTTTTAAATTGATATAAATAATTTATAATGTCATGACACGATCCAATGGGGCTCGAGCATCAACTACCCCAAGCCTGCCTTTAAAGGTCAAGGATTAGAGGCATGTGCCAAAAGGAACAACTATTATGGGAGCCATTATCATGACCAGAACCAATGGGGCTTGAGCCGTGACTCCCCAAACCCACCTCCAATAGGAAAGGGGTTGGCGACTAGAGCCGAGTAGGCTATCACACACAAGGGAGGCATTAGCCTAAGGTACCTATACATAGGCACCCACATACACCTCCTTGAAACAGTGCAGAGATATATAAAACTGAAAGGTAAATACATGCATACAACTATCCCAAACTAGAGTACAACAAAAGTACAAAAGGGAAAAACTGGGCCCACCAAAAGAAAACTACCAAAGCATCCAACCTGCTCAGAAAAAGGGTTACGCTGCCAAAAGCATCACCAGAAAGCACCTCGACACAGCTCTGATAAGACTCCATGGTCAATCCCGCTCACTCAGCTCTGCCTGCTCCAGGTCCTCCTGGGACACCATCGAAATTCCTGTAGTCTGCACAAGACACAAACATGTGTGGGAAAAGCCCGTGCAGGGGTGTGTATAACAATACTCAGTAGGCACCCCAAAAACCCAAACAAAAGAGAGCAGATGAAAGGAAACATTCTTCTCATCCTAGCAAGAGAGAAACAAGACGAGAGAGAAACTCCATATCGTGACCATCCTTGGATAAACACAACTAGTCAGCTCATCTTTGGTGTATGCCCATACATATACCATCAAAAACCAGATATACTCTGACCACGCACTAAGCCACATGAGGTACCGACCTCATCACCATCAATAGTTCACAACCAGGAGAGCACACTCCACGATCACTGTTATCCCAGATGACAGCCGTTTGAGAGGTACACTCCATCAAGTCCCAAAAAAACATCCCAGTTGCTCACCCAAGAGATCACGCTCATCGGATATCATCACTGAGAAAGTAACACTGAAACAAAAAAAACAAAAAACTCATCGGATAGGGGATGACTCCTAGGGTCCGCTAGAGGATACCAAAACCCACACAGGTATACAAAGATCTCACAGATAAGGGATCACTCCCAGGGTCTGCTGGGGGATACGACAACCCGATCTGGCATTCATAGATTTCATAGAAAGGAGATCACTCCCAGGATCCAGTAGGGGATACCAAAACCCGATCTGGTGCACGAAAGAAACACGTAACACATATAAAGGATCGTCACCCATGTCATGACAGTGATGACGATACCAAAACCCTATCTTGTACATCTTGCCCTTTAGAGGATCAAACAGACGATGCCACAACCCTACCGAAACCAAACACTAAGTATGGAATCGTATAACCAACGGTACCACAACCCTACAATAATCCTCATGCTGAGTAGGGGATCATATACCCAACGATGCCACAACCCTACTGATCCCAGCCCACTGCATAGGGGATCATATTTCGAATGATTCCATAAACCCTACGGGGTTAACCTACTAGATAAGGGATCTCCACCCGTGGATAATCGATCACAGCGATACCAAGAACCCGATCAAGGGAAATGATGATAGAGGATCTTGCTCTAGGCCCATCGGAGGGATGCCATAACTCTAACAGATTAAACATTCCATCGATAGGATGACAAACCTATACTAAGGTTGTGATGTCGCGTGAACCCTTGTAGGAACGAACCAAGGGAGTACCCTCAACCACTGCTGGCCCAAATGTCACTAACTGGAGAAACACGCCACAATGCTACACCGCGCACCCCTAAGGCCGATACTGCGGCCACCATCACGATCTATGAGAAGAAACACACAGGATAGGATGTTTACTTGCCTGAAATGGAAAACCAGTGAAAAACGAACTATTCACCGTAGCCAGTCCATTTGGGGGCCACAGTAGGACCTAGAATCTCATCATGTGGATTAAACCTCTGTGATCACCTTGGAAAAACACACAAGAATCAACTAATCGATCATCCCAAACGGACACCCGGTGAAAAAGGGTACTATTCATCGAAGCCAGCTTGAGTGGGGCCCATGATACAATCCCAAAACTTGTCACGAGGATCACACCATTGTGATCCTCTCATAAAAACACACAGGGTTGACTATTCATTCGTCAAAATAGGACACCTAGTGAGAATGTTGCGTTTCCCCGTAAATGACCGAACCTGGCCTCATGGGGCCCACACCTCAAACTCGGTCCCAACACCCGATAACTAACATGATAAGTTCTTTGTACCATCAGGGCCTCAAAACCACTGACGGGACGTCAACCGGATGCTCCGGGTAGAAGATACAATGACCCGAAGTTGAATAATAATAAAATATCATTATTTTATTCGACATTTCTAGCACCCAGGCCACAATTCTGAACATTGAAGCCCCGAAACCCACACTGAAGGGTTCGAATCTTCTCCACGGTCATGTATCCATAGAAGGCATGCTATTTTTATCTCTAGGGAGAAAAATACGGGGGTTTTAAAGCCCCCTGTATACACGAAGAGGGCCGGACCAGCTTTGGTTGTTCCGCACCGGCCGACCCGGCCGTCGCCGCCGCTGGCCCGCCCTGGCCGGAGGCCCTCCACCACGTGGTGACCCACGCCGCTGTGTTCCGCCAGCGAGGCCAGTGCTCCACTATCCCGAGAATCTTTCCACCACGCTCTTCCGCAAACTATCGTGGGTCCGCCGGCGCCGGTGCCGCGCCGGAAGAACTTCCGCGAACCGCCAGGGTAACCTCAGTGGTCTATTTTTCCATCCGTGACCTCCTACATGACCCTCTTGACAGAATCTTCCCTGATACGAGAACAAAATTAATAAATTAGAATCAAAAATAGGATTGGGGGATTAAAATTCAAACTGACCACCTCGCAGGCGACACGCTGAAGCTTCGGGTGCAGAACGACGCCCTCAACGCCCTAAAGCTTGATCCGCTGACGATCGGCATAGAAAACGGATGGTTGAGGCTTTATTTGGTGAAGAAACTGATGAGGGAGGAGGGAGGATTGCCATGCGTAGAGAGGAATTGGGGGGGGGGGGTGATTGGTTTCTTTTGATATTTTTTTTATTTAAAAAATTCATTTCATCTTCCTGCCAACATGCCTCCGACCCGGCACTTGGCACCGACTAAAATTATGTCGCGGCTAAGGTAAAAATGGAATTATGAACGGAATGATGCACTCAGAATTGTGATCTGAGATTCCATTCAGGAGTTATTCAAGATGATGCTCATAAATAAACTTCTCCATTTATTTACAAAAACTCTCCTGGTGGATTTTCTCACAGCAGACCCACGCCCACTAAGTTTACACCCTGGCTAGGGTAAACGACACGCCCCAGATGCAACCGTGCCCTCAGATTCCTATTCTGAGGTACCATTTAGAAGATAACACACCCATTCCATGTTCATAGTATAAAAATACGTAACATTTTTATTAAATTTATTCCAGATAGACCGGGCCTTGGAATCACATGTCATCTTCACTCCTAGCTCTAAAACTATTCATAGAAACATTCCATAGTCTGATAGGGCCAAATCCCAAGTCGCTAAATCCTCCCTACCTTATAATGTTTCGTACCCAAAAATCCATAAGTACAAGGGAAAGAAACTGAACTCCACAGAAAAATTCCCACACCAGTGAGTCCACCAACAAACACCCCTACCCAAATACAAAAGTCAGAGGGGCTCATCCACAACACCGAAACCCTATCCGATTTGGGCAGCACTGACTTGCCTGCATGATTTTGATTGCTTCACAAAAACACATCTCATTGGGGGAAGGATCCCTCTTCCTCACACATCTGAATCACCCCAAACAACACCCACATAGGGTCTTAACAACACCCACATAGAGTCTTAACAACATCCTGAAAAAAACCCAAGCAAGAAACGGAAAGGGAAGAGTACTACTAAATATTGTCTATCAAAACTACTGTAGAAAGTAGAAGGGACACAAGGCGTACCTCTATCTATCCATCGAGCGACTGGGTCAACGACCTCTAGGGCATGAAGTTGTGCTTGCCCTTTCCCTCCAGGCCCCTGAGATCGGCATGGACCACCTGAGTGTGGTGGTGGTAGAATCTAATACCGGCTACCACCTCCTACTGTTGCACCAGCTCCGTCGCTACGCCCGCCGCCCTGCGGACAGCCATACTCGAGGAGATGCCTCTGCCAAGGGGTTCTGTCAACCGGCACCACCTAAACAACATGACAGGTTGTATAATATCTATTAAGATGTCCCCGACCATCGCAATCATAACACCGCCTCTCCTGCGGGTGACCAAAAATTGCCTGCAAGCCCAGTGAGCCCTAAGCCATCCTCCATCCTGGGGTCACCTCTTGAAACATTGCAGACATTTGGACCCTTGTGCCTACCGCTGGCTACTAGTTGCTGACGTCTCTGCTTCCACGCACCCAACACTAGTGGGCTAAATCTTCTTAGCTAGAAAACTCTCTGCCACCAAAGCTTGCTCTAGCACTCCAACATAGGTGGGCAGACACAAGGAAACCACACCTGCCCAGATGTCCCTGCGCAGGCCCTGCTCAATGGTCTGAGCCTTAAATAATGGGCCTCTAACCATATCCATGGAGTAACACAGCATGTCGATAAACCTCGCTGAGTACTCTGACACAGTCATGCCCCCTACCGAAGCTGTAGGAGCTCATGAATCCGCATTGATCATAGAGTCACCAGATAGAACTCTTCCCTGAAGATCCGATCAAAATCTGACCACGTGAGCATCTCCTTATCGTGGGACTATGTCACCAAAATCCAACATCACCCAGCCGAACCATGTAGAAGGCTCGTCTCTAGGACCACCATCTGATCTGATGGTGTCCTCACTAGGCGGAAAACTCAGGTGACTATTTCGAGCCAGTCATTAGATGCCTGAGGGTCTGGGTCACCCCGGAACCTCAGAGGTCACTGCCTCTAGAACTCGTGCAGTGCACTCAGCCTACGCGCAACCTCATCCTACACTACCAGAACAACCAGCTGCTCGACAGGTAGTGGATGAACTAGCGGACCACCTGGAGGTCCATCCTCAGAACCTACACCCTAGTCCACAACCTCTACATGGGGTGGACCGTCACCACAATCCCACTACAACACCCTCACTAGCTGTCATCATGGAGGCATCCTGAAATTCAATCAAGACACACCATAGTCAAAGAGTATATCTGGACAGATGACTCAAGAAAAACAAGGGAAACCCAAAAACCGAGTCCTATTTGATGCATGTACCGTTATGTCCTTACGACTAGTTCCAAACATCCCTAGTTGAAATACAGGTTATCAGAGTCCTAGTGAATGGATACGTCAGCTGTCGTACCAACACTGGAGTCCCTGGCAAGAAATCTGAACTCAATACATCTTGACACTGCCGTTATGCAACCCAAATCAAGCTCACAGCTAGACCAGCCACACTCTGAGATCCCAAAGGTGGAACCTCCTCTGATACCACTCTATCACGACCTGGCCCAATGGGGATCGAGCTACCCAAGACCGCCTCCAATAGTCTAGGGGTTGGCGACTAGCGTTGAGTAGGCTATCACACACAAGGGAGGCATTAGACTAAGGTACCCATACACACGCACCCACATACACCTCCATGCAACAGTGCATAGATATATAAAACTAAAAAGTAAATGCATGCATACAACTATCCAAAACCAGAGTATAGAAAATGTAAAAAAGCTAAAAACAGGCCCCACCAAAATAAAACTACTCAATCGTCTAACCTGCTCAGAAAAGGGGTACGCTGCCAGAGGAACCACCGAAAAGCTCCTCGACACAGCTCCGGTAAGACACCATGGTTAGTCCCGCTCACTCAGCTCCGCCTGCTCCGGGTCCTCATGGGACACCATCGAAAGGCCTATGGTCTGCACAAGACACAAACATGTGTGGGAAAAACTAGTGCAAGGGTGAGTATAAAAATACTTAGTACGCACCCCAAAAACCCAAAACAAAAGAGAGCAGCTGAAAGGCAACAATCCACTCATCCCATCTAGAGGGAACCCCGACAAGAGGGAAACTCCATCTCATGACCATCCTCGGCTAAACACAACTAGTCAGCTCAGCTCAGGTGTATGCCCATACATATACCATGAACTACCATATATACTATTCTCACGCACAAAGCCACATGAGGTACCGACCTCATCACGAGCAATGGTTCACTACCAGGAGAGCACACTCCATGATCACTGTCATCCCAGATGACAGTCGTCTGAGAGGTACACTCCATCGGGTCCCATAAAAACAACCCGAATGCTCACCCGAGAGATCACACTTGTCGGATAACATCACTGAGAAAGTCAAGCTGAAACAGCAAAAACAAAAAACTCCTAGGATAGGGGATCACTCCTAGGGTTCGCTAGGGGATACCAAAACCCGCACCAGTATACGAAGATCTCACAGATAGGGGATCACTCCCAAGGGTCCTCTTGGGGATAAAACAACCCAATATGGCATTTTTAGATCACATATATAGAGGATCACTTCCAGGATCCGCTAGGGGATACTACAACCCGATCTGGCGCATGGCAGAAACACGTCACTCAGATAGCGGATCGTCACCCGTTTCACGACGGTCATGACAATACCAAAACCCTATCTGGTATATCTCATGTTGTAGGGGATCAAACTGATGATGCCACAACCCTACAGAAACCACTCACTGAGTAGGGGATCGTATAACCAACAATACCAAAACCCTACTATAATCCTCATGCTGAGTAGGGGACCATATACCCGACGTTTCCACAACACTACTGAGCACGACCCACCGCATAGGGGATCATATTCTAGATGATTCCACAAACCTACATGGTTCACCTGCTAGATAAAGGATCACTGCTCGCGGATAAGTGGTCACAACGATACCAAGAACCCAATCTAGGGAAACGATGCTAGAGGATCCTGCTCTGGGCCCACCGAAGGTATGCCACAACTGTAACAGATTATACATCCAATCAAGAGGATCACAAACCTATACGAAGGTGATGCTGCTGCACAATCCCTTGTAGGAACAAACTAAGGGAGTAACCTCAACCACTGTTGGTCCAAACGTCGCTAACCCCAAGCGACGCACCACAACACCACACCACACACCCCCAAAGCCGATACCTAGGCCACCATCGTGATCTATGCGGAAAAACATGCATGATAGGCTATTTACTCTTCTGAAACAGACTATTGGTGAAAAATTCACTATTCAAAATAGCCAGTCCATGTGGGTCCCACACTATGATCCAGAAACTCATCAAGCAGATCACACCCCTGTGATCCCCTCAGAAAAAACACACAGGATCAACTACTCGATCGTTCGAAATGGAAAACAGGTGAAAAAGGGTAATATTCACCAATACCAGCCTGGGTGGGGCCCACACCACAATTCCAAAACGCATCAATAGTATCACACCATTGTTATCCTCTCAAAAAAACACATAGGATCGACAATTCATCCACCAAAATCGGACACCTGGTGAGAATGTTGCGTTTCTCGATAAATTACCAAAGCTGGCCTCATAGGGCCTGCACCCCAAACTTAGACCCAACACCTGAAAAATAACAAGATAAGTCCACCGTACCATCAGGTTCTCAACACCACTGACGACACATCAATCGGATGCTCCGGGTAGAAGATACAACGACCCGAAGTAGAATAATAATAAAATAACATTATTTTATTTGACGTTTCTAGAAACCGGGCCATGATCCCAAACATCAAAGCCCCCAAACCCACACCGAGGGGTTCGCATCATTTCCAGGGTCCTTTCACCATAGACGGCACATGATTTGGATCTTCAGGTAGAAAAATACAGCGGTTTTAAAACCCCCCGTATAGACGAAGAGGGCCGGACCAGCCTGGGCCGGCCCGCACCGGCCGACCCGGCCACTGCCGCAGGCCCTCTACCGCGTGGCGCCCATGCCACCATGCTCTGCCGGTGAGGCCGGCACACCTCCATCCCAGGCGGTCGGCCACCACGCTCTTCCGCGGACCGCCGCTAGTCCGTCGGTGCTACTTCCACACCGACAGAACTTCCGCGGAGCGCTAGGGTGACACTAGTGGTCCGTTTTGTGATCCGCGACCTCCGACACCACCCTCGGGACCCGATCTTCCCTGATACGACAACGAAGTGAAGATATTTGATGCAAAAATAGGATCAGGGGATCAAAAATCAAACCGCCTACCTCATGGGTGAAATGCCGAAGCTTTGGGTTCTGAACGACGCCCGCGACGCCCTGAAGCATGATCCACTGACGATCTTGGCAGAAAACGGACGGTTGTGGCTCGATTCGGTGAAGAAATGGAGGAGGGAGGAGGGAGGATCACTGTTCATAGAGAGGAATTGGGTGGGGGGGGGAGGTGATTGATATCCTTTATTATTTTTTTAAAAAAAAAATTCATTTCGTCTCCCCGCCATCACGCCTCCGACCTGGCACTCAGCGCCGACTAAGCTTATGTCACACCTAGGGTAAACACGGCATTCTGAATGCAACTGTGCACTCATAATTATGATCTGAGACACCGTTCAGGACTTATTCGAGCTGATTCTCATAAATAAATATTTCCAATTTTTACGAAAACTCCCCTGGTGGCTTTTCTCACAACAGGCCCGCGCCTACAATGTTTACACCCCGCCTAGGCTAAACAACATGCTCTGGACACAACTGTGCCCTCACATTTCCATTTTGAGCTACAATTTAGGAGATGACACACCCCCGCAACATGCATAGTATAAAGATACTTAATATGTTTATAAAATTTATTCTGAGCACACCGAGCCTCAGAATCACACGCCGTCTTCACGCCTAACTTTGGAATTATTCATAGAAATATTCCAAAGTCTAACAAGGCCAAAACCTGAGTCTCTACATCCATTTTCCTAGTGTACCAGTACACACACCTAACCATATCAATGCATAGGTGTAGAGGAATAAGGAAAAATTTTCAACATCTAGAGTAATAGCCACACATGAAAACCCACTAGGGAATCCAAAGAGTATAATAGGGAAAACTAAAATGTAAAGAGGAAAAATAAAATCCCAACTAGAAAGATGACCTAGCTTGAAAAAACTAGACCTGTAAATGTTGAAAGAGCCTAAATATGAATCTCCAAGATCCGACCAACATACACACTCAAATACAGTATGTATCTCTATGATCCTCTGTAATCACCACTGAACTATCAATCATCTTCATAAGACACGACACATGTGGGAAAATTCCATATGGGGGTGAGTATATATATACCCAATAGGATGTCATAAATTCTTAAGGGGGATAAGTAAGAGATAAAATATGAATAGATAGACAACTCAACACAATTCAAGAAAGTAAAAAAAAATCCAACGACATGGATACAAATAAATATTTATGATCAAACCAAAGAATCCTAAAAGTGAGAGAAATAAGAACACCATATCACAACCTATCCCATGAAAAGAGTACTGATAGTCCTATAAATCCATCAATGATTCCTTTTATCACAAATATCTGTCCAAAGATGTAACCTTTTGGAGAGACCACAGATCGACACCATTCCTCTCCTCCATGGGGGAACAATCTCAAAGAGGAAGACCATCACCCTAATCCATTAAGAGGGGAGAGGGTGCCCCCAATGTAAGTAGGTCCTGCACCCTATTTTATAGGGGGTACAACTTGATGGGTAGAGGATCTAAACCCTATTTCACCAGTGCATACCACTAAAATAGAGAGAGTACCCAAGCCCTATCTGTTAGGGGGGTACCACTCAATTAGTAGAGGACATGGACCCAATTTGATAGGGGTTACCACTCAGTAGAATGACTTGTTCACTATCAAATATGGAATACCACTCCGTGGATATAGGTCTCATTCCCTATCTAACATGGGGTACAACTCAATGGATTGACTACCAACACCATAATGCTACATGAGGGTACTAATCAGTAGATATAAGACATTCACCCTATCTGAAAAGGGGTACCACTTATTATATAGAATATCCTTAAACTATCTAATAGGGGGTGGTACCACTCAGTTGATCAAGGATCTGTGCCGTATCTAATTTTTGGGGTAATACTCAGTAGATAGAGAACTTGGGCCCTATCTGACAGGTGGTAACTCTCAGTAGATAGTGGAACCACACCCTTACACCTTAGGGGGAACCACTCTAATAATCCTTACCAATAAATTCCATCATTGGGAATCACATAAAGTAGTGTCAGTCTCAAAAGACCTTGAATTATATGTCAAAAGTATAAAATAATTCAACCATCACATTCGATGCTGAAAAACAACAAGGATATTCTACTGGTGAGTCAAAATACATGTCCAAACAAAAGATATATGAGAGTATGATGTCTCACTAAAAGTATGGAAGGGGTAAAAGGTGTGTAAGGGACCCACATGACCTATGGTATCGCTTTGCTACCTAGCCATGTCCCTTCAGGTAGAAATATGACTACTTGTGTGGCACTACACATCATGTAGCTGGAAAACATAGCATGTATGATAATATTTGTTTCTTACTTGTGCTCTTATTTGTGTCTATGTAAAATTTCCCATGTATGTGTACTTTAGTGCATAGAATGTATTTTCATGTGCGTTCTTTCCTCGTGTGATTCTGCCACAAACATTGTTTACATATAGAGTGTCACATGGTGTGTAGATGCAAAATATATGGTGTCATCCTATACATTCTCAAAACCATAGCACTGTAACCAAATAGGAACTACATGGCATGTGTTCATCCAATTACAAATCATGTAGTTTTTAATTTTACAGAAAGTAAGATATGTTCACTGTATTCCAAATATAGCTTCACCGTATCCAACAATGCCTCAATATTTTCAAAAACTGAAGGAAATATCCTTTTCCCTCTTTCTAGCTATCTAGTGGAAGGAAATCAAATCCCAATTGCTTTGATCGAGTCCTGCATACTCCATGCACATCTTCAATCACCCTCATCTTTTAATTTGTATTATAGTTCAACAAATTGATAAACGAAAACAAATAAATCATATGAATCCAAAACTAATTTGTCATTCCCTTCTACACACATAAATCTCCCACAAATCTAGGGTTCCAATCGGCCTAGGTCCATCCTGAAAATGTCTAAATAAGACCCTGTAGGACAATCAGTGATGATTGAGAAAAATAATTTGGGATAAAATCTATAAAACAAAGGTGTACGATCATAGGACAAGTTTTCATGGAGAATTAACATAATCTGGGATATATAGGGTGAGAATCAATTTAATAAACAATTAAAATCAATACAAGAGAGCATGAAATGGTTTTAAATTGATGAATATTAAGAAATAGAATCAATCATGCTCAAATAGTTTATTCAATTAGGTAAGAATTGTTAAATATATGACTACCACCTGGGTTTGGATCATCCATTGATATGGAATGTACTTTCCAATAAAGGATATAAGTCTTTGCATTCACTACACCTCGATCTACTCAGATCCAGAGTATCATCATCGTTTGATTTTAATTTTTTAATTAGAGCGTGGAAGAATGCCTCTAAACTATAATAATGTTATGTGTCTATCTTTAGAAATCCTTACATTATTGTATATTTAATTATAAATATGGTTATTTTCATTTAAATTAACTTTCTCTCCCATGATCTATTTTATAGGAATTTCTAATGATTACATATTTTAGGTTGTAGTTAGGGTAATCATCATGTTCCAAAATCAACTACGACTAAATTATTTGATCAAATATTCCATTTATGATTTGTCCTATTTTATTTATGGAACTTTGCAAACCAATTATAAACTATATTTAATAATTTTTTAAAATTATTTTAAAGTATAATTGGCTTATAATCGAAAACTATCTAGTTACTGGCTCTAAAACTGTATCTAGAAATTTTTCATATTCATAAAACGAAAAAATACAGCCATCTAAATTATTCCTTCCATCAAATAATTTATCCTTGAAAAGAGAAAACTATACAAAATATTAGGATACTAATCTTGTATCTTGCTCCCCCACTCCCAGGATATCTCATGCATGCTCACATAATGCCAAAAAACATGAACTAAAAAGATGGGCTATCTACATAGGGTCATCTTTTTCTGATCCTCGATCTCCATTAGGTTCTACATAGAACTGGATCTATCTTTGATGTCTAGTTATCCTTAGTCAATAAATCGTGTGTGGTCATGCATATATCTCCTCAACTTCAAAACATGGAAGATGTTGTGAACCCTATCTAATTATGGGGGTAGGGAGATACAATAACCAACCTCAAAGACCCTTCGAAAGGTCTCAAATATCTTGATGAACCTCTAGGATAGCTTACCTCCCCAACCGAAACTCCACAATCCTCATCATGGGGAGAATCATAATGAAACACGGTCAGGATGCTCAAACTCAAAGTGCCTATGCTATAAATCTGTGTAAGATTTTCTCCCACTCTGAGCATTCCTCATCTGCTCATGGATTACTTGGACCTTCTCTATCATCGCCTGAACCATCTATGGATCAACAGGAGATGTATCAATATACTCTATCCAATAAAAGGGATCTATGTATGGTCACTCATATAGGGCCTCAACAGGTAGTATGTCTATAGTATAATGGAAGTATTTATTGTATTAAAACTATACCATTGGAAAGTAATGATCCCAACTCTAGAGGAAGTCCAACATGAAATCCTTCATCATATCCTCCAATACCAAAACCGTACACTCAATCTTCACATATTTTTTGGGGTGGAAGTCTATAATAATTCTCAAATGGGTATTTAATTTCTACTACATGCCTCTCAACAACCATGATGTGAAACATAAATCATGATTGAAGACAATATTCAAGGTAACCCATGAAGGGAAACAATATCCTATTTCTACATCATCCCCAAACTCTCCACCAAACTCTTCTCCTAGATAGTAAGGAAGAGTTTCGTCTTCGGGAGTCAGTCAACTATTGCCCAGATATCTTCATGAACTCACACTATCTACAAAAGACCTATTAATAACTAAATGGATAGGTCTTCTAATTTATAATCTTGGATCTCAAGGAGATTTAATAAGCTAGACAAAACCTGATTCTCAACCTTCACCTACTTTCAAGTGAGGCACATAGAGAAAAAATCAGCCATGATATATCTCATGTTGGCTGACCAAAACTCCCACAGAATGTATTTATATATATTTCAACCATGAGAAAGTATATAAAAAAGAATATGTGTTACAATCCCTCATAACCTCCTCCTCCAACATTATTAGGAATATCATCTGTCCATAGAAAAGGATGATGTGATTCACTCCTTTAAATAATCCATCTACTCAATATATTGAGGATATGTAGTCATGTAACACCTCAGAGTCAATTTTTCCAAACTAAGACTCTCTATCATTCTCATGAAGCGTAGGATTCAATATTACTAACTAATGAAAATATACACCCCCAATCTCAACTAGGGTCAGGTGTATGGAAGGCAACTGCTCATGCACATCCTACACCAAACGATTATGGGACTTACAGATAAGGGAATATTCTACAACACGAAGCTTATATAGAGTATAATATATCAAAAATTTATAGTCCCATTGGAACTCTAACTAGTTACTCTCTCTCAGCTTAAATTTTATCTGTTGAAGATATACCTAATTCTCTGATGGCATGAGTAAACCACAAAGCTCTCTCCCAAAAGAAAGTGCATCCATATCCATAGAGTGAACACTACTGCTAATAGAACTGCATACCTAGTCACATAGTTTATCTCATGGGGTGTCAACTAACTCAAACTAGATGTGATAATAGACTATCTATGTTTCACAAAATAGTTGAGACCAACTCCTGAGGCAATATAATATATTACATAATCCACACCCTCCTCTAGTAGCCTCAAAATAGGGGCACTCTTTAGCCTCAACCATAACTCCTCAAAAGAACTATTAAACTTCCCAATTAAGTTAATTATATTACCTTTTAGCTTTAGGGTGGTTAAAGTTTATGGAATCATTGATAAGTCTTCCACAAACCTATGGTAGTACCCTGGAAAGATATGAAAATCACATACCTCTTACACACTCATGGGTGGATCTAAAGCCAGCACTAAATCCATCTTCACTAGGTCCAAAACTAAACTATATTGAAAGATTAAATGAAATAGAATGTGAACCTTCTGAACAAATAATTGCCACTCAAATATCTTACCATAAAGTAGGTGTTCCAAATGAAAATAAAGGACCATACTAAAGTGATCTTCATGATCCTCCTCTAACATAGAGTATATGAGTATGTATTCAATAATGATAACTAAAAACTGGCCTACATATGGATGAAAGATCTAGTTCATCAAATTCATAAACATAGTATGGAAATTTATCACACTTAAAGGTACCATTAGGAACTCATAGTATCCATAGCGATATCAGAATTCTAGATTTAAAATGTTAGCCACAAAACTCTTAATTGGTTGTAGCTGGACCTGAGATCGATCTTCAAGTACCATATCACTCCTCATAACTAGTCAAAGAGGTCATCTGTCCTCAACATGGGGTAACTTTTCTTCATTGTTTCTTGGTTCGTGTCATGATAATCAACATAAATCCACTAGCCCCCATCTTCCTTTTTTATGAATAACACTGGAGATACCCAGGGGACACACTCTATATTATAAAAAACTTCTCTTGAAGGTCTTCCAAATGAAACCACAGTTCCAAGATCTTGGTAGGGGCCAATACGCTATGTCGAAGAAGATATCAAAGTTGTCCAAGGATTCAAGTTAATGAAAAATTTCATCTCCCACCTCAGAGGTAGTCTTAGAACAACCTCGAGGAAGACATCCATAAAATTATTTTACAACTAAATGATTAAAAATTCTTGATGAGCCTAATGTACTAAGGGAACAACTCTTTAACTGATGGGTGATGTGATACAACATTATGATCATAAAATCTACTCATCTTTCCATAATATCTCTCTCACCTATAAAAGAGAATCTCTTCCAATTTGTCTGAAGTCATGTGACTCATCTACAATGACCGTCAATGTAACACCCTAAGATTTTATGAGATAGATTCCTTATAATTTCTTTGATGTCTTGAGTTATACAATACACCAATATTATCTTTCACTATACATAACATTGAATTATCTTGTTGTATACACAACACTATTCTTAGCTTGCGTTAAACGCAAGAGTTAGCTCCCCCAATAGTTTGCATTGTATGCAAAACTGAGCTTCAATAAATAATGATATATTATTAAATTATTATTTATAATGGGATATAAACTAGAAGTAGTGAATAATATTAACTGCATGTTGAATTTTATATAACATTATAATTCATCTTATATATTTTATAGAACATGATATAAGAAAAAAAATCAATTTTTATGATAAATGAAGTACTTTTTTAAAAAAATGTAATCTTTCCACCTTTTGATGGTGTACCAATTTTAAATCTATTTTTTGAAAATTTTTTATATTCAATTTTATAAAATAATAATCTTTTTTAATGAAGAAAATAAAAATTTACTTTGGATTATTTTTTGGTATTTTTCTGATAAGTTTGATTTTTGTGATAAATAATGAAAATACTGATTTTTTTATTTTAAAGTCATTAAATTGTAATATTATGTTTTGGATTAGTTTTAAATTTTAATTAGTTCATTTTAATCCATTTATGGATTTTTAAAATGTTAATATAGATGAATTTATTGTAAAAAAAATTTCTATTTAGAAAGGAGCATTTTTCAAACAATTGTTTGTTGTGACATTTTAACAGTTTTATTTTAAATTTAATTCTAGAACATCTGTGTATTAAAAAATGGATGTCAAAATTGGATTCAGTATGAACATATATGGTATGTAGGTCCGTTTTAGTTTTGACCAATACTAATTGTAACCATGGTAAATTATACTTCCACAGTAAAGGGTAAATTAGGTAATTTTGGTTAAATATAAAATTATGTTGAATATAAAATGACCAAAACAAATAAAACAATTATATTTGATTAATGGAAATAGACCATTAAAATTTAAAGACCAAAATTCTATCATTTAATGGATATTTGTCAATGAAAAGAGTTAAATAATATTTAAAACAAAGAAAGACACAAAGGGTTATTTTCTTTGTCTTTAATATCTTTTATGTATCCACACATGCAAAAATGGTTTATATCAACAAATATATATTATATTTTTTAACTTATTAAACATATTTCCCTATTATAAATTTACTTTTGACGTTTTGGGTCCATTTTAGAGATATTGTGTTATTTATAATATTTTTGATAATGAAAATGTAAAGATGTCACATTCATGTTTTAAATAATATATCACTTTTAATATAAAGTTATAGGGAAGAAAAATTCTACTGTAAATACTTTTTAAAAAGATAATTTTTTTATATTTATCATGGTAATATATTTTTAATTTTTTAGGCACTAAATAATTACCTTATATTTTTATATATGGATGATGCATAAATTATTTAATTGAAGAAAAATCAATAAACTAATTATTATTAAAAAAAATAAACATTAAAGGGAAAAACATTACCAAATTTTATTTATCAAGTCTATATTGACCATCATCCAATGGTAGAGTTATGGAATATTTGGATCTCTATGGAATATATTAATACAATTATTTTATTTTATTTAAAGTAATGTTAAAATTATCACATTCATACTTTAATAAGTATAATTTTTTAATGGTGTATTATCAAGAATATAAATTAGACTAAATATATAATTCTAAAGTATATAAAATTTATATTCTTAATATAATTTTATTTTTAATTTTTATATATCAAATAAGTGTTTCAAATAATTACACAATATTGATGGTGTAATTAATTTATGATGAGAAATATTAAATAAATTTTATTTAAAATATTAAAATAAATATTTTTTAGGCTAATTAATGTATCCAATTAATTTTATAGATTCTCTTGAACCCTTTATTATATGATAAAATATTTTTTTTCGATGATAATATTTTACCTTGATATTTTTAAAAATCCATGAAATTAATAGTTTTAAAATTGAAACAATTGATATTGTTTCAAAATAATGATTTATTAAATTTTTTTAAAAAGCATAATTTCTTTTAAAAATTATAAAATAATTATTATATTGTCTAAAATTTCCTAAATTATTCATTTATTCAATAATTTAATACAAATAAGTAAATATTTCACCCTTTTAATATTGAAATATTTGTTACCCTAGTTAAAAATTAAATAGAATAACTATGTGTTAATTAAAATGATAACACATAAATTGAACTATAAAATTGTCTAAAATTTATTGGATGATGATATTAAAACCATATATCATATAATATTCTAAATTGTGACATTTTTGAGGGTTTTTATTGGGTTATTATTTTATTATAAATTAATATTTTTGAGGTTTCCAAAAGTGACCCTCACCTCAATTATCAAAGGGAACCTCCTCCTTCATTTCTCCAAAACTCATTAAGAATTCATGTTCATCCATCCTTTGACCATTTATATTATTAAATTCCCTAGTTACATTATAGAGGTTCATGTATTCTCAGAATACCAACTCTAGTTCCCTTAGGAGGAGATCTAAAGATACCACGTCAAAGAAGAGGTAATACCCTCTATCGATTGTTTTATATTTCTTTCTACTTTTAATTCCACTTCATGATTTGTTTCATTATAGAATAATAACTCTAGTATAAAATATAAAATGAGATGTTATTATAATTTTGATACAACTATATTCAACTTTCTATCCATCCTAGGAAAGACGAAATCACCCCGCATGTGTACATACGACATACCATTTCCACGCCATGGTGTAATCTGTTTTTCCCCACCACCTTACCTAGATGAGTATAAAAATTGATTTAATAACTATGATTATTGTGACATTATTTTGATTCTTAAATATAGTACACCATTCAAATCAATACCATTAAACTATCATGGAAATGAAATCGTCACTCGTGCGTACGTAGGGCCTACCATCTCCACGATGCAGTGTGATTCGTTCTACATAATATTCTTAAAGCATGATTATATAAATGAATTGAATGAATAAATATGATATATATTATAATAATACCTTGATGTAAATTATATAACTATAACCTAATAATATTAATAAGTTGTTGTTTGATAAAACATGCATAAGACATAATGCGGTTAATACCCAAATAACCAGTAACAATGAACTGTCACTAAAAAATAGATGAAAATATGATCATAAATGTTATCATAAAAATGATTATGATTCAGGAATAAATAAGTGAAATTATTTAAATCATTATATAGGTCGTTCAGATACATACAAATCATATCAGACATAAGGTATGATATTAATTTTTCAATATGATTTTTATCCGAGATTTTTTATACAGAAGTATTTATAAAAGGTATATTTATCATCCATGTCATTGTTTTATAAAAATGTTTTCATAAAGTTTTTACTATTATTATTTTAAATTTTATATTCATTTTACCCATTTTTTCACTTTTACTACATGGTATGGAAGGAATCTTTCTTTAATTTTCCATACGAGGTACTTTTTGACTTTTCCAGTAAGAGTACGAGAAGATTGTTTGTTTTAACTTATACTGCATGACCATATTTTTATGTCTTATTAACTCATTATTTCTATGAATATTATTATAAAATATTTTAGGTTTATGTTTAACTAAATTATATTCTTTTAAAATTTTGTTGCATTTTTAGAAATTTTTTTAAGAAGAAAAATTATTTTCCTCAGGAGTTAAGTTCAAATTGTTTATCAAAATTATTTTCCATCTAAGATGAAAATTGGTTATGTTTCAATCCCTATTATTTTATTTATTTTATTGTTTTTATGATGGAATTATTTTTATGAAATTAATTTATTTCATATGGATTATGATGGAATGATGTTTAAGAAACCCTTTTTATTTCATGGGTTATTCTATGATGGATGATTTTTGTTTTGTGAAACATGTAAGAATGATTTAATTTTGAGATGTGTGGGACCTATATCTACCTTCAATGCATTAGGTAAAGATTTATATCTCATTATATAAAAATTAATGGAATGAAATTTAAATCTAGTTCATTAATAGAGGGTTAGAATGACATGTAAACCCAGTTCTGTAATGGACTTTGTCAACTATAATGGTCTTGGGTGCATTACCTTATTAATATGGAATCCATATTATTTGCATATTTGTTTAAACCAATTCCATTTTTTATGAAATTTCTATTCTATCATGGTTAATGTTCCTTTCTTATCTATTCCTTATGAATATCCATAATTTATTTCACGTCTCACGATTTTGATATTCAAAATTTATGTTCATGTTTTCACATTCTTATGTTTATGTTTTGTTAGATGTTATTAATATTTAACCTTAATGAGCATTTGAGTTCACCCTTTTAATGTTTTATCTTATCTAGGATATAAAGAAAAGTTTTATGTAGGAAAACTAAATGGGAATATATTTATGGGAGATGATGAAGATCTTTAACCATGTTAGAAGATTATGTTCCATGATTCCAAAGACACTAAGATAATATGATATTTGGACATATTTTGTGTTATGTATTATGTATTCCACAAAAAGAAATGTAATGTACACGTATGCCAAGCTTGGGTCATTACATTTGGTATGAGATCCAAGGTTTACTCAACCTTTTGGAAGCTAAGATGAAAAACAATTAGAAAGATCCCTAGATATATTTCTATGGTATGTCTTGGGATGTCCCTATGGTTATGACTAACTATAGGTTACAGTCCTATAATTATAGTAATGATCATGAATAACCTATGATTAAACCTAAGATATTAGATATTTTAATTACTCCACCTTGATTATGTTGTTTTCCTATTATGATTTTTCCTCTCACACTATTATTTTTGAATTTTAGAAAATTGTAGGTAAAAGGAGGGTTCATGTTAATGGATAATATGAAGAAAAATGGAATGATATTCTTCATGGGTAACCAAATGAAATTGGTATAAGAAAAATGATCATTATTCGTAATCAGTAAAATCATAATATAATCAATAATCTAAACTTCGGTGAGTTTTATGACCCAACTAATAAGAGAATGATGGAGTTTCGTGGTGATCATAGAGGAAAAAAAGTTCAATTTTCTTCCTGTAAATAATTTGGGAAAAGGAATCAAGGAGAATGTTTCAAAGGGATTTGAAGATGCCTTGGTCATGAAAAATAATGAAACAAATAAAGTAATTGTAATGTGAAAGGTTCAGTTACCACAATGGACAAGGATAATGGTATTGTTAAGACATCAACAACAGTTAATTGTTTTAAATGTGGAATATACAAACATTATAAAAATCAATGTTCTAAGAGAAAATCTCCTAAAGAAAATAAACATTGTCATATGGGTAGTATATATGATGAATATGATTAAAAGACTACAAAATATATTCGGGATAAAAGAAGTTCTGAGTAATAAAATGATGCACTTCGGATAATGGTTTACGAAGATAGTGTAATGATTACATAAATGTCAAGAATAATGTTTTATAAGTAATTTTATTTTATTATGGATCAAATAAACATCTATGAATTTTTACACTACTATTTGTCCTTAAGTATTTGAATGTATCACTTGAATGATAATGATAACCCTAAAATGTGATTGAAATATTTTTGGAAAGCACATGATACGTGCATAATTAAGGAATAAGGAGATAACAAGATGTTTGATAGTATTAATGACCTCATGACTGATATAAGGACAAAGTAATATCATAGTTGGAATATAGATAATTTTTAGTATTATAGGTGTGTGGAAAGTGTTAATTATGATAGAATTCATGTTTTCATTAAGGTTCTATAGAAATTCATGTTATTATCATGTTTCAAGGGAATAAAAGATTAAGGTATTCACATGTTTGGAATGTGACTACAAAAAACCACCCTTTGGCATATAGGAGATAAATGTTATGTCGATTTAGTTCATCTCCTTATAAAGATTTATATTTTCTATTTTTTGAAGGATGGTAATGATATCCATTTATGGATAGTATAAGTTATATTCTGGTTGAAGTTTGTTAGATTAATGTATTATCTCACTATAGGAGGCCTTATGCATATTCGATTTCCTGTCCTAACTTGTTTTTGAGATAGATGGAATGACCTATCATTCTATCACATGATCTACTAACATGTAGACAATAAAAAATGCAACTTTATTTCTTTAAAAAAAAGATGAATTGGAAATTGTTCAAGGCACAAAAAATAGTGAGATTGTACTAAAATAAAGTAATTATTTCTTCTCATTTTCTTCAAATTTAGGAAAAGGATATTGAAAACAAAAAATGTTTTCCTAGTACCTTCTTATCCAATGAATCATATGGTCTCTTAAATAATCAAATATTTACAGATTTCGGGTTATTGACATTCTCCAAACATTGTTCTCTATCACTATCGATTAGAACTTGATGGTAAGATTTTTTCTTCCATGCCCATGTTTCACTTGCCACCTATGCTCTCCTATGTGGAAACCTAGTGAGGAGTTAATTTGGGTAAACTTTATGTTCTTGACATTCAATTTTAAAATTATGTTTCAGTATTCCTTTTTACGATGTGGGTTCCTATGAAATAAAATTTGAAATAGTAAACCATTTATAACTCTGAGGAATTTCGAGGGAGAAATTCATTTTAGGGGGGGTGAATAACGTAACACCTTGAGATTTTATAAGATAGATTATTTTCAATTTATTTCATGTCTTGTGTTGTACGCTACACTAATATTAGTTTTCCCTATACAATTAAATTAATAATTTGAGTGATTTTTTTTAAAATAGTTATTCAATTAAATTATTTATAACCATAGTTATTTAATAATGAATACTTTTATTCATTGATAAAGTTCTCACAAAGATATATATGATTAAATTTTTTCAAGTAGGTTGTGTAATAATATATTGGTTCTTAGGAAAGCTATATAGATTAAAATATATCAATAGCTAGCTTTTTAAGGGTTTCACACTTAAAGTGGGAAATATATGATGGATCAAGGTGTTAATAATTAAAAAAAATTTCAAAAGAAACATATTAATACCTGGAAGGATATTTAAGAGTTATTAGAACTCATATAAGAGTAAAAGATATTATTAATGGGACATATTATTAATTAAAACATGTGTAATATTTAGGACCATATAAAAAATGTGAGGTATAAGAAATGAAAATAATATAATTATGAAACCATTAAGATCATCTCAATTATATTATGATCAAATTAAAGAATTTGGAAACCATGAATTGATTAGTGTACGTACCTTTCCGACCAAATCCAAAAATAATAGATCCAAATGACAACATGACACCTTATCCTAGGGGAGAGAAATTCAAATGATATCATTGAAAGTGTGGTATTTATAAAATAATGTTCATACTATATAATTTTTATTTTCAAAGAGAAAGGAATTAAATAAAATATGTTTCTTATGTGGAACTATTATTAATATTCTTTTGAATATGTAGGAGGGATAAAGAATCTATTTTAGGTATTGATGATCATGTTTTGGGGGTGCTATTGATTTCATTCATTTGTATCACTTTGTGTGTCGATCTTATAACAAATATTGGATTTAAGGTGATATTCCCTAAATCATATTCACATGATATGGGTTTTATCTTATTTCATATAGTATGATATTGAAAAATCCTTTTGTATGAGATGCTTAAACCAAATCTGTATCATATGATTACATTTTTCGTATCATAGGGTGTAATAAAATAACACTACACCAATAACTATTTACTATCATGTTATATGAATTATACATATCATGATGAGTTATGATATATAAATATATTATTGAAAATTAAGTAATGTTTTTTGGAATATTCTGTTTCTTTCTATTATTTATTGATTGATAACATGAAGCACATGTGAGAGGTGTTACATTTATATGATGAATGCATGAAAAAGTATTTACACTAACTCTTATGATATGAAAAATATGTGTTAATACATTTAGTTTAGACTAGACAAATATAAGGATCATACTTCCTCAAAATGGTAGTATACATGAGTTCCCATGATTTGGAAAAAACTTCACTATTACCATAACACCTTTCCTCATTTTAGATTTCATAGTGAAGCACTAGCATGCCATGAAGAGAGGAGGAGTCCCTCTTGAGTGTTTAGAAATATTGATCAACCTATAGATACTTCATAAAGGAGGAATGTAATTTGAAAAACTCTTATTACCCTAATCAAATCCATATAATAAATGTTATATTTTCTAATCTATGGGGTAAGGTACACATGTAGGTTTTCATTTTTAAACAATATCACCGTTTTGTGTTATGTCATAAGGACAATTTTTTTATAAGTTTCATTAATTTTTTCCTACTTATATATGTGTTATACAAACTTTTAATACCGAAAATTTTTATCATAGTAATTACATACCATTATATTATTTAAATAATGTTTTTAAAATTGATATTTGAATCCTACAATGAAAAATAGATTACCTTACCATTTTATATGATATGGTGGGAGTGTTTTAATATGTCTAGAAAAATCAGTTTTTTATTGGGCTATTGTAAATGGAATTTTTCTCTTTATATATGATTTTATAATATTCGGACCATTTTTAAATATTAATAATATTTTGTAACTAAGATTATTATTACTTAGCCCTAGGTTTAATCTTTCACAGGCCCCACCAAAACTAGATTATTCATACACTAGCTTATGACTCACCAAACCTATGCCATCACCAGGATGAGTTATTCTTATGCATGATATCTGTTGCCTCAAATTATATAAGATTTATTAATAAATATGGAGTCAATATTTAGGTTAATATTATGGAGTGTATCAAATTATTTCTATAAGGTGATATGTTTAATATGATTAAAGACATATATCATAAGTTGCATTTTTTATTCAGACACTACACTATAGATTAACATCATGTGTGTGCTGAGAAAATCTCATGAAAGACTATGTTACATGTGTTGATAATTTATAATATCTAGGTTTAATCTTATATGGTAACTCAGTTAATATTATATAGACCTTGGTATTCTTTGGTTATTCTTATATAGTTCATGAATTAATATCACATGACGTGTCGAGTTAAGGTTATGTGAGCCATGCCATAGATAGATTTTATGTAATTAATCCATTTCAATCCTACATGAGACTAATAAGTGTTGAATTTATTCCTATATATATATAAAGTTATTCTCTTACAAGGATATGATTTATTCCTACATAGTTAGAGCTAGTTTCTAAACCTGACAATGATGAAAAAATATAATTTTTCTTAATTTGAATTTTTAAATTGATGTAAATAATTTATAATGTCATGACACGATCTAATGGGGCTTGAGCATCAACTACCCCAAGCCTGCCTTTAAAGGTCAAGGATTAGAGGCATGTGACAAAAATAACAACTATTATGGGAGCCATTATCATGACCCGACCCAATGGGGCTCGAGCCGTGACTCCCCAAACCCACCTCCAATAGGCCAGGGGTTGGCGACTAGCGCCGAGTAGGCTATCATACACAAGGGAGGCATTAGCCTAAGGTACCTGTACATAGGCACCCACATACACCTCCATGAAATAGTTCAGAGATATATAAAACTAAAAGGTAAATGCATGCCTACAACTATCCCAAACTAGAGTACAACAAAAGTAAAAAAGGGAAAAACCAGGCCCACCAAAAGAAAACTACCAAAGCGTCCAACCTGCTCGAAAAAGGGGTACGCTGCCAAAAGCATCACCAGAAAGCACCTCGACACAGCTCCGATAAGACTCCATGGTCAATCCTGCTCACTCAGCTCTGCCTTCTCCAGGTCCTCCTGGGACACCGTCGAAATTCCTGTAGTCTACACAAGACACAAACATGTGTGGGAAAAGCCCGTGCAGGGGTGAGTATAACAATACTCAGTAGGAACCCCAAAAACCCAAAACAAAAGAGATCAATTGAAAGGAAACAATCTGCTCATCCTAGCAAGAGAGAACCAAGACAAGAGAGAAACTCCATCTTGTGACCATCCTTGGAAAAACACAACTAGTCAGCTGAGCTTTGGTGTATGCCCATACATATTCCATCAACAACCAGATATACTATTCCCACGAACTAAGCCACATGAGGTACCGACCTCATCACCATTAACAGTTCACAACCAGGAGAGCACACTCCATGATCACTCTCATCCCAGATGACAGTCATTTGAGAGGTACACTCCATCAGGTCCCAAACAAACATCCTAGTTGCTCACCCAAGAGATCACGCTCATCGGATATCATCACTGAGAAAGTCACACTGAAAGAACAAAAAAAACTCATCGGATAGGGGATGACTCCTAGGGTCTGCTAGAGGATACCAAAACCCACACAGGTATACAATGATCTCACAGATAAGGGATCACTCCTAGGGTCTGCTGGGGGATACGACAACCCGATATGGCATTCATAGATCTCATAGAAAGGATATCACTCCCAGGATCCACTAGGGGATACCAAAACCCGATCTGGTGCACGATAGAAACACGTAACACAGATAAAGGATCATCACCCGTGTCATGACGGTGATGATGATACCAAAACCCTATCTTGTACATCTCGCCCTTTAGGGGATCAAACAGACGATGCCACAAACCTACAAAAACCACACACTAAGTATGGAATCGTATAACCAATGATACCACAACCCTACTATAATCCTCATGCTGAGTAGGATATCATATACACGATGATGCCACAAACCTACTGAGCCCAGCCCACCACATAGGGGATCATATTCAGAATGATTCCATAAACCCTACGGGGTTAACCTACTAGGTAGGGGATCGCCGCCTGTGGATAAGCGATCACAGCGATACCATGAACCCGATCAAGGAAAATGATGATAGAGGATCTTGCTCTAGGCCCATCGGAGGGATGACATGACTCTAACAGATTAAACATCCCATCGATAGGATCACAAACCTATACTAAGGTCTTGATGTCACGTGAACCCTCGTAGGAACAAACCAAGGGAGTACCCTCAACCACTGCTAGCCCAAATGTCACTAACAGGAGAAACACGCCACAACGCTACACAGCGCACCCCCAAGGCCGATACCGAGGCCACCATCATGATCTATGAGGAGAAACACACAGGATAGGATGTTTACTTGCCCGAAATGGAAAACCAGTGAAAGAAGCACTATTCACCGTAGCCAGTCCATGTGGGGCCCACAGTATGATCTAGAAACTCATCGTGTGGATCAAACTTCTGTGATCACCTTGGAAAAACACACAGAATCAACTAATCGATCATCCCAAACAGACACCAGGTGAAAAAGAGTACTATTCATCGAAGCCGTCTTGAGTGGGGCCCATGCTACAATCCCAAAACTCGTCAAGAGGATCACACCGTTGTGATCCTCTCAGAAAAACACACAGGGTCGACTATTCGTTTGCCAAAATAGGACAACTAGTGAGAATGTTGTGTTTCCCCGTAAATGACCGAACCTGGCCTCATGGGGCCCACACCTCAAACTCGGTCCCAACACCCGATAACCAACATGATAAGTCCTTTGTACCATCAGGGCCTCAACGCCACTGACGGGACGTCAATCAGATGCTCCGGGTAGAAGATACAACAACCCGAAGTCGAATAATAATAAAACATCATTATTTTATTCGACGTTTCTAGCACCCAGGCCACGATCCTGAACATTGAAGCCCTGAAACCCACACTGAAGGGTTCGAATCTTCTATAGGGTCACGTCTCCATATAAGGCATGCTATTTTTATCTCTAGGGAGAAAAATACGGGGGTTTTAAAGCCCCCTGTATACACGAAGAGGGCCAGACTAGCTTCGGTCGGCCCGCACCGGCCGACCCGGCTGTCGCCGCCGCTGGCCCGCCCTGGCAGGAGGCCCTCCACCACGTGGTGGCCCACACCGCCGCTCTTTGCCAGAGAGGCCAGTGCGCCGCTATCCCGAGCGGCTTTCCACCGCGCTCTGCCGCAAACAGTCATGGGTCCGCCGGCGCTGGTGCCGCGCCGGTAGAACTTCCGCGGACCGCCAGGGTCACCTCTGTGGTCTATTTTGCCATCCGTGACCTCCTACATGACCCTCATGACAGAATATTCCCTGATACGAGAACAAAATGAATAAATTAGAATCAAAAATAGGATTGGGGGATTAAAACTCAAACCGACCACCTCGCAGGCGACACACCGAAGCTTCGGGTGCAGAACGACGCCCTCAACGCCCTAAAGCTTGATCCGCTGACGATCGGCGTAGAAAACGGGTGGTTGAGGCTTGATTCGGTGAAGAAACTGACGAAGAAGGAGGGAGGATCACCATACGTAGAGAGGAATTTGGGGGGGGGGGGTTGATTGGTTTCTTTTGATATTTTTTTATTTAAAAAATTCATTTCATCTTCCCGCCAACATGCCTCCGACCTAGCACCTGGCGCCGACTAAAATTATGTCACCCCTAAGGTAAAAATGGAATTCTAAATGGAACGATGCACTCAGAATTGTGATCTGAGAATCCATTCAGGAGTTATTCAAGCTGACGCTCATAAATAAACTTTTCCATTTATTTACAAAAACGCTCCTGGTGGCTTTTCTCACAGCAGACCCACGCCCACAAAGTTTACACCCCAGCTTGGGTAAACGACATGCCCCAGATGAAACCGTGCCCTCAGATTCCTATTCTAAGCTACCATTTAGAAGATAACACACCAATTCCATGTGCATAGTATAAAAATACGTAACATTTTTATAAAATTTATTCCAGGCAGATCGGGCCTCGGAATCGCATGTCATCTTCACTCCTAGCTCTAGAATTATTCATAGAAATGTTCCATAGTCTGATAGGGCCAAATCCTGAGTCGCTAAGTCCTCCATACCTTATAACATTTCATCCCCAAAAATCCATAACTACAAGGGAAAGAAACAGAACTCCACACCAAAATTCCCACACCAGCGAGTCCACCAACAAACACCCCTACCCGAATACATAAGTCAGAGGGTCGCATCCACAACACCACAACCCTATCCGATTTGGGAAGCACTGACTTGCCTGCACTATTTTGATTGCTTCACAAAAACACATCTCATTGGGGGAAGGATACCTCTTCCTCACGCATCCGAAGGACACCAAACAACACCCACATAGGGTCTTAACAACACCCTGAACAAAACCCAAGCAAGAAACGGAAAGGGAAGAGTACTACTAAATAGTGTTTATCAAAACTACTGCAGAAGGTAGAAGGGACACAAGGCGTACCTCTATATATCCATGGAGCCACTGGGTCAACAACCTCTAGGGAATGAATTTGTGCTTACCCTTGCCCTCCAGGCTCCTGAGCTCGGCATGGACCACCTGAGTGTGGTGGTGGTGGAATCTAATACTGGCTACCACCTCCAACTGCTTCACCAGCTCCGTCGCCACGTCCACCACCCTGCGGACAGCCATACTCGAGGAGATGCCTCTGCCAAGGCGGTCTATCGACCGTCTCCACCTCAGCAACACGACAGGTTGTATAATCTCTATTAAGATGTCCCCAACCATCACAATCATAACACAACCTCTCCTGTGGGTGACCAAAACTTGCCTTCAATCCCAGTGATCCCTGAGCCTTAGATCCTCTATCCTGGGGTCACCTCTTGAAACGTTGCAGACATTTGGACCCTTGCGCTTACCGCTGGCTACCAGTTGCTGACGTCTCGGCTTCCATGCTCCCAACACTAGTGGGCTGAATCTTCTCAGCCATAAAGCTCTCTGCCACCAAGGCTTTCTCCAGCACTCCAGCATAGGTGGGCAGACACAAGGAAACCACACCTGCCCAGATGTCCCTACGCAGGCCCTGCTCAATGGTCTGAGCCCTAAATAATGGGCCTCTAACCATATCCACGGAGTAACAAAACATGTCAGTAAACCTCACTGAGTACTCTAACATAGTCATGCCCCCTACCGAAGCTGTAGGAGCTTATGAATCCGCATTGATCATAGAGTCACCAGATTGAACACTTCCATGAAGATCAGCTCAAAATCTGACCACGTGAGCATCTCCTTATCATGGGACTACGTCACCAAAGTCCACCATCACCCAGCCAAACCATGCAGAAGGCTCATCTCTAGGACCACCATCTGATCTGATGGTGTCCTCACTAGGCGGAAAACTCAGGTAACTATTTCGAGCTAGTCATTAGCTGCCTGAGGGTCTGGGTCACCCCGGAACCTCAGAGGTCACTGCCTCTGGAACTCGTGCAGTGCACTCAGCCTACGCGCAACCTCATCCTGCACTACCAGAACAACCAGCTGCTCGAAAGGTACTGGATGAACTAGCGTACCACCTGGAGGACCATCCCCAGAACCTACGCCCTGGTCCACAACCTCTACATGGAATGGACTGTCACCACAATCCCACTACAACACCTTCACTAGCTGTCATCATGGAGGCATCCTGAAATACAATCAAGACGCACCATAGTCAAAGAGTATATCTGAACAGATGACTCAATAAGAACAAGGGAAACCCAAAAACCGAGTCCTATTTGATGCATGTACCATTATGTCCTTACGACTAGTTCCAAACATCCCTATTTGAAAGACAGGTTATCAGACTCCTGGTGAATGGATACGCCAGCTGTCGTACCAACACTGGAGTCCCTGGAAATAAATCTGAACTCAAAACATCTTGACACTGCCGCTATGCAACCCAAATAAAGCTCACAGCTAGACCAGCCACGCTCTGAGATCCCAAAGGTTGAACCTCCTCTGATACCACTCTATCACGACCCGAACCAATGGGGCTTGAGCTACCCAAGACCGCCTCCAATAGTCCAGGGGTTGGCGACTAGCGTTGAGTAGGCTATCACACACAAGGGAGGCATTAGATTAAGGTACCTGTACACACGCACCCACATACACCTCCATGCAACAGTGCATTGATATATAAAACTGAAAAGTAAATGCATGCATACAACTATCCAAAACCAGAGTATAGAAAATGTAAAAAAGCTAAAAATAAGCCCCACCAAAAGAAAACTACTCAATCGTCTAACCTGCTCAGAAAAACGGGTACGCTGCCAAAGGAACCACTGAAAAGCGCCTCGAAACAGCTCCAGTAAGACACCATGGTTAGTCCCGCTCACTCAGCTCTGCCTACTCCGGGTCCTCATGGGACACCGTCGAAAGGCATGTGGTCTGCACAAGACAAAAACATGTGTGGGAAAAACTAGTGCCAGGGTGAGTATAACAATACTCAGTACGCACCCCAAAAAACCCAAAACAAAAGAGAGCAGCTGAAAGGAAACAGTCCGCTCATCCCAGCCAGAGGGAACCCCGATAAGAGGGAAACTCCATCTCATGACCATCCTCGGCTAAACACAACTAGTCAGCTCAGCTCAGGTGTATGGCCATATATATTCCATGAACAACCATATATACTCTTCTCACGCACCATGCCACATGAGGTACCGACCTCATCACGAGAAATGGTTCACTACCAGGAGAGCACACTCCATGATCACTGTCATCCCAGATGACAGTCATCCGAGAGGTACACTCCATCGGGTCCCATAAAAACATCCCGGATGCTCACCCGAGAGATCACACTTGTAAGCTATCATCACTGAGAAAGTCACACTGAAACAGCAAAAACAAAAAACTCCTAGGATAGGGGATCACTCCTTGGGTTCGCTAAGGGATACCAAAACCCACACCAGTATACGAAGATCTCATAGATAGGGGATCACTCCCAAGGGTCCGCTTGGGGATAACACAACCCAATCTGGCATTTTTAGATCACATAGATAGAGGATCACTTCCAAGATCCGCTAGGGGATACTACAACCCGATCTGGCGCATGGCAGAAACACGTCACTCAGATAGAGGATCGTCACTCGTGTCACGACGGTCCTGACAATACCAAAACCCTATCTGGTATATCTCATGTTGTAGGGGATCAAACTGATGATGCCACAACCCTACAAAAACCACTCACTGGGTAGGGGATTGTATAACCAACGATACTAAAACCCTACTATAATCCTCATACTGAGTAGGGGACTGTATACCCGACGTTTCCACAACACTACTGAGCATGGACCACTGCACAAGGGATCATATTCTAGATGATTCCACAAACCCTACATGGTTCACTTGCTAGATAGGGGATCACCGCTCGCAGATAAGCGTTCACATCGATACCAAGAACCCAATCTAGGGAAACGATGCTAGAGGATCCTGTTCTGGGCCCACCGAAGGGATGCCACAACTATAACAGATTATACATCCAATCGAGAGGATCAAAAACCTATACTAAGGTGGTGATGCTGCAAGATCCCTCGTAGGAACTAACTAAGGGAGTACCCTCAACAACTATTGGTCCAAACGTCGCTAACCCGAGCGACGCACCACAACACCACACCACACACCCCCAAAGCCGATACCTAGGCCACACCATCGCGATCTATGCGAAAAAACATGCATGATAGGCTGATTACTCATCCAAAACAGACTATTGGTGAAAAATGCACTATTCACCATAGCCAGTCCATGTGGGTCCCACACTATGATCCAGAAACTCATCAAGCAGATCACACCCCTGCGATCCCCTCAGAAAAAACACACGGGATCAACTACTCAATCGTTTGAAATGGACAACGGGTGAAAAAGGGTACTATTCACCAAAGCCAGCCCGGGTGGGGCCCACACCACAATTCCAAAATGCATTAATAGTATCACACCATTGTGATCCTCTCGAGAAAACACATAGGATCGACTATTCATCCGCCAAAATCGGACACCTGGTGAGAAAGTTGCGTTTCTCGATAAATGACCAAAGCTGGCCTCATAGGGCCCACACCCCAAACATAGTCCCAACACCTGAAAAATAACAAGATAAGTCCGCCGTACCATCAGGTTCTCAACACCACTGACGACACATCAATCGGATGCTCCGGGTAGAAGATACAACCACCCGAAGTCGAATAATAATAAAATATCATTATTTTATTTGACGTTTCTAGAAACCGGGCCATGATCCCAAACATCAAAGCCCCCAAACCCACACTGAGGGGTTCACATCATTTCCAGGGTCCTTTCAACATAGACGGCACATGATTTGGATCTTCAGGGAGCAAAATACAGTGGTTTTAAAACCCCCTGTATAGACGAAGAGGTTCGGACCAGCCTGTGCCGGCCCGCACCGGCCGACCCGGCCACCGCCGCAGGCCCTCTACCGTGCGGCGCCCATGCCGCCATGCTCTGCCAGTGAGGCCGGTGCGCCGCCGTCCTGGGCGGTTGGCCTCCACGCTCTGCTGCGGACCGCTGTGAGTCCGTCGGCGCTGCTGCCACACCGGCATAACTTCCGCGGAGCGCTGGGGTAACCCAGTGGTCCGTTTTGTGATCCGCGACCTCCAACACCACCCTTGGGACCCGATCATCCCTAATAAGACAACGAAGTGAAGATATTTGATGCAAAAATAGGATCAGAGGATCAAAAATCAAACTGCCAACCTCATGGGTGAAACGCCGAAGCTTCAGGTGCTGAACGACGCCCGCGACGCCCTAAAGCTTGATCCACTGACGATCTGGGCAGAAAATAGACGGTTGTGGCACGATTTGGTGAAGAAATGGAGGAGGGAGGAGGGAGGATCACTGTGCATAGAGAGGAATTGGGTGGTGGGGGGGGGAGGTGATTAATATCCTTTATTATTATTTTTAAAAAAATTCATTTAATCTCCCCGCCATCACGCCTCCGACCTGGCACTCAGCGCTGACTAAACTTATGTCACGCCTAGGGTAAACACGGCGTTCTGAACACAACTATGCACTCATAATTGTGATATGAGACACCGTTCAGGATTTATTCGAGCTGATGCTCATAAATAAACATTTCCATTTATTTACGAAAACTCCCCTGGTGGCTTTTCTCACAGTTGGCCCGCGCCTACAATGTTTACACCCCGCCTAGGGTAAAAAACATGCTCTGGACAAAACTGTGCCCTCAAATTGCCTTTCTGAGCTACAATTTAGGAGATGACACACCCCCGCAACATGCATATTATAAAAATACTTAATATGTTTATAAAATTTATTCCGAGCACACCGAGCCTCAGAATCACACGCCGTCTTCATGCCTAGCTTTGGAATTATTCATAGAAATATTCCAAAGTCAAACAAGGCCAAAACCTGAGTCTCTACACCCATTTTCTTAGTGTACCAGTACACACACCTAACCATCTCAATTCATAGGTGTAGACGAATAAGGAAAATTTTTCAACATCTAGAGTAATAGCCACACATGAAAACCCACTAGGGAATCCAAAGAGTATAATAGTGAAAACTAAAATGTAAAGAGGAAAAATAAAATCCCAACTAGAAAGATAACCTAGCTTGAAAAAACTAGACTTGTAAATGTTGAAAGATCCTAGATCTGAATCTCCATGATCCGACCAACATAGACACTCAAATGCATTATGTATCTCTTTGATCCTCTGTAATCACCACTGAACTATCAATCATCTTCATAAGACACGACACATGTGGGAAAATTCCATATGGGGGTGAGTATATATATACCCAATAAGATGCCTTAAATGCTGAAGGGGGAGAAGTAAGAGAAAAATATGAATAGATAGACAACTCAACCCAATTCATGAAAGTAAGAAAAATCCAATGACATGGATACAAATAAATATTTATGATCAAACCAAAGAATCCTAAAAGTGAGAGAAATAAGATCACCATATCACAACCTATCCCATGAAAAGAGTACTGATAGTCCAATAAATCCATCAACGATTCCTGTTATCATAAATATCTGTCCAAAGATGTAACCTTTTGGAGAGACCACAAATCGACACCATTACTCTCTTCCATGGCGGAACAATCTCAAAGAGGAAGACCATCACCCTAATCCATTAAGAGGGGAGAGGGTGCCCCCAGTGTAAGAAGGTCCCGCACCCTATTTTATAGGGGTACAACTTGCTGGGTAGAGGATCAACGCCCTATTTCACCAGTGCGTACCACTCAAATAGAGAGAGTACCCAAGCCCTATCTGTCAGGGGGGTACCACTCAATAAGTAGAGGACATGGACCCAATTTGATAGGGGTTACCACTCAGTAGAAGGACTTGTTCACTATCAAATATGGAATACCACTCCGTGGATATAGGTCTCATTCCCTATCTAACATGGGGTTCAACTCAATGGATTGATTACCAACACCATAATGCTACATGAGGGTACTAATCAGTAGATATAATACTTTCACCCTATCTGAAAAGGGGTACCACTTATTAGATAGAATATCCATGCACTATCTAATAGGGGGTGGTACCACTCAGTAGATCAAGGATCTGTGCCGTATCTAATTTTTGGGGTAATACTCAGTAGATAGAGAACTTGGACCCTATCTGACAGGTGGTACCTCTCAGTAGATAGTGGAACCACACCCTTACACCATAGGGGGAGCCACTCTAATAATCCTTACCAATCCATTCCATCATTGGGAATCACATAAAGTAGTGTCAGTATCAAAAGACGTTGAATTGTATGTCAAAAGTAAAAAATAATTCAACCATCACATTTGATGCTGAAAAACAACAAGGATATTCTACTAGTGAGTCAAAATACATGTCCAAACAAAAGATATATGAGAGGATGATGTCTCACTAAAAGTATGGAAGGGGTAAAAGGTGTGTAAGGGACCCACATGACCTATGGTATCGCTTTGCTACCTAGCCATGTCCCTTCTGGTAGAAATATCACCACTTTTGTGGCACTACATATCATGTAGCTAGAAAACATAGCATGTCTGATAATATTTGTTTCTTACTTGTGCTCTTATTTGTGTCTATGTAAAATTTCCCATGTATGTGTACTTCAGTACATAGAATGTCTTTTCATATGCGTTTTTCCCCGTGTGATTCTGCCACAAACCTTGTTTACATATAGAGTGTCACATGGTGTGTAGATGAAAAATATATGGTGTCATCCTATACTTTCTCAAAACCGTAGCACTGTAACCAAATAGGAACTACATGGAATGTGTTCATCCAATTACACATCATGTAGTATTTAATTTTACAGAAAGTAAGATATGTCCACTGTATTCCAAATCTAGCTTCACCATATCCAATAATGCCTCAATATTTCCCAAAACTTAACGAAATATCCTTTTTCATCTTTCTAGCTATCTAGTGGTAGGAAATCAAATCCCAATTGCTTTGATCGAGTCCTGCATACTCCATGCACATCTTCAATCACCCTCATCTTTTGATTTGTATTCTAGTTCAACAAATTGATCAACGAAAACAAATAAATCATATAAATCCAAAACTAATTTGTCATTCCCTTCCACACACATAAATCCCCCACAAATCTAGGGTTCCAATCGGTCTAGATCCATCCCAAAAATGTCGAAATAAGACCCTGTAGGACAATCAGTGATGAATGAGAATAATAATTTGGGATAAAATCTATAAAACAAAGGTGTACGATCATAGGCCAATTTTTCATGAAGAATTAACATAATCCGGGATATATAGGGTGAGAATAAATTTAATAAACAATTAAAATCAATACAAGAGAGCATGAAATGGTTTTAAATTGATGAATATTAAGAAATAGAATCAATCATGCTCAAATAGTTTATTCAATTAGGTAAGAATCATTAAATATATGACTACCACCTGGGTTTGGATCATCCATTGATATAGAATGTACTTTCCAATAAAATATAGGAGTCTTTGCATTCACTACACCTCGATCTGCTCAGATCCAGAGTATCATCATCATTAGATTTTAATTTTTTAATGATATTGTGGAAGAATGCCTCTAAAATATAATAATGTTATGTGTCTATCTTTAGAAATCCTTCCATTATTGTATATTTAATTATAAATATGGTTATTTTCTTTTAAATTAAATTGCTCTCCCATGATCTATTTTATACAAATTCCTAATGATTACATATTTTAGATTGCATTTAGGGTAATCCTCATGTTCCAAATTCAACTAAGACTAAAATATTTGATCAAATATTCCATTTAAGATTTGTCCTATTTTATTTATGGAACTTTGGAAACAAATTATAAACTATATTTAATAATTTTCTAAAATTATTTTCAAGTCTACTAGGCTTATAATCGAAAAATATCTAGTTCCTGGCTCCAAAACTATATCTAGAAATTTTCCATATTCATAAAATGAAAAAATACAGCCATCTAAATTATTCCTTCCATGAAATAATTTATCCCTGAAAAGAGAAAACTATAAAAAATATTAGGATACTAATCTTGTATCTTGCTCTCCCACTCCCAGGATATCTCATGCATGCTCACATAATGCCACAAAACATGAACTAAAAAGTTGGGCTATCTACGTAGGGTTATCTTTTTCTGATCCTCGATCTCCACTAGGTTCTACATAGAATTGGATCTATCATTGATGTCTAGTTATCCCTAGTCAATAAATCATGTGTGTTCATGCATATATCTCCTCAGCTTCAAAACATGGAAGATGTTGTGAACCCTATCTAATTATGGGGGTAGGGAGATACAATAACCAACCTCAGAGACCCTTTGAATGGTCTCAAATAGCCCGATGAACCTCTAGGATAGCTTACCTCCCCAACCGAAACTCCACAATCCTCATCATGGGGAGAATCATAATGAAACATGGTCAGGATGCTCAAACTCAAAGTGCCTATGCTATCAATCTGTGTAAGATTTTCTCCCACTCTGAGCTTTCCTCATTTGATCATGGATTACTTGGACCATCTCCATCATCTCCTGAACCATCTATGGATCAACAGGAGATGTATCAATATACTCTATCCAATAAAAGGGATCTATGTATGGTCACTCATATAGGGCCTCAAAAGGTAGTATGTCTATAGTAGAATGGTATTATTTATTGTATTAAAACTATACCATTGGAAAGTGATGATCCCAACTCTAGAGGAAGTCCAACATGAAATCCTTCATCATATCCTCCAATACCAAAACCGTACACTCTGTCTTCCCATATTTTTAGGGGTGTAAGGCTATAATAATTCTCAAATGGGTATTTAATTTCTACTACATGCCTCTCAAAAACCATGATGTGAAACATAAATCATGATTGAAGAAAATATTCAAGGTTATCCATGAAGGAATACAATATCCTATTTGTACATCAGCCCTAAACTCTCCACCAAACTCTTCTCCTAGATAGTAAGGAATAGTTTCGTCTTCGGGAGTCAGTCAACTATTGCCCAGATATCTTCATGAACTCACACTATCTACAAAAGAACTATCAATAACTCCATAGACAGGTCTTCAAATTTATAATCTTGGATCTCAAGGGGATGTAATAAGCTAGCCAAAACCTGATTCTCAACCTTCACCTACTTTCAAGTGAGGCACATAGGGAAAAAATCAGCCATGATATATCTCATGTTGGCTGACCAAAACTCCCATAGAATGTATTTATATATATTTCAACCATCAGAATGTATAGAAAAAAGAATATGTGTTACAATCCCTCATAACCTCCTCCTCCAACATTATTAGGAAAATCATCTGTCCATAGAAAAGGATGATGTGATTCACTCCTTTAAAAAACCCATCTACTGAATATATTGAGTATATCTAGTCATGTAACACATCAGAGTCAATTTTTCCAAACTATGACTATCTATCATTCTCATGAAGCGTAGGATTCAAAATTACTAACTAATGAAAATATAAACCCCCAATCTCAACTAGGGTCTACTGTATGGAAGGAAACTTCTCATGCACATCCTACACCAAACGATTATGGGACTTACATATAAGGGAATATTATACAACACGAAGCTTATATAGAGTATAATCTATAAAAAATTTATAGTCCCATTGGATCTCTAACTATTTCCTCTATCTTAGCATAAATTTTATCTGTTTAAGATATACCTAATTCTCTGATGGCATGAGTAAACCACAAAGCTCTCTCCCAAAAGGTAGTGCATCCATATCCATAGAAAGAACACTACTGCTAATAGCACTATATACCTAGTCACATAGTTTATCTCTGGGGGTGTCAACTACCTCAAACTAGATGTGATAATAGACTATCTATGTATCACAAAATAGTTGAGACCAACTCCTAAGGCAATATAATATATTAAATAATCTACACCCTCCTCCAGTAGCCTCAAAATAGGGGCACTCATTAGCCTCAACCATAACTCCTCAAAAGAACTATTAAACTTCCCAATGAAGTTAATTATATTACCTTTTCGCTTTAGGGTGGTTAAAGTTTATGGAATCATTGATAAGTCTTCCACAAACCTATGGTAGTACCCCGAAAAGATAAGAAAATCCCATACCTCTTACACACTCTTGGGTGGATCTAAAGCCAGCACTACATCCATCTTCACTGGGTCCAAAACTAAACTATATTGAAAGACTAAATGAAATAGAATGTGAACCTTGTGAACAAATAATTGTCACTCTAAGATCTTACTATAAAGTAGGTGTTCCCAATGAAAATAAAGGACCATACTCAAGTGATCTTCATTATCCTCCTCTAACATAGAGTATATGAGTATGTCTTCAATAATAAAAACTAAAAACTGGCCTATGTATGGATGAAAGATCTAGTTCATCAAATTCATAAACATAGTATGGAAATTTATCACACTTAAAGGTACCACTAGGAACTCATAGTATCCATAGCGATATCAGAATTTTAGATTTAAAATGTTAGCCACAAAACTCTTAATTGGTTGTTGCTGGACCTGCGATCGATCTCCAAGTACCATATCACTCCTCAGAACTAGTCAAAGAGTTCATCTGTCCTCAGCATGGGGTAACTTTTCTTCACTGTTTCTTGGTTCGTGTCATGATAATCAACAAAAATCCACTAGTCCCCATCTTCCTTTTTTATGAATAACACTGGAGATACCCAGGGGACACACTCTATATTATAAAACACTTCTCTTGAAGGTCTTCCAAATGAAACCACAGTTCCAAGATCTTGGTAGGGTGCAATACGCTATGTTGAAGAAGATATCAAAGTGGTCCAAGGATTCAAGTTAATGAAAAAGTTCATCTCCCACCTCAGAGGTAGTCTCAGAACAACCTCGAGGAAGACATCCATAAAATTATTTTACAACTAAATGATTAAAAATTCTTGATGAGCCTAATTTACTAAGGGAACAACTCTTTAACTGATGGTTGATTTGATACAACTTTATGATCACAAAAGCTACTAATCTTTCCATAATATCTCTCTCACCTATAAAAGAGAATCTCTTCCAATTTGTCTGAAGTCATGTGACTCATCTACAATGACCGTCAATGTAACACCCTAAGATTTTATGAGATAGATTCTTTATAATTTCTTTGATGTATTGTGTTATACAATACACCAATATTATCTTTCACTATATATAATATTGAATTATCTTTCTGTATACACAAAACTATTCTTAGCTTGCATTAAACGCAAGAGTTAGCTCCCCCAATAGTTTGCATTGTACGCAAAACCGAGTTTCAATTAATAATGGTATATTATTAAATTATTATTTATAATGGGATATAAACTAGAAGTAATGAATAGTATTAACTGCATGTTGAATTTTATATAACATTATAATTCATCTTATATATTTTCTAGAACATGATATAAGAAAAAAATCAATTTTCCTGATAAATGAAGTAATTTTTTAAAAAAAATGTCATCTTTTCACCTTTTGATGGTGTACCAATTTTAAATCTAGTTTTTGAAAATTTTTTATATTCAATTTTATAAAATAATAATCTTTTTTAATGAATAAAATAAAAATTTACTTTGGGTAATTTTTTGGTATTTTTCTGATAAGTTTGATCTTTGTGATGAATAATGAAAATACTGATTTTTTTTTATTTTAAAGTAATTAAATTGTAATATTATGTTTTGGATTAGTTTTAAATTTTAATTATTTCATTTTAATCCATTTATGGATTTTTAAAAAGTTATTATAGATTAATTTATTGAGAAAAAAATTTCTATTTAGAAAGGAGCATTTTTCAAACAATTGTTTGTTGTGACATTTTAACAGTTTTATTTTAAATTTAATTCTAGAACATCTGTGTATTAAAAAAAGGATGCCAAAATTGGATTCAGTATGTACATATATGGTATGTAGGTCTGTTTCTGTTTTGACCAATACGAATTGTAACCATGGTAAATTATATTTCCACGGTAAAGGGTAAATTAGGTAATTTTGGTTAAATATAAAATTATGTTGACTATAAAATGACCAAAACAAATAAAACAATTATATTTGATTAATGGAAATAGACCATTAACATTTAAAGATCAAAATTCTATCATTTAATGGATATTTTTCAAGGAAAAAGAGTTAAATAATATTTAAATCAAAGAAAGACACAAAGGGTTATTTTCTTTGTCTTTATTATCTTTTATGTATCCACACATGCAGAAATGATTCATATCAACAAATATATATTATATTTTTTAACTTATTAAACATATTTTCTTATTATAAATTTATTTTTGACGTTTTGGGTCCATTTTAGAGATATTGTGGTATTTATAATATTTTTGATAATGAAAATGTGAAGATGTCACATTCATGTTTTAAATAATATATCACTTTTAATATAAAGTTATAGAGAAGATAAATTCTACTATAAATACTTTTTTAAAGGATAATTTTTTTATATTTATCATGGTAATTTATTTCTAATTTTTTAGGCACTAAATAATTACCTTAAATTTTTATATATGGATGATGCATAAATTATTTAGTTGAAGAAAAATCAATAAACTAATTATTATTAAAAAAATAATAACCATTAAAGGGAAAAAACATTACGAAATTTTATTTATCAAGTCTATATCAACCATCATCCAATGGTAGAGTTCTGGAATATTTGGATCTCTACGAAATATATTAATATAATTATTTTATTTTATTTAAAGTAATGTTAAAATTATCACATTCATACTTTAATAAGTATAATTTTTTTAATGTTGTATTATCAAGAATATAAATTAGAATAAATATATTATTCTTAGGTATATAAAATTTATATTCTTAATAGTATTTTATTTTTAATTTTTATTTATCAAATAAGTGTTTCAAATAATTACACAATATTGATGGTGTAATTAATTTATGAAGAGAAATATTAAATAAATTTTATTAAAAATATTAAAATAAATATTGTTTAGGCTAATTAATGTATCCAATTAATTTATTAGATTCTCTTGAACCCTTAATTATATGATAAAATATTTTTTAGATGATAATATCTTATCTTGATATTTTTAAAAATCCATGAAATGAATAGTGTTAAAATTGAAACAATTGATATTGTTTCAAAATAATGATTTATTAAATTTTTTTAAAAATCATAATTTCTTTTAAAAATTATAAAATAATTATTATATTGTCTAAAATTTCTCAAATTATTCATTTATTCTCTAATTTAATACAAATAAGTAAATATTTCACCCTTTTAATATTGAAATATTTGTTACCCTAGTTAAAAATTAAATAGAATAACTATGTGTTAATTAAAATGATAACATGTAAATTGACATATAAAATTGTCTAAAATTTATTGGTTGATGATATTAAAACCATATATCATATAATATTCTAAATTAGGACATTTTTTAGGGTTTTTATTGGGTTATTATTTTATTATAAATCAATATTTTTGAGGTTTCCAAAAGTGACCCTCACCTCAATTATCAAAGGGAACCTCCTCCTTCATTTCTCCAAAACTCATTAAGAATTCATGTTCATCCATCCCCTGACCATTTATATTATTAAATTCCCTAGTTAAATTATAGAGGTTCATGTATTCTCAAAATACCAACTCTAGTTCCCTTAAGAGGAGATCTAAAGAGAGCACGTCAAAGAAGAGGTAATACCCTCTATCGATTGTTTTATATTTCTTTCTACTTTTAATTCCACTTCATGATTTGTTTCATTATAGAATAATAACTCTAGTATAAAATATAAAATGAGATGTTATTATAATTATGAAATAACTATATTCAACTTTCTATCCATCCTAGGAAAGACGAAATCACCCCGCATGCGTACATACGACATACCATCTCCACGCCATGGTGTAATATATTTTTCACCACCACCTTACCTAGATGAGTATAAAAATGGATTTAATGACTATGATTATTGTGAAATTATTTTGATTATTAAATATAGTACACCATTCAAATCAATACCATTCAACTATCATGTAAATGATATCGTCACTCGTGAGTACGTAGGGCCTACCATCTCTACGATGTAGTGTGATTCGTTCTACATAATATTCTTAAAGCATGATTATATAAAATAATTGAATGAATAAATATGATATATATTATAATAATAACTTGATGTAAATTATATAACTATAACCAAATAATATTAATAAGTTGTTGTTTGATAAAACATGCATAAGACATAATGCGGTTAATACTCGAATAACCAGTAACAATGAAATGTCACTAAAAAATAGATGAAAATATGATCATAAATGTTATCATAAAAATGATTATGATTCTGGAATAAATAAGTAACATTATTTAAATCATTATATAGGTGGTTCAGATACATACAAATAATATCAGACATAAGGTATTGGATAATTTTGCAATATGATTTTTATCCGAGATTTTTTATATAGAAGTATTTATAAGGGGTATATTTATCATCCATGTCAATGTTTTATAAAAATGTTTTCATAAAGTTTTTACTGTTCTTATTTTAAATTTTATATTCATTTTACCCATTTTTTCACTTTTACTACATGGTATGGAAGGAATCTTTCTTTAATTTTCCATACGAGGTACTTTTTGACTTTTCAAGTAAGAGTACGAGAAGATTGTTTGTTTTAACTTATACTGCATGACCATATTTTTATGTCTTATTAACGCATTATTTATATGAATATTATTATACAATATTTCAGGTTTATGTTTAACTAAATTATATTCTTTTAAAATTTTGTATCATTTTTAGAAATTTTTTTTAAGAAGAAAAATTATTTTCCTCAGGAGTTAAGTTCAAATTTTTTATCAAAATTATTTTCCATCTTACATGAAAAATGGTTATGTTTCAATCCCTATTATTTTATTTATTTTATTGTTTTTATGATGGAATTATTTTTATGAAATTAATTTATTTTATATGGATTATGATGGAATGATGTTTAAGAAACCCTTTTTATTTCATGGGTTATTCTATGATGAATGATTTTTGTTTTGTGACAAGTGTAAGAATGACTTCATTTTGAGATGTGTGGGACCTATATCTACCATCAATGCATTAGGTAAAGATTTATATCTAATTATATAAAAATTAATGGAATGAAATGTAAATCTAGTTAAGTAATAGAGAGTTAGAATGACATGTAAACCCGGTTCTGTAATAGACTTTGTCAATTATAATGGTCTTGGGTGCATTGCCTTGTTAATATGGAATCCATATTATTTGAATATTTGTTTGATCCAATTCCATTTTTTATGAAATTTATATTCTATCATGGTTAATGTTCTTTTATTGTCTATTCCTTATGTATATTCATGATTTATTTCACGTCTCACGATTTTGATATTCAAAATTTATGTTCATGTTTTCACATTCTTATGTTTATGTTTTGTTAGATGTTTTTAATGTTTAACCTTAATGAGAATTTTAGTTCACCCTTTTAATGTTTTCTCTTATCTAGGATATAAAGAAAAGTTATATGTAGGAAAACTAAATGGGAATATATTTATGGGAGATGATGAGGATCTTTAACCATGTTAGAAGATTATGTTCCATGTTTCCAAAGACACTAAGCTAATATGATATTTGGACATATTTTGTGTTATGTATTATGTATTCCAAAAAAAGAAATGTAATGTAAAAGTATGACAAGCTTGGGTCATTACATTTGGTATGAGATCCAAGGTTTACTCAACCTTTGGAAGCTAAGATGAAAAATAATTAGAAATATCCCTAGATATATTCCTATGGTATGTCTTGGGATGTCCCTAAGGTTATGAATAACTATAGGTTACAGTCCTAGAATTATAGTAATGATCATGAATAACCTATGATTAAACCTAAGATATTAGATATTTAAAGTACTCCACCTTGATTATGTTGTTTTCCTATTATGATTTTTCCTCTCACACTATTATTTTTGAATTTTAGAAAATGGTAGGGAAAAGGAGGGTTCATGTTAAGGGATAATATGAAGAAAAATTGAATGATATTCTTCATGGGTAACCAAATGAAATTGGTTTAAGAAAAGTAATCATTATTCATAATTAGTAAAATCATAATATAATAAATAATCTAAACTTCGATGAGTTTTATGACCCAAAAAATAAGAGAATGATGGAGTTTTGTGGTGATCATAGAGGAAAAAAAGTTCAATTTTCTTCCTATAAATCATTTGGGAAAAGACATTAATGAGAATATTTTAAAGGGATATGAAGATACTTTGGTCATGAAAAATAATGAAACAAATAAAGTAATTGTAATGTGAAAGGTTCAGTTACCACAATGGAAAAGGATAATGGTATTGTTAAGACATCAACAACAGTTAATTGTTTTAAATGTGGAATATACAAACATTATAAAAATCAATTTGCTAAGAGAAAATCTAATGAAGAAAATAAACATGGTCATATGGGTAGTATATATGATGAATATGATTAAGAGACTACAAATGATATTTGAGATGAAAGAAGTTCTGAGTAATAAAATGATGTACCTTGGTTAATGTTTTACGAAGATAGTGGAATGATTACATAAGTGTCAAGAATAATGTTGTATAAGTAATTTTATTTTATTATGGATCAAATAAACATATATGAATTTTTACACTATTATTTGTCCTTAAGTATTTGAAAGTATCACTTGAATGATAATGATAACCATGAAATGTGATTGAAATATTTTTGGAAAGCACATGATACGTGCATAATTAAGGAATAAGGAGATAAGAAGATGTTTGATAGTATTAATGACCTCATGACTGATATAAGGACAAAGTAATATCATAGTTGGAATATAGATAATTTTCAGTATTATTGGTGTGTGGAAGGAGTTAATTATGTTTTAATTACAGTTCTATAGAAATTCATGTTATTATCATGTTTTATGGGAATACAAGATTAAGGTATTCACATGTCTGGAATATGACTACAAAAAACCACCCTTTGACATATTGGAGATAAATGTTATGTCGATTTATTTCAACTCCTTATAAAGATTTATATTTTCTATTTTTGGAAGGATGGTAATGTTATCCATTTATTGATAGTATAAGTTATATTCTGGTTGAAGTTTGTTAGATTAATGTATTATCTCACTATAGGAGGCCTTATGAATATTTGATTACCTGTGTTAACATGTTTTTGAGATAGATGGAATGACCTATCATTCTGTCACATGATCTACTAACATGTAGACAATAAAAAATTCAGATTTATTTCTTTAAATAAGAGATGAAGTGGAAATTGTTCAAGGCACAAACAATGGTGAGATTGTACTAAAATCAAGTAATTATTTCTTCTCATTTTCTTCAACATTAGGAAAAGGATATTGAAAACAAATAATGTTGTCCCAGTACCTTCTAATCCAATGAATCATATGGTCTCTTAAATAATCAAATATTTAGGTATTTCGGGTTATTGACATTCTCCAAACATTTTTCTCTATCACTATCGATTAGAACTTGATGGTAAGATTTTTTCTTCCATGCCCATGTTTCACTTCCCACCTATGCTATCCTATGTGGAAACCTAGTGAGGAGTTAATTTGGGTAACCGTTATGTTCTTGACATTCAATTTTAAAATTAATTTTTAGTATTCCTTTTTACGATGTGGGTTCCTATGAAATAAATTTTGAAATAGCAAACCTTTTATAACTCTGAAGAAATTCGAGGGAGAAATTCATTTTTAGGAGGGTGAATAATGTAACACCCTGAGATTTTATAAGATATATTATTTTCAATTTATTTGATGTCTTGTGTTGTACACTACACTAATATTAGCTTTCCCTATACACAACATTGTATTAGGTTGCAGTATATGCAAAAATATTCTTAACTTGAGTTACCTGTAAGAGAAACCTTCCTCGATAGCTTACGTTGTATACAATACCGAGTTTCACTAAACAATGCTATATTATTAAAATACTATTATTTAAAAGGATATAAACTAGACATTATGAATAGTATTAACCAAATTTTTTATTTTATATAACATTAAAATTATTCTTATATATTTTCTTGAACATGATAAGAACAAAATAAATTTTTCAGATAAAAGTACATAAAAATGTATTTTTGCGGCTTTATGATTGACCACCCATTTTAAACATAGTTTTGAAACTTTTTTATATTCAATTTGAAAAAATAAACTTCTTCTTATTGTATAGTCTATATAAATTTACTTTGGTTTAATTTTTGGTATTTTTCTAATAAGTTTCATTTTTTTGATAATTTGTTAAAATACTGATTTTTTAATTTTAACATCATTATATAGAAAAATTAGGTTTTTATTAGTTTTAAATTATAATTAGTTCATTTTTATCCATTTATGGTAATTGAAAATTATTTGATTCATGAATTTATTATGAATACATTTTCCATTTAGAAAAGAGTGTTTTTCCAAAAAATGTTTTTCCTGACATTTTAACTGTTTTATATTAAATTTAATTCTGAAACCTCTGTGATTGAAACATAGATGTCAAATTTTGATTCATTAGGTCCAAATATGTTAAGTAGTTCCATTTTAGTTATGACCAATATGAATAGTAACCATGTTAAATTTTATTACCATGGTAAAGGGTAAATTATGTAATTTATGTTAAAAATAAAATTATAATGACTATAAAATAACCAACACAAATGAAAAAATTTCATTTTATAAATTAAATTATACCCTTAACATTTAAGGATGAAATTTTTTTCATTTAATGGACACTTGTCCTTGAAAATGAATTAAATAATATTTATATCAAAGAAAGACACAATGTGTCGTTTTCTTTGTCTTCAATATCTATTATTTATCCACATATAGAAAAATGGGTCGTATCAACAAATATAAATTATATTTTTTAATTTATTAAACATATTTCCATGACATAAATTTATTTTTCATGTTTTCGATTCATTTGGGAGATATTATTGTATTTAAAATATTTTATATAATGAAAATTTATAGATGTCGCATTCATGTTTTAAATAATATATCATTTTTAAAATAAAGTTATAATGAAATTAAATTCAACTATAAATACTTATTTGAAATAAAAATGTTTTATTTTTTTCATGGTGATTTATTTGTATTTTTTTAGTAAAAAAAAATTACCTTAATGTTTTACATATGGATTATGAAGAAATTACGTAATTGATGAAAAATCAATAAACTAATTTTTATTAAAATTATAATAAAAATTAAAAGGACAAAACACATTACCAAATTTTATTGGTCAAGCATATATCGCCTATAATCATCCAATTGTATTGTTGTGGTCCATTTGGAGACATATAGAATATATTAAGACAATTATATTATTTTATTTAATGTAATGTTAAAATTATCCCATTCATAATTTAATAAGTATAAATTTTTTAATGTTATTTTTTAAAGAATATAAATGGTAATACATATATTATTATGGAAGATAAAAAATTTATCATCATAATTGTATTTTATTTTTAATTTTTATTTATCAAATAAGTATATTAAATAATTACATAATATTGACGTAGTAATTATTTTACTAAGAGAAATATCAAATAAATGTTATTTAAAATATTAAAATAAATATAATTTTGGATAATTCACTTGTACAATTATGTTTATTGATTTCATTTATCGCTTAGGGATATTATAAAATTTTTATTTTGGGGATAACATCTTATCTTGATCATTTTTAAAATCCATGAAATGAATAGCATCAAAATTGACACAATTGATATTTTTTCAAAATAATGATATATTAAAATACATAAAAATAAAATAAAAAATTTTAAAAATATATCATGATAATTTAATTTTCTAAAAAATCTTAAGGTATTCATTTATAGTCAAATTGACTTCAAATTAGTAAATATTTCACCCTGTTAATACTGAAATATTTGTTACCCTAATTAAATAGTAAACAGAATAAGTAAGTGTTAATTAAAATGATAATGATTAACTTGACATAGAAACTTGTATAAAATTTATTTTTTGATAATATTATAACCCTTTATAATTTATCCTTCTAAATTTTGGGGGTTTTTTAGAGGGTATTTATTTTATTATAAATTAATATTTTCAAGGTTTCCAAAAGTGCCCCTCACCTCAATTATAAAAGGGCACCTCCCCCGTCATTTATCTACAACTAATTAAGCCTTAATGTTCATCCATCCTCAGACCATTACTCTTCTAAACTTATATAGTTACATTATAGTGGTTCAGGTATTCTCAAAATAGCAACTCTAGTTCCATTATGAGAGGATCTAAAGAGAGCATGGAAATGAAGAGGTAATCTCCTCTACCAATTCTTTCATATTTATTTCTATTTATACTTATACTTATGAGTTTTTTCATTATATAATAATAAATCTAGTATCACATATATACTTATATGTTATTATAATTATGAAAAAACTATATTAATCTTTTCTATCTATTGTATGAAAAATGAAATCACCACGCGTGCACACGTACGACGTACCGTCTCCATGCCAGGGTGTAATATATTTTTCACTACCACTTTACTTGGATGGGTATAAAAATGGATGTAATAACTATATATTATTATTATAAAATGATATTAATTAAGAAATATATTAAACCATTCAAAACAATACTATTCAATGATTATGGGAATAATATCTTCGCTAGTGGGTATGTATAACCTACCATCTCCATGATGTTGTGTGATTAATACTACATAATGTTCATTAAAACATGATTATATAAATGATTTGAATGAATAAATATGATATATATTATTCTAATACAATTCTATAAATGATATTAATGTAACCTAATAATAGGAAGAATAATTTATCTGACAAAACATGCATGAGAACATAAAGCAGTTAATACATGAATAACAAGTAACAATGAAATGTTACTAACAAACAGATAAAAATATGATCAAAAATGTTATAATAAAAATTATTATTATTCTAAAATATATTAGTAACATTATTTAAATCATTATATATGAGTTTATGATACATACTAAGCATATCAGACCTAAGGTAAGGGATAATTTTGCAATCTCATTTTTATCTGAGATTGTTTATACATAAGTATTTACACTGGGTGTATTTATCATCCATGTCCATGTTTTCTAAAAATATTTTCACAAACTATTTAATATTCATTTATTTATTTCTAATGTCATTTTACAATTTTTTTTACTTTCATGAAATGGTAAAGAATGAATATTTCATTCTTTTTCCAAATGAGTTACTTCTTGACTTTTCCAATAAGAGTATAAGAAGAATATTTTTTTACCTTATAAGACATGGATGAATTTTTAAATCATCTCAACACCTTATTTACATGAATATTCCTCTATAATATTTCAAGTTTATTTTAAATTAAATTTTTTTCATTTAAAATAGCGTGGAATTTTGAGAAAATAAAACATTTTTGAAGAAGGAAGGATATTTTCCTCAAGAATTTAGTTCAAGTGTTTTTTCCAAATTATTTTCCATCTAAGATGACATAGGGTTATGTTTATATCCATATTATTATTTTTATTTTATTGGATTTATAATGGAATTATTTTTATTAAATCTATTTATTTTATATGGATTAAGATGGAATGATGTTTAAGAAACCCATTTTATTTTATGGGTTATTTTATAATAAAGGATTAATGTTTTGTGGAACATGTAAGAGTGATTTCATTATGAGATGGTTGGGACCTATATCTCCCTCAAATGCATTGGTTAAATATTTATATCTCATGAGATAGATAGGACTTGAATGAAAAGTAAATCCAGTTCAGTAATATAGGGATGGAATAACAAGTAAACCCGATTCCATAATAGACATTGTCCATTAGGATGGTATTGACGGCAATTCCTTGGATATTACGGACATCATATTATGTGAATATTTTCTTTCCAAAATTCCATGTTTTATACCAATGCTATTTTATCATTGTTAATGTTCTTTTATGATCTATGCCTTATGTACTACCATGAATTTTTTCAAGACTCACGATTTTGATATTCAAAATTTATGTTCATGTTTTTTACATTCTTATTTTTAAGTTTTGTTTGATGTTCTTCATTTTTACCCTTATTGAGAATTTGATCTCACTATTTTTATATTTTCTTTTACCAAGGAAAAAATAAAAGGTATTAGGTAGGAAAAATAAAGGGGAATATCATTATGAGAGATGTTGAAGATTTTTCACCAAGTTTGAAGATTATGTTCTAATTTTCCAATGACACTAAAATAATATAGCCTTTGGGTATATTTTGGGTAATGTAATAAGTATTCCGCAAAAACAAAACTGTAATTTTCTTGTACATTATGTTTGGGTCTTTACAATTAATCAGGTCTTAGACCATGTAAATACAATCCATACTAAATATTCCATCATAGAGTTCCATAATGATGAACAAAAGGTCTGATGAGAACATCTCTCCACCAAGTGATAACTCACTTTTCCTACAGATTAAAGATTTAGAATAATCATTCCTCGTAGGAGCATCAAGAAAAAGAATTCATGATAATACCTAAACTAGGACCTCTATCTCTATCCCTAGGAGTAAAGGGATAATGGAATAACTCACATATGTGTTTAATAATAAATAATAAATAATAAATATTTGAATAAACAAATATCGTAACACTATTAATATTGTGTGCCACTAGGTAATAAGAATCCATAGCCTACAGCCGTCAATGACACTAAATACTAGCTCCCTATGCCTGAAGTGTGCCTCCAAGTGGTGGTGGTTGAAGGTTTTAAAAACATCATCCACCACCCATAGATCCTCATTTCGGAGATCCACCTTATCCTCTGCCAGCTCTACCTCCTTTGTGAAAAGCTTCCATCATAGGGGAGATCAGTGATCAAGGTGTTGCCTCTACTGTGGTGGTCTGTCCGCTACACTCCTTCCATCCTCATCATGCCAGGTCAGAAAATCAAATTCCATGTGATATCACCCATAAAATTCATAACACTTCCTCTATACAGGCTTCCCTAGTACTATATGATCTCCCTATGCAACCCGACTATGTCCTTGAGTCTGATTATTGGGGGGTGGGAGTCTCCTATACTGAGATCCTATCAAATGGATTTTATTACTTCCATAGATGAATCATCATTATAATGACCACTTCTAGATCCAGCTACATTATGCCCTTCTTATAAGATGATCTCTATCACTAGAACACACTCCAACACCCCAACATAGATGGAAATTAACAAGGGTACCAAATTTACGTAAATATATTTGCAGATTCCCTTCTCAATCTTTCTTACCTAAATGTATCTATTCTGAACCATATCAAGGGAGTCCTGTATAACGTCTGTGAACCACATATCATAATAAACCATTATAATATCTCCCTAATAAATCTCTAGAATATATAGATTCTAAAAAGAGCATAACCAGGAGGGTAGGGCTCCTCATGATTTTTTAGAAGTTCATCCATGAGAGCATCGACTCATCATGCATCTATGTAACAAGACTTCACCAGCACCCAACTACACCATCTAAAAGGCTAGCTTCCAGTGAAACCACTTGATCCATCAGTGTCCAGATAATTTTAAAAACATAGGCCTCCAACAGTACCATATTCTCCACTACCTAAGGATCTAGATCACTGTGGAACCATAGAAGAATCAAGTGCTAGAACTCACAGAGTGTGATAATCCTACAAATATTCTCAACCTTCTATACTTGTAGGATCTACTTCTAAAAAGGTCAGGGTACTTCTACCTATCCACATAGAGGATGGATCTCATGGGATAGACCCATGCACTATCCGATAAGGGGTACCACTCAGTAGTGGAGGACCCACACCCTAATGTCCTAGGGGGTGGGTAATACTCAATAGATAGAGGTCTCATACACTTTCTGAAAGGGGATACCACTCAGTAGAAAGAAAAACCATGCCCTGTATGAAAAAGGGTACAACTTAATAAAATAAAGAATCCATTCCCTATTTGATGGGGGGTGGGGGTGGCTGCCAATATATAGATAGAGGAACCAATACCTATCCAACTAAGGGGTTACAACTCAGTATATAGAGGACCTACACCCTAACATCAAAGAGGGTTCCACTCAAATGATCCTGTCTGATCAATGCCACTGTCAGGCATAGCCTAAAAAAGAATCACTTATGTAACGCCTCACATCAGATCTTGAAATCCACTAAGAAAGAACCTATCATGTTATCTGTAAAAAACACTCATTATAGGCTACTCTTGGGCCAAAATATGGGCCCAAATAAAGCATATATTACACATTAATGTTTCCTCAATAGGAAACTAGGGGTATAAGTTGTGTTAGGGAACCACACGATGTGTGATACTACTTCACATTATGGACCTGTCACTACAATTACATGGATCATAGTCCATGTAGCACTATATTCCATTTATTTTTATTACACATCTTGTCTATGACACTCGGGGTCTTTCCTGTGCTCCTGTCCATGTCTGTCGAAACGTACCGTGTATTCTTGCTTAGGGTCTTTCCCATGCTTTCTTTCCACATGGCTTATCTACTCAGGGGGATTCACAGAGTGTTTCATCCAAATGTTTCTCAAAATCCTAGGATCATAGCCAATGGGGTGCTACGAAACATGTGTTCATCGAAGTACACCTAGTGTAGTTGGGATTTCTCCAAAAAGTTTGATCCATTAACTGCATTAAATATCTATCTCCTCTACATCCCTATGCACCTCATAATTTCTTAAAATTGAAGGAATGTTCCTATGTTTTTCATTTTTGGTCATATGTTGTCTAGAAGATGAATCACCACTTCTTCACTTGAGTCCCTCATACACCATGTACATCTTCCGTCTCCCTCCGTGATCAATTATGATTCTAATTCAGAAAATAGCTCACTTGTAACTCATAAATCATATAAATACAAACTTAATTATACATATCATTTACCAAACATGAATCCACAACTAATCTAAGGGTGAAATCAGTCTCGGTCCTGCCAGACAATGTCGAACTTAGACACCGTAGAACAATCGATGAAGAATGCTAAGTATCATTTGGGAGAAAAGCACCAAAAAAGGTGTACTATAGTTGGTCAAGATTTATCTTCCAATGATCAAAATCATAAATACCAATGGTGATAAAATATTTAATAAATAATTAAAAGAAGTACACGAGTTCATGTAATGGTTTTTAGTTGACACAGATCATGAAATAAAATTGATCATGCTCAAATAGTTTAATATATTAGGATTGAATCCAAAAAATGTGGAGACAAAAATTTCATTTGACCATTCATTGAGGAATAAAGAATTCTACATTGAAGAATTGGATCCATTAAATTTTCTACGTCTTGATCTTCTTGGATCCAGAGTCTCGTTGTAGGATTTTTATTTTCCAACCATAAGGTAGAAGAACATCTCTCAATGATCATAGGATTATGCAGCTAACATTGGATATCCATCAATAACAATATATTTTAAGGGGAAAATTATTGTGTTAATTTAAATAAAATAAAAAAAATTAAATTATCAATTTAATTAAACATTTCTGTCCATGACTGTGTTTATCTGAACACCTTACGTAGACCTATTTTATGTCAAACATAGGGTAAAACTCAGTTTATGGACTTAGTCATGGTCTTAGATTTTTTATTTGAGATTTCGTTCAACACCTATATAATTTTTTTAATAAAAGTGTGAATATTATATAAGATATATTTAATCATTTAATGATATTAAATTTGATTACATAGGGTATCAGAATTGCACATCATCCCGCACATGGCTACAAAAAAATATATCTAGGAACATTCCAAAGCCTTACACGACAAACACAGTGTCTCTATATATAAATTATTGATAAATAATAGAAAAATGTAAAATGTGATATTTATTAAATTATAAAGGTATTAATTAATTAATTAGGTAATGTATATAATTATTTAAATGTATATGAAAAAATTATTAAATATCTTATAATATTAATTATTTATATTAGAAAATATTTTTCAAAATTATTTGAAAAGATTTGTTATTTAGAAATAAAGTGTTTATTTAAAAACAATAAGGGTGATTTATAAAGTGTTTTTAAATTATAAAATAATTCAAAAATATAAATCTGTTTATATTTTAATTATTAATTATTAATAATCAGTTTATTTTAATTAATGAAATTATAGTCCTTATTTAAGAAATTATTTAAACCATGTCAACATGGTTCAAAAAAATATAATAAAGGTTTAAATAATAAATATATAATATTTGAATTGTGTAAATAGTTTAATAGTAAAAATTGGACTTTAAAATGTTTATAATTAATTTAATATAATATATTTATGTAAATTCCATAAATATTGTAATATAATGGAGGTCATATTAGATAAAAATATAAATTGTTTATATTTATGTAATTTTAGAATGTCCATAAGATTTATAAATTATAAAGTGTTTATAATTATATTTAACTTATGAATTGTACTAAAATATTTTTCCTCATGTTAAAATATTTGAAATTTTCATTTATTTAATTTTTTCCCTAATTTATTAATAGAATTTTTTTAGATTATAATTTTTATGTGTATGTTTCAGTTTAATATTAATAACTACTTCTTGAGATTATCATACATGCATATAAGGAGTTTCGTGTTTTTTATGATAATGGATGTAGTTTACACCTACAAATACTTTGTCTTATATAGGGGTTTGATCCTGTTTTACGTAGTTAATTATGATTTATAGATTTTAAGTAACAGAATTATGATGAAATTGAGATCACTCTTGAGAAATGTATCCCATAGTAAAGAGACTTTGGGTGAGGCTTCTCACTGTCCTAAAGGCTTATGCCTTTTCTATAAAAGTGAGGGTTGAATATATGTGGATCCAAGATTAATCAAGTTAGGATAATTAATTTCATATAATATCTATTCATTTAATTAAAGGGGTTTTATAAAATTTATGAATATGGTGTATTTAGATATGAGTAAAAAATATATAGCATTTAACTTTTTTAGTGTCATATTATATGAGTTTGGTAAAGTGTTAAAAATCAATATAGTTTAAACATATTAGTTTATTATAAGAAGTGGTATTATAGAATAAATAATTAGAAACATACATTCATTTAATGAGAATACATGAGATATGATTTTGAGATGAAAATCCCATTTAAAAATAATAAGTGCTAGATTCATTCCAAAGAAAACACAAGTCACGACCTGGATCATTCAACCAGGTTGGTTCTACTAATGTAGGGTGCCCATATATTATCTATTGAAAGTCATGGTGTAAATAGATATCCTTAAAAGTTAGGTAACTAAACATTACTGTGGGATTTGATATAAAATTTTCTATAAAACCCTAATAATTAGGATACCAAAAGAATACAGTTGGGTTTGTCTATATGATGGATGTGTTAAAGTGTTATACACTATACAATCCAAGAGAAATATATGATATTATTGTGATGATTCCCTATCTGAATAACTAATTGTTGAGTTTTATGTCAATGTAGACTTATTTATTAGTGAAATATGGATCTTATCCCACTAATAGATATAATAAATTTTAAAGGGATCATCATTTATGTGGGTGAAAATTTAATAATTTTATTTGTTTAATATTTGTTAAAAAATATATTTGTTGAATAAAATATTCCTATATAGTCAAATAGAATAATAATCTTCAAAATTAACTTTAAAACTAATCCTTTAAATGATAAGTTTATTGTAAGAAACACTTGTAGTAATAACCTAATAAAATATTTTAACAAAGGGAAATTTTTTTATGTGTTAAATAAAAACCAACCTGAGTAAGATAATATTTAAATTTTATAGCACTATATTAAAAATTATTATTATAATAATAAAATGATTCACTCAAGGTTTTAAAATAATTAAATGCATGATGATCTAATAAAATCTAACATCTACCCATTTATACACAATTTTACTAGGTAAGTTAATGATTTTGAGAGACTAGATGTTTTATTTTGTCTTGTTCGGGTTAAATAATTCAATCTATTGAAATTTTTTTCGTATGTTGAATAAATTATATAAAATTTTACACTTTTTTTTATCAATTTGATGGGGATAAATGAATTTTGAATGTTATTTCTAGGTTATGGAGCTGTATAGAAAATATTAGTGGGAAAACGATCAAACCATAAGAAAAAAAATCATTTTTAGAGACCAATAATGTTTCATAAAAGTATCCTATCAAGGTTATCGAAACATGAATGTTTTATCCGGATTGAGGATTAATGTTCCCATATTTTAGAATTATCCAAGATATATATTGAGTTTTGAGAAATTTTTTTGAAAGTCATGGTAGATATCAGTTTTATGAAAATTAATTTTATGGTTTTGAAGGGTACATGACTCATAATGTTTAATTTAAAAATGTTATAAGTATAAAAGAGTTAAAAGATAAGGTTTTAATTTAAAAATAAATTATTTTACATTCAATAAATAAATCAATGAGTTTCTTCATCGTATATTGGAATACAAAGGAATATTCCAACCTCAAATGGATCTATGTAATGGGTGTGCATGATTGTCTTGTTTCTCTTATATGATAAGAGATATTTTTTGTTAACAATGTTTTTTTATGAGCAAATTGGATATTAGATTTTATAAACATAATATATGATCTATCAAGTTTTATAAATTTTTTTAAAATATAGAAAATTGTAAAATTGTTTTATCTAGGATTATAGATTTTATCAACATGTTTGATAGAATATGAGGAATTGATATTTGATAGCCAACAATGAGATATTTAAAGGAATAATGTTATTTTTAATAAAAAAATATAAACACATAAAATACTATAGAAAAAATATATTTTTTAACATTACCATTTATGGAAAAAAGGGTTACTTCCATAACACCAAAGAGTTTTTATGATAAAAAAAATATATTCTAATGTTAATATAGTGTTTAAAATGTTTTTTGGAGAATGATTGGACCTTGAGAAGTTAAATTTATAAATAAAATTCTATTTTTGTCTAAAAAGTTAATGTAACATTATTTACCAAATATTATTTGGATATATTAGAATAAAAAAACTTATTGAGTTAAATGTTTCTACCACAAAAAATTAAATATCATTGTATCCTAAATAAAATTAAGGTGTATTGGTAATGTAAAAATTCAAAATTTTAAATTAGTTAATAGAAAAATCCATGCGAATTTTTTGATTGAAATAGTTCTAAAAATAAGGATTATTATTGTAACATCATAACTTTCTAATTGTTAAAAAACACCTTTTATTTTATAAGTTTATTTTTGAAAAATACAAATTTTCAACTTTTTTACCCTTATGTGTGGCCTCGAGCCTCTACAAAGATAAAAAGGGCTCTAACCTTTCACAAGGAGGTTTTTGGGTGTTGTGTAATGGTAAATATTTATTTATCTATGTATTTAAGTGGAATATCATCCACTATATAATGGGACAGTGAATTTCTATACATTGCATACTAGAACCATATTTTCCTAATAGTTGCATAAGGGTAAGATTGATTTCTTATACACTACACAAGGGTAACCATAGAGTTGCATAGGGGCACCTTTGTGCTACATAAGGGTAATACTTAATTCTTATAAGATACTCGAGGTTAACATTAGAGTTTCATAAGGGATCTTAATCACTATATAAGAGTAAATAAAAGGTATATATAGGTAGTTTCCTCACTACAAAAGTGTAATTTCAATTTCATAAAGGATGCATAAGGGTAAACAGAAGCTTCCTAAGGATATTTCCTACCAAACATAAGGGTAACACCATAATTTTAAGGATTTCATAAGGGTAAAAAAAATTCACATAGGGAACATAAGGGTAAATCCTTAACCTCATGTGATTACTTGGAACTTCATAAGGGAAAGACCATGTTACCATTACTCAACTCCTTTTTTGATAAAAATTTTATAAAGCCTTTTTTGCAGTATTCTTTCCCAAATCACACCTTTAATGAATTTTGACAAGTTTTAATGCCAAAAATAATTAAAATTAATTTTTTTAGTCAGCTAAATTCATAGTTCAGTTTTATAGAAGAATTTAAACACTTCCAAATTATAAAATAAGTAAAATAAAAATTAAATGATGAATATAAATTTTGGGTCTTTATCATGTTAACCTTTAAAAATATATCCTTCTACTAAAATATATAAACCATATTATATTTATTTTTTACTCACTTCTTATCTTTGGTAAATCCAAAAAACCCAGTAAGATCTATAATGTCCATTATCACACAAGGTTCTTTTTCTTGTTAACTTTTTTTTGTGTGAAAAATATAAATCTAATTAATCCTAAGCTTCAATAAGTTAATGATAAAGAATTATTAAATTATATATAATCATTAAATTATAAAATCATGACAAATAATTATTATCTCAAGTTTATCAAAGATTATTTTTGAGAGAGAATATTATTTTACATAAATTATGATTTACTCTATCGAAGAAAATTTTAGCTCTAGACACAACTCAAAGTGATATTTTTGAATTATATAGTAGGAGGAAATTATAATCACATGTGGTGTTTTTATTTCATCATCAATAATTTTTTTTTGTTTTAGGAATCCTTATCGAGGAATTTCAGTTGAAGAATAGGTTGATGTTGTTCGGATGATGAATCCTTAGTAAATATTGATGTTCTAAATTAGCACATTTGAGATAGGATGTTTTTTCCATTTTGGGCTCTCATATACCCATGTTTTCTTTGTTATAATTTTTACATTTCTATATCTTGATGGTCTTTCTTGATTATAATAACATATGGGTGTCTATGTATCCAATGATATCTCTTTAAGATGCCAGATGCCATGAGAACTATTGTAGCTTGTTTTATGATGTTTGATAATGATCAAATTTATATGTGCTATTAATTTATTATTAGGATGATATGATTTCCTGGTATTCTCTACCTTATTATGTTTGTAACATTTAATTAATAGGTACTATTCTTGGGGATTAGAATAGGTGGACCACCATGACAGGATTGTCCCTTAAAGGGGGAGTGTGCATGACTTGCGATGAAAATGATAATGGACTCAATCACAAGGTGGAGATATGATGATATAATGAAATATCATTTAATTATGAACTCAAATCCTATAATCCAAGTATAGAGTTGCACAATGTCTCATGGTTTATGTGTATCTCACTCGATGCATTATGATTTGTGAGCAATAAGATCATTGCCAAGGGATTTGTGAGTAGTGCTCCCAATTCCTTGTGATTTATGAGAATTTTCATATGTTTTAGGACTAGGAAATGTCAACTAACATGTACCCAATATTCCATGAATTAATGGATAAAAATTTCACTTTTCGTATTTTTAGTTTTGGTAACATCCCATATCTCTTTATTATCATTCTAGCATGGAGCTGGAGTATGTACAGATGGGGGTTTGTGGTCACATGGTTAGTGCATAAACACTTGGTACATGTTTTTTCATTGTTATGATTTTTAACACATTTATTATTATCATGTACACATTTTAAGGATTCATTGGTCATGTTATACTGAGTATTATTACTCACACCCTAAAAAAACCTTAGTTCATGGGAGGACAATACAAATATATATCTGAGTTATGTAAATGGGTATATATAGGATTGTTGAGTAAAGGACTATGGAGAAGGTAGTGGACTGGGATACACATTGGAGTACCCCAAAATTTTATTATTTATTTTTCTATTTCTTTTATTACTTTGGTTTGGTACGCCACTTTGGGAGCCTATATATTACCACTATGATTGGTATTATGTATTTTAGTTTCCGTTTGTTTCTAGGAATATTTTTTTGTAATATTTATTAATTTATTATTTGTGTTATGACATGAAAAAGAGTGTATAGTCTCCCCACTAATGGACTTGGACCCTTGAACCTTGTTGGAAACCACTTGAATATGGGGATACATTCATGATTCCATGTAAAACTCTAGTTTATACCTAGTGATTCTGGATGCTGCATTACAAATGGTTATTAGAGAATCACTTTTAACTTTTCTTTGGAGACTAACATGGGTCCTGGTAGAAAGGAGATAATTGTAGGGAACTTAAGCAGTGGAGTTTCCATGTGCCTAGCTAGCTCTTGTGTGACAGACCACTGATATTCAATTGATACAATTTTTTTAACAGTTTTATGAAATTTTTAGGTGTGTTCATATATCATGACTAGGAATGCATGATCAATTCAATATATATATATACCTATTGTTTTTTTCATTTTATTTTTTTATTTTAATTCCTTGAATTGTGATGTTCATTTGGGACAAACTTTTATTTTCTTTTGTATTATATATCAATTTCCATGCTATTATTATATATTTATTCTAACATTAATAAATAGAACCTGAGTGTTCTATTTTGTTTGTATAAATATGATTGTAAAATATGTGTAGGTATGAAGACCGTGGTTAGTTCTATGTGGGATATCTGTTGTATTATGGGTTGACTAATATGATAAAATTTGTGTGATCCTATAGGTTGATTAAGATATTTTATAATGACTATGCCTTCCTTCAGGTTATTGAATATTTCACCTCATAACTGGCTAACAAGACTCCCATTTGATGTAGGTCATGGTACTTTTACTATGGATAATTCACACAGTCCACCTTTTTTTTACATGAGGGTGACATAGAGCATGTTCCCACACCTTCTCTACTGGTGTAGGTAGATATTTCACCACAAATAGAATTATTTTTACTTATAAATTAGAGAGGAATAGGCATACCAAGGTCTATAGTCAACTATTATAGATATTTCCATCTCTAAAATAAACCAACATTTTAGAGGATTAAATTATCCATGAATGTTAAGGGATAAATAGATATGATAGACGGTATATTTTCCCTCATTGAGGAACACAAGGAAATGAAGATAAAGATGGGGCATTAATTCAACAAGGACCCTCTATGTGGTGTTGGGGAGTAGTAAATCAGGTAAGAGGATATTAAGGTCTAACTTGGAAAACCATCAATGACCACTTATTAAAATAGTTATTTCTAGGTATGCTAAAGAAGGACTATTCTTAGAGATTCTTGAATTATTTTTAGAGTTTTTTATAGTGTTTTCTTATGAAACGTGGGTAATGGAAGTGTTTATAAAATTTTAAATGATTAAAAAGGGTCTATAAGAGGATAAAGTTACGGTTTCTTCCCCTGTTTCTAAAAGGATCATCCAATATACATTATGAATACGTAGAATGAAGGCTGAGTTTTCACCCCATAGTGGTGCTAGGTAGCTAGGGTAAAGAAAGGGCTCATCGATACCTTTTTTTAAAATAAGTAGGTTTTTAATGCTTCAATTACTAGAATGTTAGACATCATTATAAGTTATATGCTTATAATTGGAGGATTTTTTGGTGATACAACAATATTGACAATCTCTAGTTGTTCTTTTCCAGAGTTTTGAGGTTTCACAAGGGTACTGGGAAGAAATGATCTGGTTGGGATACTCAGTAGTAGAGTCAGACAATGAATTATACTGGTCACGTATCTCAGGGATCGAGTCATGGAGATGAGGCATTCTATTTTTATAAAATATAATATATATTGGAAGATGTTGGTGAGGGACCATATACTATTTGAGGCATGGTTATGATCACATCTATGTTATCTTCTACCTTGTCTGATAATGATGATTCTCATTCCTTCATATTTTCATATGTTGGGGACGGACTTGAAATATTGGCCAATTTATCACCTATTTTACTTTATCTTGATAAATAGTTGGGATACAATGATAAGATCCCCATACATGGAAGAGTAGCAGTCCCTAATTTTATTAGATTGTAGATAATTAGGGACTTCCATACCTTTAGATGGGATTAACTCACATGTTTTTCCCCATTACATACCTAGAATAAGGTAATGGACAAGAACCTACAACCATGAGGGATTATATAGCTAGTTATAGTTACCATGTGGAAGTGGATTACATAATGATGGACCTTTTCATGGGTAAAATGTGACCCTAAGGAGTTGTTACACTATTCTGGTGATTATTGATTTGTTGAAAAAGGTTTCTAATTTCATAATGACCATTGAGAATCACTCAGTAGATGAGATATGAAATATATACATCCATGAGATCATATTATTACATGATGTTATATTAGGTATTATACCATATAGATATTCACATTACATGTCACAGTTTGGGAAGGGCTTGTAGAAGGAATTAGAGACTAAAATACATTTGAGCACAAAATTCAACACTAATAAAGATTCAAATTCAAACCGAATGATTAAAATACTAGAGGATATGCTCCATGACTGTGTCATAGACATCAACAGACCATGGGACGATCACCTATTCGTGGTTGAGAATTCATATGAAAATTGTTTCCCAGATTTGATTCATACAACACCTTATGAGGATCTGTATGGAAGGATACATTGTTCATTACTCTTTTGGTATGAGGTAAGTGAGGTGGTGATTGTGGTGAAAAATGTTTTTAGAATACCTCCAAGAGAGTGAAAATGATTTAAAATATGTTGATCATCTCTTAGAATAGAAATAGAACATATGTCTACTATAAGATGCGACCATTGTATTTTTATATAGGCAATATTGTTTTCTTGAGATTGACTCTTTAGTTAGGACAAAAATGTCTTAGGAATAAAATAATTATAGCCCCATGTTATGTTAGACCCTTTGAGATCACCCAATAGGTTAAAATAATTGAATATGATTTGGATCATCCTTCATGTTTCCAATGTAGAAATGATGTGATTCATGTGTCTAAGATCCATATGTACTTACCCAACCCAAAAAATTTCATTTACTCTAAGGATGTTTATATATATACTAGAACATAATACGTAGAGTGCCTATAATATACCATTGACCAAAGTGAGAAAGTCCTTTAAGGAAATACAATACCACATGTTTGGATCCAATTACAACATGGATGGATCTTGAAGAAGATATGGGAGGGTGAGTCAGTTGTTCAAGATCACTAGAATTAGTTTATTGATCAACACCACTAGAGACACATCATGAGGATGATAAATCATTAGAGGGGGAAAATTTTAACATCTTAAATTTATTAATTTTATAAAAATTAATTTTATTTTATTTTATTATATTTATTTCTAGAAAATTACAAAATTAATTTTTTTTACCCATACTATAACACCATGATATTTTTTTGAAATATTATTTTCAAATAAATTTAATTTCATCTAGATCTTGGGTTAAATGAAACACCAAGCATAAAAAAACATGATATACTATTAAAATGTTATTATTTAATTTCAATTTCATAGCCTTTCCATTAGAGTTGTTGGTATGAGTATGATTAATTAAATTTTGATTTTTTTTTGATTTCAAAAATACAAAATGAATTTATTAGTGTTCAACTTATTATAAATAAATAAAAAAAATTGAATGTAAAAGAAATGTTTTTTGTGAAACGTTTTTATTCATACAATTTTTTTATTATTAAATTAAATTGATCACTATTTGTTATTGATTTAATGAGATTTATATATTATATATTCAGTAAAAAATTTAGCATTTATTTAATATTTATTCTAGTCATGGGATAAAAATAAATCCCATTCTGTGCTTGTAACGGACCAGACCTTGCCAATCCATTCCGTTGATGAAATATGGTGTTTGGGGTGTTCTTGGAGGTCAAGGTGGATTATTCCAAAACTTTTCCAAATTCTTCCAATTTTGTGAATAGTGTTTCTAGGATAGTAGCTCATGCAACAGTGGCAGTAGCTCATCCAATTGTAGTGGTGACTCATCCAATAGTGGTGATATCTCTTCTAACCATGGTGGTGACTCGTCCAACGATGAGGGTAGCTTGTCCAATAGTTGTGGTGACTCATCCAACGGTGGTGGTAGATCATCCAACGATGGTGGTGACCCATCCAATGGTGGTGGTAGATCACTCAATAGAGGCTGTAGCTCATCCATCGGTGGTGATATCTCATCCAATGATGATAGTGACTCATCCAATGGTTTCTACGACTCATACAAAAGTGGCATTAACTCATCAAATAGTGGTAGTGACTCGTCCAATGGTGGTAGTAGCATGTCCAATGGTGGTCGTGCCTCATCCAATTATGATGGTATCTCATTCCAATGGTGGCGAAAATTCATGAACATTGTTTACAACTTCGTTTAATTTAACCATTTTAACATTATCTATGACATAAAATTAATTCAATGATTTTTTATGGGTTTTAGGGTTGATTAAAAGACCTTTAATCCAATCTATATTTTCCTATGTGACTGAGTACCTTTACTTGGTCAAACCATGTGATATTTGATAGATCTGGTCTTAATGGAAAATCCAACATATCATAAATTAGTGCTTCATTTAGATTTTCAAAAGGGTCAAGATATCTTCCTCCATTGTTCTGCCATCTCATTCCTTGATGCGAGATTCTTAAACCTTTCCTTCCTTCCTGTTGCAATCGTGCATGGTGTTGTAGCCTTGGATCGTGTTTTCCCTAGAGTGCTACTGCATACACACCCCAATTTTGGTTCTAGAAGTAAGTGTTGATCCATCTTTGATAATGTATGTTCTACCTCTAATATTATGGGCCCTTATATCTGTTTCCTCATATTTCTCCTTTCCATGTGATGGAATGTGATCTCCATCTTTCTAAGGGAGCATTCTTAACTGTTGGTTGATTTTAGCATCCTCGGGTGGATGCAGTTTTATTAGAGAGGTGATCGTGATCTATTTTGTTGTCTTGTTATTGTGAAAAAAACTAGAAGAACCTTTTGAGGTATAAGATTCATTACTTCTCTATTTATTTTAATTTAGTAGTAGAGTTATCATGATTTATCCCACTAGATCACAATATAATTGACATTATAAATATTTTAACAAGTTTATATAATTGGAATCAATCATATGTTGTTGCATATTTTTTATCTAGATAGTGTGATTTCTATGCCTTTCTATTTTACATGTCATTCTGGATGGAAATTAGTGATGAATGTTAATACTGGATTAATTGAAAATTTACTGGCAAGAAAAAGAGGCCTATTGATGAATTTGGTAGTTTTTGTAGTGCTTTAATGATAATAAAATTGATGTAGTTATGCATGTTTGTTTAATTAGTTAATTTAAGATAGAATAAATAACTTGGTGTGTGTTAAATGTTTTTTCTTGTTGTGTTTTGAGTTACCCTCTTGGTTGTAATGTCCATGTACCTTATTCTTTGGATCTTTGAGTGCTTGTTGTGTCTGAATGTTGGATGCCTTTCTTGGGGACATGAGCCAAGTTGCTTTTTTTGTTTCATTCTACTTGTGTTGTGGTTTAAGACATGGATGATTGAGAATGGAATGATATTGTGGTTTGTGGGGTAGGGAGGCCTAGTGGTTATGAAAGTAGATGATACCTAGAATTGTGAGATGCTTTGTGTTACGCATGTGGGTGTTAGAGTGGACATAAGAGATGATGAAAAGGGATGAATCTTGGATTTCCCAATAATGTGAAAGATGGATTCTTGTTGAATATATTACTTGTTTATCTTCTTACATTCCTCTTTTTCTTGAGGCATGCTTTTTTATTACCCTATTTCTAAAATAGGTGTTGATGTGTGGGGTATTCCACATGCTTTCCATGTTTAGATTATTAGGGATGGATGGGACTATAATCCATCTATAGGTGGAAAATAATCAACTAGTAGTTTATCTACTCACTGTATTGAGACCCTTGTGTTTGGTAATTTATAATTTTTTCTTAGAATACCACGAATTATGGAAAAGTGATAATGATGTTATTCAATGATTGAATAAATGGTGTAGAGGTCATGGGTTTAGATCTTGTTGGTATGAAATTTTGTGGTTACTTCTGAGGAAATATGGACTCAGTTTAGTTATTCTTCAAAATCATGGATCTTAGTTGTGGTGCTAATGTAATGGAATGTGGAAAATGATAATGGTTGATTGATGTTTAAAAAATTAATAAATGTAATGTGCAACTAATAAAATGGGGTAGGATGATTAATAAATATCTTTAAATGGTTGTGTGATATAAGATAACTTGTCTTATCAGTGGGCTCTAGGAGTTTTAGATATGTTAGCTACTGTTGAGTGTAAAAATAGGTTATGCCTATCTTTTGGTTGTGAGCTATATTACATTCTGTACTTTTTTGTGTTTCTATATGCTACTTCACTCAATTGGTTAAGGAAACTTACACCCTGGGGATTCTGAACCCTATGAGATGGGGGGGGGGGTTCCTTGTTATCCTAGTGGGTGGATCGATGTCTGACTACCCCCTCTAGTCCTATCTCTTATATTGGTAGTTACTAGTACAGGTATGCATGGCGGTTAGTTTTCCCAACATATGTGTGTAGAGGGATGTAATGGACTATGGTTATTTCAAAAACATATATTCTGGATATAATAACATATATAATACTATATTTATAACATGTATATGTTGGGGTGGCTTGAGGATCCTTACTCGGCGTATGGGATGTAATGACTTTAGGTATAATACCTGATGTAAGATACAGGATATGCGGGCTGTGGTGGATCCTGGAAACTACGTGGTTACATTTTGTAGTGTGGATGGTGTATTGATTAACTTAGGTGTCTATGGAAATTAATTTGTGTTGCACGAGTTTCATGTGGTGGTGCTATGACCAGGTGTCTTCAGGTAATCCTTTTTGAAGAGAGATGCGCAGGACATGTGACGTTCGGGAAAAGAAGAAAACCAGTGGGGAAGTGGTAGCAAGGTACCCTAGATATTATTTATTATATTATATAATCTTGTATGTGATTCTTGGTGAGAGTATCCATAGTGAGGCTGGGAACATAGTATACCTTTTTAGGTGATGAGTTAGTTTCACCTGTTGTTCAATATGCTTTAGCATGCTCTCTTTACATCTGTATAAGAGGCTCCTAGGAGGATCCTACTGAGTATACTATTATAATCACCCTATGCTAATTTCAACCTTTTTATGGTCACTTGGAGAAGATTGGAGGTCATCTTGGTTACTACTATCACGGTGTTTATAAGAGCCGTTTGGGATTTGTGGTTTCTATTATTTTACTTTCTTTTGGTACTTGTAGTGTACCTGTTCAGTTGTAGTTGTTTTTTCATGACATTACATATGTGTACTTGAGGTTTTTTTGAAATTTTAGTCTGATTTGGATTTGGTTGGTGTCTATCTTATATCTCTCTTTCACATGTGTTCTATTAGAAGGTAACACCTCTCATATGACTTTTTATTATACTCTTTGTGTTATTCACAAACCTGGAGGTGACTGGAGGAAAAACTCGATGGCCATTATCTCTCTTCACACATTTCCAGCCCAGGAGGGGTACACTTTATAGGGACGGGGTAGTATTAGAGGTCCAGTTCAGGTATAGGATGGATTTTGGAGTAAATAATATGTGAGGATACATTAGTTGGTAGGGAAATAATGTCAGTCAGTTTTACAAAGTGTTGTCAACACTAGAGACTAGCCGAGACATAGTTATTTAGGGACCCCTTTTATCTGATGTATAAACCAGTTTGATTACAATGGTTACTACATGAGGTGATACTTATTATAGGGTAGATACCATGGAATGGATCATGCATCATTCTTATTTGTGCCTATGTTTGAATGGGTATGCATTGGGATATTTCAAACTAAAATGAATATAAAAAAATTAATTAATTAATGTTGAGTCTTCCATATTCCTTATTTAGGAGATCTATTTGTTTTTTATTTTGCAGGTATGGCTCCTGGTTGAAGTACTCATTATGTTCATGTAGAAGATGTTTAGCAGGCTATGCCATTCGATCGCCACAGATTATAGGTTGAAATTGACAACATATAGAGAAGGAAAATGTGAGAGTTTCAGTGATAGAGTCTATAAAAGTATGATTTATCCATTTCAGATACAGTCATGGAAGATTGTTTGGGGGAAGTTGAGATAGATTTTTGTTCATTCCATGCTTTGATGGAGCATTGGGTGTCATTGTTTGAGATAATGCTATGTATGGAAGTGAGGCAGTGGTGTTTTTTATTCCTCAGGGATCATGAGGAGTTGAAAGTCTCATGGGAGGAGTTCTGAGAGCAGTTCAGAGTTGAGTTTCTATCTTCAACTTCAATGGAACCCATTCACCAAGAGCTTATTACCCTTAGAAATGGGATCTCTATTCTGTGGGAGTTCAGTATCCTTTTAAATAACCTTCTATGATATGATTTTGATCTATTTCTAGATGAGGAGGCTAGGGATAGACATTTATAGGAGGCTTTTCATCAAGAGATCTTTTTCCAGGTCACCTCATTTTTGTTTAAGATGTATCTCGAGGTGCGGGTGAGGGAAGATTTCATGAAGAGGATATTATCTAGAATAATATAATCACAAGAGGTTATTTTTTCAAGATTCTTCCTGAAAGATAGATGTGGTTGGGTTTTCCCGATTTTCAGGGAAGAAGAGTTCCCGTTTAGCCGGTGGTAGGTCCTAGCCCTCAGTATCTCATTTCTCCTCTGGCAGGGACTCTTAGAACATGTCTAAAGTATCGGGTTATTTTTTATCTTATGATGGTTGAGCTCATTAGTAGAGATAGTTTCCAACCTTTCTAAGTATTTAGTGTGTGCCAGTTGCTTCGCTTCAGGTTCCACCATTGAGGCTGTTTCTACCGAGGTAGCAGCAGCATGTTGCACCAACTTTAGAACAATAGAGAGTAGATGGTGTAGACATAAAACATCACCTGTACTCCCTATCCTTATATAGTAGAGAACAACCTTGGAGGTTGTCATTATTTGGGTCAGGGAGGCTGTAGAGTCGGGTGTGGTTAGCTTCATGTGTTATCGTTTCAATCTCTAGGTGAGCTAAACATCATTCGAGGTACCATTTTCTACTATTTATATTTGGGTGAATGAATTTTCTGATTTAGGAGTGACAACTACTTCATAACACCTACCCATGTCTATGATTTGGGACTTGAGGTGGAGAGGCTTCTAGTGCCCTTTGAATTGACTACTATAGTTGGAGGTCAAGCAGACTTGTTTGAAGTATGCAGAGACTATGAGACAGTGAAGGAGAATCACCACTCTTAGGGAGATTTTATATTTTTATGGATACAACCATATTATGTCATCTTTTTCATGGATTTGTTATATCTATTATAGAATATTGGGTATTTATTTAGGTGATAGGTGGTGGTCTTCGATGTTCATGGAGAGCTAGTGGTGTTTATTAGAAAGTGAGACCCTTGGATGGGTCATATACATATTCCATCATTTTCATCCATGATGAATGAGATGATACTGATGTTTTAGGGGTTCAATAGTTGGTGTTTCATAGGGTCATAAATGAGTACCATGATGTCTTTCAAGAAGTTTTTATATCATTACCCACTCATAGAAAGATTGAGCTACAACCAACCATGAAACTTATATCAATGTATCCGTATAGGACGATTCCTTCTGAGTTTTTTGAGATTTGTATAGATATCAGTGGTCTATTAAAGTGTGGTTTTTTTGGCTGAGTGTGTCACTGTGGGGTGCATTGGTTTTTTGTGAAGATGGATGACAATAGTTTGTGGTTTTGTGTTGATTATCATCAGAGAAACAAAGTGACAGTTAATAATTACTATCCTATTCCACGGATTGATGATTTATTCAATCAAATGGAATGTGATATTTGGTTCTCTAAGATCGCCATACGGTTAGGATATCATCAAATTCATGTGAAGAAAGAGGATATCCCGAAGACTACTTTCTCTTATCGTCAGGGGCATTATGAGTTCTTGGTTGTGCCAACATGTTTCTTTAATTCTTTATATGTGTTCATGTGGTTGATGAAAGTTTTGTTCCATGAGTTCCTGGTTAATTTTATGGTGATATTCATCGATAACATCCTTGTGAAATTCCAGTATGAGGAAGAGAATGAAGAGAATCTACATGCTGTTTTTTGAGTCCCTTGAAAATGGCTGTTTGGGAAGTTTTCCAAATGTGAGTTTTGGGCTCGAGAAGTCTGTTTCATGGTAATGATGTATGCCAGTTGGGAGTATCTTTCAATCCATCAAAAATATAAGTAGTTGTGTCTTGGGAATCCCACATTATAGTGGTAGAGGTGTGATGATTCCTTGGCCATCTAGGTAGATACAAGAGGTTTTTATCCTATTTATCTTGGTTTGCAACTCCTCTAACAGTGTTGAATAAGGATGATCAAGCGTTTGTGTGGACTGATCAGTGTCAAGAAGCTTCTGAGTATATGAGGGTGAAGTTAGTCAATGCTCTGATTTTTTATCCTCCAGTAGAAGAATTTCAATTCATAGTTCTTTGTAATTATTTGTGTCTAGGGTTAGGCCATGTTTTGATATAATATAGATCAATCATTGCTTATGGGTCTCAGTAGTTGCGTCCCCTCAAATGTAACTATTACACCCATGATCTCGAGTTGGAAGTAGTAGTGTTTTCCCTAATGTTTTGGAGACATTACCTCATTGGAAATCAATTTATGGTCTTCACTGATCATAATAGCTTGAGGTACGTTTTTTCCCTGTATGAATTGAACTTGCAATAATGACAGTGGATGGAGTTCTTATAGGATTATGTGTTCAAAATCTATTATACACCTGGTAACGGGAATGTGGTAGAAGATTATCTAATAAGAAAGTTACACAATGATGCAATGCATGAATCAGGTGATTCCTGGAAAGTAATGGAAGAACCTTTAGGATTACATATTGATATGGGAGAAATTGTGGGTAGTGGTTATCTTTTTTAGATGATTATGTAGTCATCTCTCGTGCAGAAGGCAGAGGAATCCCACTTGGGGGATCTTGAGGTAGAGGTTTGGATAGACCGAGTTGTTTATAGTGAGGCCCCTGATGGTTGGTTTGAGGATGAACAACATTGTGTGCTATTTTAGGGATGTATTTTCATTCCTTTGGCAGTGCATGAGATGGTTGTCAATAAGTTCCATTATTCACCATCAGTGGTACATCCTTGTGATAAAAATATGTACCAAGCTTTGAGGAGTCATTTTGGGTGGCCTCGATTGAAGTATGTAGTTATAGAGTTTGTGTCCCAATGTTTGGTGTTCTAGAAGGTGATGTGGTCTGCTCCAGCCTTTAGATGTTCCTTAGATGAAGTGGAAGGACATCTTGATGGTCTTTTTATTATTTTAACTCCATCTCAAAGAGGCCATGACACTCTATGGATGCTGGTGGATTGTTTGATGAAATTATCCCACTTCATTACAATCATGGAGTAAAGCTCAGTGAAGGTTTTGTCGAGGAAATATTTAGAGGACATGGTGAGACTCCATGGGGTCCCTAAGGTGATCATTTATGATCGAGATTCTCATTTTACCTCCAGGGTGTGGAGAGGTATCCAGCCTGATTTTGGTTCTATGATATGCCTTAGCAATTATTTTCACTTATAGATCAATGGATAGATAGAGCGAACCATCTAGAATTTTGAAGACATGTTATTCTCTTGAGTCCTGGATTTTGGATGTTCATTCATGAGGCACTTACCCTTGGTAGATTTCGCTTACAAAAAAAGTTTTCCCTCTGCCATCAGTATGTCACCATTTGAATCATTCGATGGATGACCTTTCTGTTATATTTTTTGTTAGAATGGGGTCGAAGATTCAGAAATTCTGGGGCTAGAACTAGTACATAATATGAAAAATATTGTTCAAGTGATTCATGAGAGGATGAAGGCAGTGTATGATCATCAGTAATCCAATTCGATCATAGAAGGAGACCTTTGGAGTTCGACGATATGGATCAAATGTTTCTAAAGGTGATTCCCCGTCATGGGAGATGATGGTTTGGTCATTGGAGTAAGATTTATCCCTAATTTTTTGGTCCTTTTGAGATGTTGGTTCATGTTGGAGCTTTATCATATCGGGTAGAAATTACCACATAGATGACAAGGATACACAATTTTTTTCATGTGTCACAGCTCTATCATTATCATCATGATGACTCTCATGTCATCTATTGGGGCGATATTGATGTTGATGATTATACAACCTTCGAGGAGGAGCATTTAGAGATCCATGACCACAAATAGAATGTCTTTCATGGGCGTGTTATACCCTTATTTTGTGTCTTGTGTGGGAATAGTGGCATGAAGGAGAGTATGTAGGGAAGTGAGTCAAAAATACATGCTCAGTATCTCGAGGTGTTTGATGTTTTTTTCATTCTTGTAAAGCAATTCGTTTATTAGTTGTAAACCTTTTCTTCTATTAGATGGTTTTTTTGTTTCTGGTTGTGGCATTCTCTCTTCTGAGAGGTTTCTCCCACGAGAGAGTGTTTAGAATTTTTTATGGTTGTTGTATGGTTTTGTATTATTCCTTTGAGGAAGTTGTTGGGATCATTTAGTGGCGAGAGCCTTGAGAGGTCATCATCATTTTTATTTATTTATTCAGAGATAAAAAAAGAGGGCAAGCACACCCAAGGACAAGAAAAAGACAACCACAAGCCTAAGGAGGTCTGAAATAATGTAACCCGAGAGCCTTGAGAGGTATCTTATGGGGTGTCTATTCGAATGAACCCTTTTCAATTTCCTCTCTAGGTTGGTTTTGGGTTCTCGAAGATGAGAATGTTTTTAGAGGTATTTGATGTAATGTCATGTACCTCTCCGGTCCATTACATTATTGAAATATGGTGTTTGGGGGGGTGGGTTTGTGAGGTCAAGGTAGCTTATTCCAACACATTACCAAATTTTTCCTATTGTTTGAATTGTTTTTCTAGGATGGTAGCTCATCCAATGATGGCGGTAACTCATCCAACAGTAGAGGTGGCTCATCCAAAGGTGGGGTAGCTCATCCAACGGTGGTAGACACTCATCTAAGAGTTAAAGTTACTCATCCAATAGTGGTGGTGACTCATCCAATAGTGGTGGTAGCTCATCCAATGGTGCTGGTGACTCATCCAATGGTGGTAGTAGCTCATACAATAGTGGCGGTGACTCATCCAATGGGGGTAGTATCTCATTTAATGGTGAAAGTTTCTCATCCAATAGTGGTGGTTCCTTATCCAATAGTGGAACTGACTAGTCCAATGGTGGTGTTAGCTCATTCCAACGGTGACCATAGCTCATCTCAACAACTATAATGAATCGTCCAATGATGACTGTAACTCATTACAATAGTTGCGGTGACTCAAAAACAACATTTAAAGCTTCTTAAAATTTCACCCATTTAACAGTATATTTTATTTAAAACATATTCAAAGTCTTTTTAAGGGTTTTAAGGCCGATTCAAATCCCTTTACTCTTATCTAAATTTTTATATGCAACAGGGTGCCTTTACACGGTCAAACCATGTGATCCTTGATAGATCCAATCTTAATGGAAAATCTAGAATATCATAAATTTCCACTTAATTTAGATATTCAAAGGGTCAAGATATCTTCTTCCCTTTTCATCAATCTTGTCTCTTGGTGTGATACACTCATACCATTAATTCCTCCCCATATGAGTCATGTGTGGTGCGATAGCCTTGGATCGGGTTTTCCTTGGAGTGTTGCTACATGCACACCCCCTGTTTTGGTGTAATCAGTATGTGTCAATTTGTTTTTGATAAGGTATGTTATACCTTTATTTTTATGGGTTTTTAAATTTGTTTCCTCCCATTTCTCATTTCTATGTGATGGAATATGATCTTCATATTTCAAAGGGAGCTTTCTTGACTGTTAGTTGATGTCAACATCTTAAGGTGGATGTAGTCTTATGGGAGAGGTGATCCTGATCAATTATGTTGGTTTGTTATTTTGAATCGATCATCAAGAACCTTTTGAGGTAGGTGATTTGTGAATTTTTATTCATTTTCCTATAGTAGTAGAGTTTTCATTATTTTGACCACATGATCATAATGGAATTGACATAATTAATAAATGAACCACATTATAGAATTGGTATCAAAAATATGTTATTGCCTATTGTTTTTGCTAGATAGTGTGATATTTATGCCTTTCTATTTGATATTTCATTGTTGATGGAAATTTGTAAAGAATGTAAACTGATGATTATTTTTAAATTTATTAGTTAAAAATAAAGAGGTATCTTAATGAATCTTGTAGTTGTTATTGTTATTTGATGATAATCAAATAGATGAAGTTTTGCATGTTTGATTGAATTATATAATTCAAGACGGAATAAAGAACTCTTTGTGTGTAAAATGTATGACTTGTTGGGTTCTAAGTTAACTGATTTATTGTAAAGGGCAAGTGCATTATTCTTTGGAGCTACGAGTGGTCGTTTTGGGTGAAGGATGAATGCCTTTATTGGGTCCATGAGCCCAATTTATTTATTTTTTATTGTTTCCGACTACTTGTGTTGCGGTGTGATCTCATGATGGTTGAGCATGGAACATTGTTATACTATGTGGGGAAGGGAGTCCTAGTGGTTATGGAAGAAGTTGAATCCTAGAGTGGAGAGATGCTTTGGGTTACCATGTGCACGTTAGGAAGGACACCAAAGATGACGAAAAGGGTTGAAGTTGGTCTTAGATAATGACGTGAATGATGGATGCCTATTAAATCCATTTCTTGTTTACCTACTTAATTTCCCCACTACATGAGGTAGATGGGTTTCTTACCCTCATTCTAAAAGAGACAGAGATGCATGGGGTATTCCACGTGCTTTCTGTATTTAGTTTCTCAAGGATGGATGGGTCTATTCTCCTACTATATATTGAAAAGAATCGATGGGTAGTTTGTCTACTCACTGGATTAAGCCCCTTATGTTTGGTTGCTTTTAATATTTTCTTCGAATACTTGGAAATATGGAAAAGTGATAATGATGTTATGAAATGTTAAATTAATGATGTTGAACCCATGGGGTTGGAGCTTGTAGGGATGCATTGATGTGGTTACTTATGAGGAAATGTGGACCCAATTAGGTTATGACTAGAAATCACATATCTTTTTTGTGATGCTAAAGTAATGGAATGTGGAATATGATAACAGTTAATTAATTTATAATGAATTAAATAATGTAAAGTCAAATTGATAGAAAGGGGTAAGATGATTAATAAATCTCATTAAATGGTTGTGTTCTTATAGGATATATAGTCTTAGTAGTGGATTCTAGGAGTTTAAGAGATGTTAGTTGAATTTGAGTCTAAGACTATGTTATTCCCATAGTATGGTTGTGATCTATATTATATTTTGTACTTTATGTGTCTTTATATGCTACTCCACCCTATCGGTTAGGGAAACCGACACCTCGAGGATTATGAACCCTGGGGGGTTCCCTAATATCCCAGTGGGAGGATGGATGGTGGACTAACACTTTTGGTCTGTTCTCTTATTTTGGTAGTTATTTGTGATGAAATTCATGAAGGTTAGGTTTCCCCATATATTTGTGTAGAGGGTTGTAATGGATCGTGGTTATTTCACACACACAAATTCTGGATATAGGTTCATATAGAATATAAGGCCCCAGCCTTAAACCTTACTTAATCTTGAGTTATTACAAGATTACACATTGAGGATCTTTTCGGGTTTAGAGTTTTAGAGAATTAGATCATAAAACTTGCATTACATTCCACATATAAACAATGTGGTTACATAAAGATAGTATTCTTCATTCCCATCAATGGAGCACACATTTAAAATAAAACATGGATTATTTCTTGACACATCCTTGACTCTATCATCTTATCATGTACCTTTCCCTTGACCTGTGAAAAACATTTCAAAAACTTGGGATGAGCATAAAAACTCAGTATGGGTTATAAAAAAACAACATGGAATGGGAACATGAGTTCATATATACATAAGAATGAAATCATACTTTACCCATAAAACATAGGCACTTTAACATACCTCATAAAAACATGAATAAATCATATAAATCATAAGACATAAAGGTAACTTGAGGCATTCATAACATTCTTACGTAGGGAGTAACCCTCTTGGTTACGTTTGGAATACCCATCACAGTATATTCCCTAAAATCGCTTCGGAGAAACCTTAACGTTTCACTCCTTCGCGTTACCCAATGCATTGGAGAGCTATAACGGGCTCACTCGCCCTTAGTTTATCACGGAACCACCCGTCTTCATAATAATGCCCAAGAACCATAAGATAATCATATCACATAAAACATGCATAAAGGAAACATAACATTTCCACATTTCAATCACGAGATATCAATACAACACATTGATACAATAAAAACATTATGAAAACCATTTTCAATACCAAAGTAAAACATGGTATTTATTTTTCTTTTAAAAAAGAAGATATGGCTTGTAGAGGAAGCCAAAACTCAAATAACGGTTACGACGGCGGAGAAGTCGTTGTCGCCGCATACGTACGACAAAAACATTCCCTTTTGTCGTTTAGTAAACGCTTCGTATAAAAAAGATTCCTTTTGAATAAATTTAAAAGTCAAAGGGGTTTATACACCGTATAAAAGAAAGTTGTGTATAAAATAAAATATGTCTCAACGAAAGGAGATTGAGACGAAGTCCCATACAAAGATAATTTTTAAAATAAAATAGATACATTATGTGTATTCACTATAAGTACACATAAATAAAGTACAAATACAAGATACGACATAATAATATAATGACATAATTTGAAAGTAGGATATTAACCCAAAGAATGGAAATTGGGTTAAGAAGTTCCCATACCTCGTATCTGACTTGACCCGACCGTTCTTTAAACTCCTGAATAATAAACTTTAGTTAATCTCTACTTGATTATGAATCTTTTCCAAGTTCATTATTCCTTTTATACCATGTTATGAACATCATGTAATCATTTATGTTAATAATGTTCATTTTGTCGGTATTTGGTTCTTATGTCAAAAATAGACTTCTTACAATTACATGTTGTTAATTTGGTCAATGTTTCATTATATCCAGAATGGTATTCATGATTTAGATATCATATATGTCATATATATACAGTACATACATGTATTTAAAATATTACATAATCATTTAGAGGTAAGAAATGAAATGCACCGTTCATGGAGACGGTAAGCCGTACGTACGCATGAACGCTACTTTCATTTCTTTGTCATATTAATGGAATTAAAACTAAATGAGACTTATGTATATTTTAATTCCAGAATTATATTCATAATTTAGATATATCATTAATTATATATATCCATTATATAAATGTACTTTTAATAGTACATTACATTTGGGGATAAGAAATGAAATGCACCGTTCATGGAGACGGTAGTCCGTACGTACGCATGAACGCTACTTTCATTTCTATATCATACTTTAATGGAAATAAATGATAATGATATATATATGTATATTATAATTCCAGTATAACATCATATATAATAACTTTAAATCCATCCTTTACACGTCCCACATATGGCATTAACGAATCACATCACTTTGAGGGGGCGGTAGTCCGCACTTCCTTAAATGAAGATATCGCGTATACCCATAATGGAAGCCATAAAGGTAAGACACAAATGAAAAATACAGAAGCATAAGTAAAACATAAAAATATTACATATCATATATAAAATTAGTGACATCATAATGGCCACCTTTGAAGGTGTTAAATGAGTATTGAACAATCATCGTTTCGGGAGGCAGAATTTCGCCGTCCACAGAAACCGTATGTTCTTTAACCATTTGATGTAGTTTTGTGAGAGTGTAGATCAAAAAAATCTTATAAAAACATCCTAGTATATTGATGATACTGGTGTTGTTACAAAAGAAGTATATAAAAAGAGTTTAGGGGGTTGGAGAAGCAAAATAAAACAAATGAACATTAGAGAATGAATTACCTTTAAAAAGTGTAACTCCTTTTGAGTTGAGCCTAAAGGCTTCCTTTGAAAGGATTCTGCCCAAAGGGAATCCTCTAGGATGAGGAGAGGGATGTGGAGAGAGAAAATGGGCAGGGGTTGGCCGAGACAAAGGCTTGAAGAGTGTGTGAAATGAGGTAGAGGTGGGGGCCTTTTATAAGAGGAGAGGAGGGGCACTTTTGGAAAGTAAAGAAACATTACATTATTTGAAAATGTGTTTCGGTTTTAAAAGGTCCCACATTGATAGCATTCGTGGATAAGGTGATAAGGCATCGAAATCCATTCATCCAATTGGTTTTGGACATGTGTAGTTCATAGATTTTATATTATCTTTCCATTTTATTTAAATCGTCAAATAATGATGTCATCACTGCATCATTATTATGTCATAAATAATTAAATTTATTTAATGTCTAAAAATTATAAACAAATTACTATGATGTAGGAAATCTTTTTAGATTTCCATTGAATATTTATAATCAAAATTTGGACTTGTATAACCCCACTTAAAAATTGTTTTCGCAAAACATATTATGTTTGTGTCATTTTCACTTTAACATTAAATAAAAATATATTATTGTCATTTTCCAACTAAAGTGGATCCATGGGGTCCCCAAGTTGACCCATGGCTTGTCTTGGTCGGCCATGACACAACCAATAAGGTTGGGACATGTTTCTAGGTCATTTTATATTATTAAAGCATTATTTATTCCTTAAACTACACTAATTACCACTAATCGCGATTAAAAACTTAATAAGTTACTATTCACCAAAAAATTATTTTAATCTCATTGAACCACATTTTACTTCTTAATGACAACCATGTATGTCGGATTTTCAAAATTCAATACACATTAGTGGTAAACTTTCATTTAACTGAAAAATCAGTTTGCTTGATTACCACTTAGTGGTTTCACTATTCATCAAAAATTGAAGTTTTTCAGAAAATTACCAAAAATTCACCCTAAGCTATATTTGATATTCCGAATTCAAAAATGAAGTCTATTTTACAAAATTAAAATCATATAAGTCACATTAATTAATTCAATAATTAATTCCCGCTGCCAGAGCAAATAGCGTGTTTTTACAAAACAATAAGTATCAAAAGATTGACACCAGTTTAAGTCTAATTTCAAAGTGAAATTGATTCCAAAGACCACCATTAGATAAAATGGTAAAAATATATTCTAATTTCACTTTAAAACCAATTCAAAAGATAATCTAATCATATAAATAAATTAGATTAAAAGTAGTTTTTATGTAAAATGCAGTATTTTTCACTATTCATTAAAAAAATGAACATTGTCAGAAAATTACCAAAAATTCACACAAGATAAATTTTGATGTCCCAATCATAAAGGATAAGTTTATTTTGACAAACATAGTTTATAAAATTGTCAAAATATAGATTCAAAAATGGTTTTCCATCAAAAGGCACTAAAACAATCTTTTAAGAATATTAGTGTATTCCATGCATAAGATTGTATTTATTTTCATTTTAAGCCTCTATAACAATATCTTAATCATTAATAAACATAGATAAAAATATATATTATTCATTACTTACTTGGGATGTTACATCCTTCCCCCCTTTAGAAAATTGCATCCCCGCAATTTATTTACTTATCGAATAAATGGGGGTACTTATCCCTCATTGCATTTTCAGATTCCCATGTTGCCTCTTCAATCATGTGGTTTTTCAACAAAACCTTTACCTGATGAATAACCTTATTCCGTAACACTTGCTCCCTGTGGTCAAGAATCTGGACCGGTTGTTCCTCATAAGATAGGTTCTCTTCCAGCTGAACTACCTCTGGACTCAAAACATGAGATGGATCTGGCATATACATTCTCAACATCGAAACGTGAAAAACATTGTGTACCTGAGATAAACTCGGAGGTAAAGCCACTCGGTATGCAACTGATCCAACTCTCTCTAGAATTTCGTATGGTCCAATGAACCTTGGACTCAACTTTCCTTTCTTACCAAATCTCATCACACTTTTCCAAGGAGAAACCTTGAGAAAAACATGATCACCTACCTCGAAAGATAGATCCTTCCTCTGGTTATCCGCATAACTCTTCTGCCTGCTCTGAGCTGTTCTCATGTGTTTCTGAATCAACTGAACTTTTTCTGCCATCTCTTCTACCAATTCTGGTCCCATCAACTTCCTTTCACCCACTTCATCCCAGAAATCTGGAGTTCGACACCGCTTCCCATATAATGCCTGAAATGGTGCCATCTGTATACTGGAATGAAAACTGTTATTATATGAAAACTCAACCAAAGAAAGATGTTGGTCCCAACTTCCCTGATAATCCATAGAACAAGCTCGTAGCATATCCTCCAATGTCTGAATTGTTCGTTCTGACTGCCCATCTGATTGAGGATGAAAAGCTGTGCTAAAATTTAATTCAGTACCCAACGACTTCTGAAGGCCTTTCCAAAAGTTAGAAGTAAACCTGGGATCACAATCCGATAAAATGGAGAGAAGAACTCCATGTAACCTGACTATCTCTTTAAGATACAAACGGGAAAGTTGATCAAGAGAGAAATTATCTCGTATAGCAAGGAAATGAGCAGATTTGGTCAAGCGATCAACAATAACCCGGATTTCATTATTACCTCGAGATGTCTTTGGTAATCCAACAACAAAGTCCATGGATATATTCTCACATTTCCACTCTGGCACTGGTAAAGGCTGAAGCATCCCTTTCAGTAACTGCCGCTCTGCTTTAACCTGTTGACAAGTCAAACACTTCACAGTAAAATCAGCAATATCTCTTTTCATTCCATCCCACCAGTAATACTCCCGCAGATCTCTATACATCTTAGTACTGCCCGGATGAACTCAAAACGGAGAACTATGAGCTTCACATAACAAATCTCTCTTCAACTGTGAATCACAAGGCACACATAACCTCTTCACAAACCTCAAAACACAAACACATACTTATCCAAGAACTCATGGAAAATTTTATTCATAAGGTCCATGAATACAGCAGGTGCATTGGTTAACCCAAAAGGCATAACTACAAATTCATAATGGCCATATCTAGTACGGAACGCAGTCGTCTGCTTCTTTTACTTTCAACTGATGGTACCCCGACCTCAAGTCAATCTTCGAAAAATACTGAGCTCCCTGGAGCTGACACCACTTCATTCGATGGCCCAACATCTGCTGAAGTAGTTGCAAAGGATTTCACCACCCCTTTCTGCTTGTAGTCTAACTGCTTCCCATCACTCAAGCTCCTTGTCGGACACTTGTTTGCATAGTGACCCATCTCATTGCACTTATAACATTTCACTAACTGTAAATCAAATTTATTCTTACCTTCACCTTGATCCTTTTCAGTGCAATCACGAGCCTTATGTCCCATCTTACCACATCGGTAGCACTTTCCAGAATTCAGAAGACATTCCCCAGCATGCCTTTTGCCACATTTATCACAAACTGGAAACTTAGTTCTCTTGCCATCAGACTTCTTTGAAGAGTTCGTACCTTTCTCCTGCCACCTCGGTCTCTTCTTCTGCTGGTTGTTATAGAAAACTTGGTCATCGGAAAACTCCATTTCCACCTTCTCAGCACATCGAACAAGCTTTTCATAACTTTTAAACTCACGAGAAGCTAATGCCCTTCGATACTTTGGCTTTAATCCTGAGTAAAAACGATTGATTTTACTATCAAGGTCTCGGATAAAATCGGGAGCATACCTTGCCAATCGAGTGAACCTTTCTTCATAGGCAGCCACTGAGTCTTCCTCTTGCCTCAATTCCAAGAATTGCTTTTCCATCCTAAGTCGAACAGCCTTAGGAAAATACTTCTCAAGAAACATACCTTTGAATTCATCCCAGTCAAGAGCATCAATCTCATCGGCATCCCTGATATTTTTAACCATAGACCACCACTGATCTGCTTCACCCTCCAAACGGTAAATAGCAAGACTAACCTTTTGATTGTCTGAACACCCCATGACATCAAAAATCTTCTCCAGTGCTTTAATCCACCCTTCAGCTTGCACAGGGTCAGATGATCCTCTGAATGATGGGGGATGTTGCTTCATGAAATGTTCCACCACTGACATGTTCCTCTGCGGTTGATCTGGCTGATCTCGTGCATGGTTACCACCACCATTTATAGCCTGAGTCAACTGTGCCATTACTGCAACAAACTGTTCAGTTCCAATTCCGACCATTTCTGGATGCTGATTCGGAAGATTATTTCCTTCTGTATGCCTTCCTAGCACAGCTTCCCTGTTTCCTCTGCGGAAAACCATTCTGAACAAACATGTCTTAGATGAAGCAACATGGTAATCTTTAAATGCTATATCATTTCGAAAAAGAAAAAAAAATATTTTTGGATAATCATTTAATAGAATTCTAACTCCTAAAGTTATCTAAACCGACCTCTGATACCAACTATAAGGCCCCAGCCTTAAACCTTACTTAATCATGAGTTATTACAAGATTACACATTGAGGATCTTTTCGGGTTTAGAGTTTTAGAGAATTAGATCATAAAACTTTCATTACATTCCACATATAAACAATGTGGTTACATAAAGATAGTATTCTTCATTCCCATCAATGGAGCACACATTTAAAATAAAACATGGATTATTTCTTGGCACATCCTTGACTCTATCATCTTATCATGTACCTTTCCCTTGACCTGTGAAAAACATTTCAAAAACTTGGGATGAGCACAAAAACTCAGTATGGGTTATAAAAAAAACAACATGGAATGGAAACATGAGTTCATATATACATAAGAATGAAATCATACTTTACCCATAAAACATAGGCACTTTAACATACCTCATAAAAACATGAATAAATCATATAAATCATAAGACATAAAGGTAACTTGAGGCATTCATAACATTCTTACGTAGGGAGTAACCCTCTTGGTTACGTTTGGAATACCCATCACAGTATATTCCCTAAAATCTCTTCGGAGAAACCTTAACGTTTCACTCCTTCGCGTTACCCAATGCATTGGAGAGCTATAACGGGCTCACCCACCCTTAGTTTATCACGAAACCACCCGTCTTCATAATAATGCCCAAGAACCATAACATAATCATATCACATAAAACATGCATAAAGGAAACATAACATTTCCACATTTCAATCACGAGATATCAATACAACACATTGATACAATAAAAACATTATGAAAACCATTTTCAATACCAAAGTAAAACATGATATTTATTTTTCTTTTAAAAAAGAAGATATGTCTTGTAGAGGAAGCCAAAACTCAAATAACGGTTACGACGGCGGAGAAGTCGTTGTCGCCGCATACGTACGACAAAAACATTCCCTTTTGTCGTTTAGTAAACGCTTCGTATAAAAAAGATTCCTTTTGAATAAATTTAAAAGTCAAAGGGGTTTATACACCGTATAAAAGAATGTTGTGTATAAAATAAAATATGTCTCAACGAAAGGAGATTGAGACGAAGTCCCATACAAAGATAATTTTTAAAATAAAATAGATACATTATGTGTATTCACTATAAGTACACATAAATAAAGTAAAAATACAAGATATGACATAATAATATAATGACATAATTTGAAAGTAGGAGATTAACCCATAGAATGGAAATTGGGTTAAGAAGTTCCCATACCTCGTATCTGACTTGACCCGACCGTTCTTTAAACTCCTGAATAATAAACTTTAGTTAATCTCTACTTGATTATGAATCTTTTCCAAGTTCATTATTCCTTTTATACCATGTTATGAACATCATGTAATCATTTAAGTTAATAATGTTCATTTTGTCGGTATTTGGTTCTTAAGTCAAAAATAGACTTCTTACAATTACATGTTGTTAATTTGGTCAATGTTTCATTATATCCAGAATGGTATTCATGATGTAGATATCATATATGTCATATATATACAGTACATACATGTATTTAAAATATTACATAATCATTTAGAGGTAAGAAATGAAATGCACCGTTCATGGAGACGGTAAGCCGTACGTACGCATGAACGCTACTTTCATTTCTTTGTCATATTAATGGAATTAAAACTAAATGAGACTTATGTATATTTTAATTCCAGAATTATATTCATCATTTAGATATATCATTAATTATATATATCCATTATATACATGTACTTTTAATAGTACATTACATTTGGGGATAAGAAATGAAATGCACCGTTCATGGAGACGGTAGTCCGTACGTACGCATGAACGCTACTTTCATTTCTATCTCATACTTTAATGGAAATAAATGATAATGATATACATAGGTATATTATAATTCCAGTATAACAACATATATAATAACTTTAAATCCATCCTTTACACATCCCACATATGGCATTAACGAATCACATCACTTTGAGGGGGCGGTAGTCCGCACTTCCTTAAATGAAGATATCGCGTATACCCATAATGGAAGCCATAAAGGTAAGACACAAATGAAAAATACAGAAGCATAAGTAAAACATAAAAATATTACATATCATATATAAAATTAGTGACATCATAATGGCCACCTTTGAAGGTGTTAAATGAGTATTGAACAATCATCGTTTCGGGAGGCAGAATTTCGCCGTCCACAGAAACCGTATGTTCTTTAACCATTTGATGTAGTTGTGTGAGATTGTAGATCAAATAAATCTTATAACAACATCCTAGTATATTGATGATACTGGTGTTGTTACAAAAGAAGTATATAAAAAGAGTTTAGGGGGTTGGAGAAGCAAAATAAAACAAATGAACATTAGAGAATGAATTACCTTTAAAAAGTGTAACTCCTTTTGAGTTGAGCCTAAAGGCTTCATTTGAAAGGATTCTGCCCAAAGGGAATCCTCTAGGATGAGGAGAGGGATGTGGAGAGAGCAAATGGGCAGGGGTTGGCCGAGACAAAGGCTTGAAGAGTGTGTGAAATGAGGTAGAGGTGGGGGCCTTTTATAAGAGGAGAGGAGAGGCACTTTTGGAAAGTAAAGAAACATTACATTATTTGAAAATGTGTTTCGGTTTTAAAAGGTCCCACATTGATAGAATTCGTGGATAAGGTGATAAGGCATCTAAATCCATTCATCCAATTGGTTTTGGACATGTGTAGTTCATAGATTTTATATTATCTTTCCATTTTATAGAAATCGTCAAATAATGATGTCATCGCTGCATCATTATTATGTCATAAATAATTAAATTTATTTAATGTCTAAAAATTATAAAAAAATTACTATGATGTAGGAAATCTTTTTATCTTTCCATTTAATATTTATAATCAAAATTCGGACTTGTATAACCCCACTTAAAAATTGTTTTCACAAAACATATTATGTTTGTGTCATTTTCACTTTAACATTAAATAAAAATATATTATTGTCATTTTCCAACTAAAGTGGATCCATGGGGTCCCCAAGTTGACCCATGGCTTGTCTTGGTCGGCCATGACACAACCAATAAGGTTGGGACATGTGTCTAGGTCATTTTATATTATTAAAGCATTATTTATTCCTTAAACTACACTAATTACCACTAATCGCGATTAAAAACTTAATAAGTTACTATTCACCAAAAAATTATTTTAATCTCATTGAACCACATTTTACTTCTTAATGACAACCATGTATGTCGGATTTTCAAAATTCAATACACATTAGGGGTAAACTTTCATTTAACTGAAAAATCAGTTTGCTTGATTACCACTTAGTGGTTTCACTATTCATCAAAAATTGAAGTTTTTCAGAAAATTACCAAAAATTCACCCTAAGCTATATTTGATATTCCGAATTCAAAAATGAAGTCTATTTTACAAAATTAAAATCATATAAGTCACATTAATTAATTCAATAATTAATTCCCGCTGCCAGAGCAAATAGCGTGTTTTTACAAAACAATAAGTATCAAAAGATTGACACCAGTTTAAGTCTAATTTCAAAGTGAAATTGATTCCAATGACCACCATTAGATAAAATGGTAAAAATATATTCTAATTTCACTTTAAAACCAATTCAAAAGATAATCTAATCATATAAATAAATTAGATTAAAAGTAGTTTTTATGTAAAATGCAGTATTTTTCACTATTCATTAAAAAAATGAACATTGTCAGAAAATTACCAAAAATTCACACAAGGTAAATTTTGATGTCCCAATAATAAAGGATAAGTTTATTTTGACAAACATAGTTTATAAAATTGTCAAAATATAGATTCAAAAATGGTTTTCCATCAAAAGGCACTAAAACAATCTTTTAAGAATATTAGCGTATTCCATGCATAAGATTGTATTTATTTTCATTTTAAGCCTCTATAACACTATCTTAATCATTAATAAACATAGATAAAAATATATATTATTCATTACTTACTTGGGATGTTACATAGAATATTATAGGTATAACATGTGTAGGTTGTGATGGCATGAGGATCCTTACTCAAGGTATGAGATGTAATGTCTTGATGCCTAATACCCAATGCATGATACAAGTTATGTAGGATATGGTGTATCTTGGAAACTACATGGTTACTTTTTGTTGTGTGGATGGTGTTGTGCTTTGCCCTAGTGTCTATGGGAAATCCTTTGTGTGGAATGAGGTGCATGTTGTGGTGTTACTCCTAGGTTTCTTTGAGTTAGACATTCTAGAGAATGATGCTCAGGACATGAAATGTTGGAGAAAAGCAGCAAACCAGTTGTGAAGTGGTAGCGGGGTACCATTGATATTCTTTTTTATATTTTATATTGTTGTATGAGATACTATGTGGGAGTATCCATGGAGAGGCTATGAACAAAGTTTCTTGTTTAGGTGATGAGTTAGTATCACTTATTATTTTTTATGCTTTAGAATGCTCTCTTTATTTTTTCATAAGAGAATCTAGGGTGGATCCTACTGAGTATATAGTTTTCTCCACCATATGTTTATATAATCTATTTTTAGGCCACTTGGAGCAGGTTTGAGATCATGATGGTTACTACTATCCTGGGGTCTACAAAAGCTATTCGGGCTTTATGGTTTATTCTGATTTAATTTTTTATGGTACTTATAGTTTTTCCTTTCAGTTTTTGTAGTTTTTCCTTGACATTACATATTTGTACTTGGGGTTTTTATATTGCAATATGAGTTTCAGTTGGTTGGTTTATATCTTACATTTATCTTTTGTATGTTTTATCATAGTGGGTAATGCCTCTCATTTATGTGTTTATTATACCCTTGGTGCTAGTCACCAAACCGGGACCTAATGAAGGAGGGACTCAAGGTTCATTATCAATCTTTACACCTTATCATCCCAGGAGGGGTACACATTATGGGGAGGGGGTTGTGACAGTTCTTAAGAGTTATATTAATATAAAATGCGATTTTGTCAAATTTTTTAAACTCATTATTAAAATTAATTTATTGAAAATTTATAAAATTTGTTTTAAAAAGTCAAATAAATTTTTAAATTTATAATTTAAAAATAATATTTGAGTATTTGTTTTGAGACTTTTCAAGAAAGATTTAATTTTCAATGAATAATTTAAAATACTGTTGTTTATTAAAAACTGTCTTTTTGGTAAAATAAATTACAAGTCACATTTTTGAAGGTGGTTCTAAAATAAATTATTTCAATTAAATTATTTTTATTCCAATTTAGGCCATATTAATCAATTGTATGTTCAGTATTTATATAAAAACATCTTACACCTATGGAAAATATTTCTTTATAAAATGAAATTTTCATCACATATAGAGAATTAATTTTAAATTAATTTATGCCCCTTTTGTTAAATGAATTTTTAAAATATATTCCATAATAATAATTAATATAATTAATATTATATAATTTGGAAAGCTTAAATTTTGGTTATAATGAATAGTAAAATAGTAAAAATTAATCACCATGATTAATGTTAAAATGGGATTATCGAGGGTTGAATTAAAATGATAATGGATAAAATTGACCTAAAACTAATCTATTTTTTTATGATCATATTTTGACATTATCACATATTAGGTTCTACAGTGAGCTATTTTTGACCATTGTTTCATGTTTAAAATGTTGGTATACCATTTTCTTTTTAGAAATTTCAAATCTGTCCCCTCCTACACTTATAAAAGTGAACCCCCTACACTCTCTTCTTCATAATCTCAAATACTTTTAGTTTAGACCATACTAAATAAATTCTTTAATTCTATCATTATATCCTAGAGGCCTTAATTAAATTATAAGACACTCCTATGTAGGATTCATGTGCTAACATAAGGAACTTGTCCAAAGAGGTTGTATAGTTCTCAATCGAGAATTTTTATTTATTCGTTCTTCCTCATCATTATAAGATTATTAAAATATAGTTCTATAATAAGATTAGTATATAATATATATTGAAAAGTTATTATGTGAATTTCATAACCTATATCCATCTCCTCTTGCATCAAATACGAAATGAAACCATAGATGGTGTGTACGATAGAAAACCACCTCATGAACCAATGTAATTTATTTTTGATAATTTTGTATCACTGATAAAGACAGTAATAGATGTAATATATATATATATATATATATATTATTTTGTAAATATTTATACTCCAATAATTATAATGTCAGAACTACCATCTTACCTTCCAATCCATTGTAGAACGATAACATCGCTCGTGTGTACCTATGGACTACCACTTCTACAAAGCGATGTGATTCATTTTCCATTTTACTTTTATGTGGATGGATTAATTATTTACATACGTAATTTATATTTTATATAGGAAATAATTTTTTTCTTTATATATGTTATACTATTTACATTTCGTGCATTCCATATGTTGATAAATAGAAATAGTGTCCATGCATATATATGACATACAGTCTCCATAAACTGTGTAATTTATTTAGTATCCCTATAATTTATGGATTAATAGAAATATTTATATAGTTAATTTATATGATATTTATATCATGTATATAATTATAGAAAATAATGAAACCATTATCAAAACATTGTTGAAAAATGAAGGAGTTATTAACTGAAATGCGATTTTAAAAATGAATTGTCAATAAATAGGAAATAAAAGGTCATAAGTAAATCATATATGGTATAATATATATTAATATGTTTCTAAAATATATTTATAATAGAAAATATTTATTATGTAGGTGGTTTTAATTATTACGATGAATGTTGAGAATTTAGGTAAAGGATTTCTAGAATCACTTTTATTTCTGGGAGACAAATGACATATTAACTTTCTATTTATTTTGTGTCATGTATATATTTCCCCATTTAAATTTTATATCATGAAAATAATTCTTTCAATGATATTTAATGTTTCATTTTATGTTAATATTTATTGGGTCTTATGATTGAAAAGTTACCAGGTTGTAAGGAGTTTTCACCTCACTTTTATTTCTATGGGACACAAGCCATATTCACAACTCATTTCTCTTATGAGATGTATATACTATAAATTCTTATTTAATATAAAGATTTTTATTAATTTTTTGGTCCCTTAAATATCCATATATCATTATTTATTTCTTAGGGCTTATTATTCAAAAGTTACTACTGTGGTAAAATTATTATGTTATAATATCAATTTTTATCGGGATTATTTTTGTATAAGTTTCTAATGATGAAATATTACGATATATCTCCCAAGAAATGAATTAATTTTATTATAATGATTTTATATATTTACAATACATATTTTAATTTTACTTACTCTATTTAGGAAATAAAGATACCAAAAGAATATAATTATGAAAAATAAGCTTTATTTATCTCTTTGGTCAAAAATCATTTATCATCAATGTGCTTGTATTCTAAAAATGTTTTTTAAAATTTCCTTAATAATGTCATATTATTTTTAAAATTTCTTGTCACCAATTTTTTACAAATATTTTTAAAATGAAACCTCTATTCTATTTCCGAAACAAGGTACTTTTGACCTTTTACAAAAAATGTGAAAGGAATAAATTTTTTTAACATGTAAGATATGAAAGATATTTCCCAATAGAAAAAATAATAAATGAATTAAATCCTAATTTATAGATCTATAAGGAAATTTTAATAGAATATAATTTATTTAATATTAATAAAACTTTTATATTTTAAAATTTCATTTGTAAAGTGGAAAGTTTATATTTCTCAAGACTTTTCTTACAAATCATTTAATGTAATATCTATTCATAAATTTTTTAAAAAAACTGATTATACTCATGCTTTACTAGGAATATATTCTAATAATACCATCCCTATTTCTTCTCTAAATAATTTATGATTATGATGACAGTTTTTTTATGAAACCAGTTTTTTTCTATAGGTTATGTTTATTAAATTTGTTTATTCACCATGGGTAATGATATGATTAAATGTCTATCAAAACCTTCTCCTTTAGTGGGTTATGATATGATGAATGATTTATGATCTTATGGAACACATCTATATGATTTTCATTATGTAATAGGTGGGATTGAAATTAATATCCCTCCAATTAATTGGTTAAACATGGATCAATCATGAGTTAATTAAGCTATGTGTGATCCTAATTTCAAGTTCAAAATGTTATACATGGACCTGGTTTCATGTTTATAGGGTTATTTTTGGACCTGAATTCTTTTCCATAAGTTTATGTGAGGGCCTAGTTTCATGTCATTAACTTAATGAGTGAACCTGTCTCTATTTATACATCTTTATAATGTTACAATTTTTTTATTTCCACATTAAAATGGCTATGTTATTATTCCATGTTTTAAATTCGTTGATTCTTTATTGTTTATTGAAATATAAATGACCAATATTTATTCTATTATTCGACAACATGATATATGTTTTATTTGGTATGGTTTTCAAATGTCAGTATCATATTCTAATAAACTTGTTCTCATGTTATTCTTATGCGATCATTGAAATATTCTATATACACCCTTACTCAAAATCTAATATCACCATTTCCTATGATTCATTTCCCATGGTCATTCATAATGCTTTTAAGTTGGGTATATTTATAAAGAGAAATAAATAGGGAGATATATGTGGGAGATACTGATGATATTTCAGAAAATAAGAACTTTTTGTATCTAGTTTAAAAAGACACCAAAGCATTATAGTCTTCGATCATGTATTTTTAAAATTTGTTGAATATTAATATAATAATATGTAATATTTATGATTTGGAATCCTTGGTGATAATAATTACGTATTACATAGGAAATATATAAAATTAAAAGGGACTCTATCATTATTAAAGGAGGTTTTTAGGAGTTATATAATGGAAAATCCTTATTTATATAAGCTTCATTAGGGTAAATAGGCTTCTTTTTAAGTGTAATGAGAATTTATACTTTCTTTATATAGGTGGCTGTATTTTACTAATGGTTGTTTATGGGTACATAGTCTCTATGTAAGGGTAAGATGTATTTCATATACATTGCTTAAGGGTAAACATGGAACTATATAAGGGTACCTAGGTTCTATGAAAGGGTAAGATGAAATTCCTATATGATATTTAAGGGTAACATTAGATCATCGTAAGGGTACATAAGCACTTTTTAATGGTAAATAGCAACTACGTAAAGGTAGTTTCCTTACTATATAAGGTTAACATCAATTTCCTGAAAGACTTGTAATGGTAAAAAAGTGTTTTGTAAGGTTAGTTCATACACCACATAAGGGTAAAACCTAAATTTTAAAGGCTTTCAAGGGTAAAATAGAGTTTACATAGAGTGAATAAGGGTAAATACTTACCCTCATGTGATGACCAAGAGATATGTAAGGGTAAAACCATGTTATCAGTATATAACACATTTTCTTGGGAAAAATGATTTAGAAATATTGTTTTTTATTTTATTCTTCCCCATCTCAAAACTGTAACACATTTTAATGGTTTTTAATAATCAAATAATCATAATTAAATTGATCAATCATTTTAATTATTAACATTGATTAACGGAATAATTTAAACAATTTTTAATTATGGAATTATTAAGAGAAAAATGAAATGAAGAATTTAATTTGTAGTTCTTAACTGTGAGAACTTTTACATGGATATACTTCTTACAAAATATATGAACCTTACTTTATCCTATTTCTGAATACATTTTCATGTTTATAAAATATAGAAAACCCCTTAAACCAGGATATATGGAGTCCCCCTTGATCAAACTATGTTCCTTTTCTAGGTATTTTTTGTACAAATTATAAATTAACTTCATCATGATCTTCTACAAATTATGGATAAATATTAGTTAAATTATTATCATTTTGAAATTATCAAATATTCATAAAGGATTAGTATATCATGTTTATCATGGATTATTTAAGAGAGATAAAATTATTATCATATGTAAATTATGATTTTTTATATGGAAGAGAGGATAAATCATTACATAACTCAAAACAATAATTTGGAATTATCCAGGAGAGAGAAAGTTTTATAAAATATGGTGTTTTTATTAACTTTTTAATAAAATTTTGGAACCAGTTCTATGAATACTTGGTGAGTGGTTTGATCTGAGAACACATATAAATGGTTTGGGTGACTATTCCTTGATGAAATTAGAAGTTATTTTCCAATGAATCTAAGGTATTAAGTTCATTACCCTTTTGAGTTCTCATATAAACATTTTTTCCATTGAATAATTCATGTATTTCCTTGTCATGATAACCATGATTGATTTTGATAAAATGTGGTTGTGTATATTTCCCATGAGACATTTTTATGATTCTTGATTCATTGAGTATTATTGTATCTTGTTTATACATGTTTAATGATGATCACATGTATATGTGTTTTCACATTATTCTCACAATGATATGACTTATTTTTAGGAACTACCTTTTTAAGTTTGTCTCTATGAATTTGGATGTATAATTCTTGGTGGTTATAATAGGTGAACCATAATGACATAATTGTATCATAGAGGGGGAGTGTGAATTATTTGCGATGATGGTGATTATATACTTTTACATAGCATGGAGATATGATGATACTATGGAAGACCATATTTAGGATACATCCAAATCTCAAGAACCATGTACCGGGTTACAATATTCATAGTGATTATGATTACCAAACTTTATGCCCATGTATTTGTGAGTATCATGCACTATTCCAAGTGATTTATGAGTACACACTCAATGCCTAGTGGTTTTCAAGTAGAATGTCAATCTTGAGGCCTAATGAATGCTGAGTTACATGAACTCAAGATTCCATGAGGTTTCCAATAAATAGATTCACTAGCCACATGGATAGTTTTGATTATTATTGATGTATCCTTATTTTCATTACAACATAGATATAAATAGGAACACCATAGGGTTTATGGTTTCTCTTTTATCACATGATCACTGAATATGTTATTATTAACAGTAATTCCTTTTTACAAATTTTGTAACATCTCATCATAGAATCCACTAAACAGTGCCTCGATTTGGTGGATCACATAGCCTTAAGTGGACCTACGCATATGCTATAGGATACCTTCTAGCATCCAAATCCAAGGGTGATTCTATGGGGAGATTATTACCTCATACTAGAGTGTAGCATAATAGTTGTAATCATACCAATCATTAGAATAAATAGAAAATAAACTAGACAGATGATAATCAAACATGACATTAATATAAAAAAACTCCATATAAAATCTAAAATAAAAAATTATGTGTCATTCCATGTCTATAAAAATCATGAAAATAGGTATATAAGATACTAGTAAATCATGTTAATCAAAAGTATGAATAGGTAAAAAGAACTATCTCTAGATAGAATCACAAGTGAAGATCAATCCTATAATCACTTATACCTAATTAATGAATAATCAAGCATTATACATCAGGAGATTTCCTTGGCCCCTATTGAAATCAATGAAGTTTATCTAGGTACCCAACAGTGTTGTAAAAAAGGTGTCCGATAACACTGAACAGGACACCACCAACAATGTCAAAAAAAATTAGGTTCATGTAAAATAAATAAAAGCAATGTGAAATATTTCATAGGTATACGAGTAATGTAAATGAAGTGTCAAGTGAAAAAGGTCTTGTATAGGCATATATGGTTCCCTATGAACAAATAACAATCATCCATAAACAAGGGATATTGAAATGTATAAAAAAGTGTGATACTAAATAACTTCTAGAGTGAAATACCCATATGAGGGCTATCTATAATGAATAAAAAAAATCCAAAATGGGCATATTGTGTAAAAAAAGAATAAACATACACAACAACCATGCAATGCAATATAGTGATAACAAATAATCCACATCAGACTATATCTTTCAATTAAAAGTTTAATACCATGACGTGAAAGAGAAAAGGTATAAAAGTCTAAGGCATCCACCTCGAGTCCTCTGAACATCTCAATGAAAAATCTATAATGACATGGTTGGTGTACAAGGAGAATGTCAATAGACCATGTCCAAATTGAGTCTAAGCTATTTGGATCCAAGAGGTAGTAAGGTTAACATAATGCTTCGAAATCAGAATCCAAGGAGTAAACTGGTCTAAGGAATCTTGTACAATAACCAAAATCTATGACATAGAACTATCCATGTCATCTAATGGAGTTTAGATCCAAGGAGATCATCTATGGAATCTATTACAATTATCAAATAATTAATCATTATCATCAACATCCAATGAGTTCTTTTAACTCATTCAACATTTTCCATAAAAACCGTTTTTCAATTCTAAACAGAAGAAATAACATGAAAAGGAAGAAACAACCTTCTCTAATCAATGAATTTTTATTTATTCCATTAATTTATAAATTAACTGGTAAAAGAATGTGATAAAAACCCTAAATAATTAATTAAATAATCATTAAGGATCCTAATAAAATTGGTGAGCTCAAATGCACCCAATGAGATGTTATAACAAGAGATGATACAAGGTAACACCTCATGGGTGGCCTAGGATGGGGCTAGAAACCTTCAATTATTACCAAGGCACTAGGTGGAGAAAATATCATGTTCTAATCCATCAAATTGATGTATTAAATTATTTTTTGGGGATATAAAAGAAGGAATAGTGTGTTGAAAAATTATGGCATGCTACAAAACAACCAAACCATAAGAGAAAATATATATACCACCAACTGTATATATGTGGTAAAAATATTGTATAGTTTCCACCTTTGATTCGGTCCAGATCAGATCAAAAATAAAAAATGGATAAAAACATAAAAATAGGGTAAATTAGATTCCACTTAATTTACTCCTTCAATATGAAGATAAATGAAGAATGTCACTAGATGATTAAAGAACACACCATTATAGATTTAATGGGACAAATGTTGTTTGAATCATACTGTAAATGATGAAATGGTTTCTAAGCAAATTATTTGAGTTCCAAAGGTATCTTTCAATGGAACGGTTATATTTTGCAACGAAGGAAGGAAAATAAATAGTATTTTAAAAAAATTAGTGGAAAATTTTAATTTCACACTTTTTAACTAGGTCACATGGTTTGGATGCATGATTAGACAAGTCACGGGCCACCTGTGCACCATTCTCATCCTCAAGTTGGACCTGACATGGTCCATCAATTTTTTTTGAGAACTATATGAAAATTTTGTTTCATGACACTATGAAAGATTACAAAGCCCATCCACTGGGTTGAAGACCTAAATACATGGTTTCCTTAAACCAAACAAACTCCATATTCCCTATGCCTAACCCTGCATGATTACTCATAACAATGAGGCTTGGGTCACATAGTTTCTACTAACCATGTGTCCCGTATTTCTATATTAAAAACTATCATTCCAAGATCCAAAAAAGTTCCAGACACACCCAAAACCCTGGTGATCTCATTATTCACTCATATTAGATTAAAATAACAAATTTAAATTGAAAAAAATATACACACCTCATTGTAAATCCCAATATCTTACAATCTACCACTTTATAGAAATTTATCCTCAAATTTCCCCTCCAAGGGTAGTCAATAATTTTCTAAGAATAACTTTGTCCACTAATCATGTACATCATCCTCCTAATCCCATGTCTTTTCCTGTAAACTACCATTATTCTATAGCAATATAAATATATGAATTTCCAAGCCTTAGAGATCCTTCATTCTTCGATATAAAATTTCAATGGGAATCTTCTCGAAGAACAAATGTAACTGTAGATCAACCTTAACTAGATGTAGAGTGAGAGATGGGTGTGAATGATAATGACATAGTTGAGATACATAGAACATGTAATGTATGGCTTGGTACCTCTGAGAGAAATGTAACTGATAGGCTACATGATTGAATCTATCAAGAATCTCAAATGGTCTGACATATCACAGTGAAAGATCACACTTTCTCCTATTCCATATATGTACCGACCATGGTAAGATACATAAAAGACCCAATCCTAGACCATAAAATCTAGAGTTTCTCAATGAAAATCAGTATAATATTTCTCTCAATACTATGTAGTAGCCATACAATTTATGATCTTCTATAACTACTCTATTATCATCAAAATGAGATGAGTTCCATGAGATGCTGCACCTCTAGCATCTAACCTGTATAGGGGTGATCGATAGGGACTCCCGTACAATGGCTCATAATCTTCCATATATATGATCTCCTAAGATTTATTATTGTAGTATAACCTAAAAAAGGGAATATTCCTCTTTTAATATCCCCTTAAATCAAGGACGCATGCTCTAATCATGTCCTTTAGAACCTGTATAGTTCACTCTGACTATCCATTAGTCTATGGGTTGTATGTTGTTCTTAAAAGCACCAATGTATCCATAGCCCTATGTAAGCTCTACTAGAAATGAGACATAAACAATTAATCCCTATCTGATTCAACTATTTGCCACACCCCATGAATTCACATTATATCACAGATATAAAGACTTTTAAGATCATTTATTGAGATGGTCTCTTTGATTAGTAGGAAATGAGAGACCTTCATTAGCCAATCCACAATAACCCAAAAAACATATCTTACTTAAGTAAACGTCGATAATCCATCCATGAAATCCATAACAACATCTTCCCATTTTTATTATGGAGTGGGTAACTATTTTGAAAGTTTATCTGGACACTTGTGTTATGACTTCACTATATGAAAGGTTGAATACCTCTTAAAAAATAGCTCCCTTATGCCTCCTCAATGAATACTAGTATTGATTGTGAATTTCATGATACTCCGTGGTAATTATGGGATGTACTTCACAAATTTATGCATGAAAATCCTACATTATCTCCTTGTGTATCTCCACCAGAACCAAAATGTGACCATGAATACACAAAATATAATCCTCACATATGGACTAACTAGGAAGATGGGTCTCCACATGAAGCACTCTCCCATAAGACTATCTCTTCATCATTAGATAACTGTATTATCATCACTTGATCTAGAAGATTAGAGCTCATAGCTAAAGAAGAGAGGAAAGTCTATCCCTGACTATCCTAAACCTCAAAGTGCATATTTGATTATAAAGATATAAGATGCCACTCCCAAGTAGCCTCTTCAATTACGTGTATATGAATCATCCAAATCAGCGTATCGACAACTATATTTTATTTTTCTAGGCATATAGGCAATCTTGAAGTCAAAATACATTATGTACTAAACCCAGCTTCGCTACCTCAAATTAAAGTCATGTTGTGTAAATATGTACTTGAGGATTATTTGGTATGTGTACACCAAAAAATGATATCTAGGTAAATTATGTCTCCAACAATGAAAATCACATAAAAAAGTAGAAAACTCATGATATAAGTCTTGTAGTCCTATCTTGATGCCTTAGGTAACAAGACCCTTATGCCATGACCCCCTCTTTCAATATCAGATCTAATTTTATCCCCTTACTTGATGCAACACAATATACACTGTAGCTCCATCCAATATCTAAATGATTGAGGAATGGTGCTAAAGTCAGTCTCCCTTTCATCTTCTGAAAGTCTTCCACATAGGTATCGTTGTATAAAAAATTCAAAACATTCTTATTCATGCCAATTATAGGAGATGATAAGTGTGATAAGTATTGTATAAAATTAATGTAATATTTAGATTTTCCCAAGAGACTACATATGTCAAAAATGTTCTTGGGCTATTACCATGAAACTAAAGCTCTCACCTTATCTGAGTGAATGGATACTTTTATCTCTAAGATAATATGACCAAGTAAGTGAATCTTATCCATCCATAAGTGGCACTTTATGAGAACAGAATATAACTGAATCTCTCTAGGAGTATCCAAATGATCAAAATATGTTTGTAATGGTTGTGTTGATTGTACTAATACAAAATTATATCATCCATGAATACTACCACAAATAAATCTAGATAAGGATGTAAAAATCAGTTATTCAGTTCCATGAAAACTGCTGCTCTATTCAAGAGACCAAACAATATAACCAGATACCCATATAGGCCAAAATCTCTATGAATTTTTTTTGAGGTATGTATATAGTCTGAACACTCACGTGTTGATAAACTGGCCTCAAATAAATCATTAGAAAAATTATCTCCTTGGATCTAGTCAAAGAGATCATTTATCCATAGAATGGGATACCAATTCTTAGCCATCAACTGGTTCAATTAATGATAATCCACACATAGCTTGAGGGTAACAACCACATTTTTTGAAAAAAGGACTGGTGAACCACATAGATAAGTATTGTGTATTATAAATAACTCTGATTCAAAGTCCTCAAGATGTGTATTGAGATCTTATAACTCTGTAGTAGCCATCCTAAGTGGAGAAATGGATACTGTTGACACTCATATAACTATCTTGACATAGAACTGAATCTATCTATTAGGAAGTATCCTTAAAAATTAATCTTGAAGAAGATCCCTAAAACAATAAAATAATTGGAAGAAAACTACCGAATGTGATCCATGATCATCCAGATATGAACTAGAAATCTTGGATGTCATTCTACCCAGCCCATGATACTTAGGTATAGGTATATCTGTTTGACATCCCATTCACACTTGTGAATAAAAACTCCACCCTTTAGATATGAATGTCACCCTCCAATGATATATGTAAACATGATCCTGATGAGAAACTACATAGTCAATCCAGAGTATGATGTCAATCCCAATCATCTATAGGAAAAAAGATTCCATATGAAGTGAAACATACCTATATAAATGGGGAACTCTCTGCAAAGGCATAAACCTTCCAATATTATCAAAAAAACATCAAAGGTCATTACTCCATCATAAAACTGAAAATGATTCCAAGAATCTCCAAAATAGGTATAGTTATAAATCTATGAGATACACCTATATCAAAAAGATAAAGAAGGTACTTGAGTAGAGGCTACTAAAATCATAACTATCACCATAGATATCCCGATGCTCTTCTCCTCAGGTGTATGCTATAAAGAATATATCATTCTGGAACTATTACCAAGTGAAATGAACTCACTACCCCAAGTAGGCCCAATATACTTTTTTTTGGTAGAACTAGTGGTTGGATGCCTCAACCATAACCACAACCTCATCCTAAACAACTAGCAGTACTCCAGCTCACAACGTTATGAAGATCTATGAAACCCACTCCTAAACATGTAGTCTGAGTCATTCCCCTTCCATTGACTATAAGTTGTATGGTCCTACATAAATGATGTACATTTCCCATCTCAGTGAATTCTTGAAAATTTATTGGGTCTTGATCACACTAATTCCTATAAGATCCTAAAATATTTTAGAGATGACTTAGGCTTGATTTCAATTATTCATTTTTTGTTGTTAGATCATAATTTGGTTGGGCTTTATCATGGGGTGTGTTTGGGTGAAAATTGAGAAAAATTGAATGTAGGAGGGCAGTGCATGAGTGGTAGATGGTTTTCCTTAACCGTGTGCCTTGGCCCAACAAATTATGGCACCCTAGAAACAGGAGGATTACAAGGTTGGTGATTTTTTTTTTTAAAATGTGCACCCTCTTATGAGTAACTGTGAACCCCTATAAAATTAGTGCATGATTTATGGGAAAATTTATGGAAAACTATGCACCCATGCCCAAAAAATAATGCATGAATTTTTAATTCACCAAAAAATTAGATTTTAAATCACCCAAACCCCTATATTATCACATATTATAGCCGTATTTGACCCTAGTATTTTGTTTCATTATTCTAAATTCTACTGGATTAATTTCATGCCTTTCCAACCTCTATTCTTCACAATTCAAAGCTCTGATCAAAGATCTATACCTCTCCCAGTATGTGAATCATATCCAATATAGTATCCTATTCCTCTTCCTTTATTCTTCCATTCATGAAAGGGTTTTTCTTCCTATTTAGATTAGATATAGAAATAGTCTTATGGAGCTAGATCTAGGGTATTGGATCTAAATCTAGATTTAATGGATCTTGATTTGTGAAATTGTGGTGTAGGGTTATATATTCAGATCTCGTTCTACTACATTTTCTAATCATTTTTTATGTATTTCAATTGAGTGATCATTCATCAAGGAACTGAGGTAGGTGATCTATAATTCAAACCCCAAGGTCATCATTGAAATTATGTGTATGTAATGGTTGAATTTATATTAGATTTTTATCAATTGAATATTTGAATTAATTAATTAAATCGGTGAATTAATTAATTGGAAAAAATGTGAAATTGGGGATGTTAGAAATGTAGATTATAAATAATTAATTGTTGAATTAATGGAGATGGACTTGGGTTTTTTTGAATTGAATAATTAATTCCTAAGTTATCAAAGTATAATGAGGTTTTTGAATTAAATTATTGATTGATGAATTAATTACAGATTAATGGGATTGAGATAATTAATTTATCATTGAGTTAATTAATTTAACAAAGATTATGAATTAATTGTTGAGTTAATTAAAAGGATTTCTATGATCAATTAGTTATTAGTCAATTAATGGGATCTAGATGATTAATTAATTATTGGGTTAATTAATGGAAATGAGGTGATTAATTAATTATTGAGAAAATTAATGAGATTGAGATGATTAATTAATTGTTGAGGAAATTAATAATATTGAAATGATTGATTAATTATTGAGTTAATTAATGGGATTAAAATGATTAATTAATTATTGAGTTTATTAATAGAATTGAGTTGGAAAATTAATTATTGAGATGTTTATGGTATTGAGATGATTAATTATTTTTTTAGTTCATTAATGGGTTTTAGATGATTAATTAATTTTTGGGTTAATTTAAGGGATTAAGATGATTAATAAATTGTTGATAAAATTAATAGGATTGAGATAATTAAATAATTATTGAATTACTACAAGAAATTATGAATGGTAACGATGGAATTTATATGAGAATTGGTACCAATAATGGTTACAATGGAATTATGAGATATGAAATGAGATATATAATGGTAGTAGAGGAAATATAAGGCTTAATATTGCTTGGGTATAGTTTATAATCTAGTGCAGGATGATGTAGGTATTGAGGTTTGAGTGTCCTCAAAACCTAGGAAGTTTATGTGGTTAAATAAATAATATTTTTATAATGTGATAATTATTCAATTAATAATTTTTCTTATTTCCTTATACAAATACATATAATTTTTATTGAATTTATATTGTTTTATACACCATTGGTTGTACCCAATTTAGATATACTTGCACCCTTCTTAGGTAGCCTAATTGGTACATGAATTTATTTAATGGTTGTAGGACATGATAAGGGAAAAGACCCTATGTCAGATGGATGATTTGGGGTACATCCTGGATGAGGGAACCATACATAGTTCTTGAACCACTAGGGAGTAATCAGTGTCTTTACATTGGGTTCTGTATTTTGAAACTAGGCAAGCACATTGACATGACATATCAATCGTTCACTTAGATATTGTATTTCCTTATTTGGTAATAATGTGTTATTGGAATATTTCAAGTTATGGAATTATATTTGTTTATTACTTATTTATTCCCCACATTTGTTTTACTCTATGAAAGATTTAATAGTCACCCCGTGACTGATAATATAACCTCACAGCTAGTCGAAAACCTCTATCATATGTTGAGGCATGTTTGAGGTCATGTAACTAACTAGCTTAGGTTCTTGGTGTGTGGAATATGGTTCCAGATGTTACAATGTGGTATGAGAGAAATTTTATTTTATTTTATTTTGTAATATTTTTTGGGAAAGGTATATAGAAGACTAGGATGAGTTTTGATTTGGTCATGAACTCATGCATCAAAGTTGTAAACCAATATACGATAGTAAACCAATGTACATAGGGTGGGATTGTTGTTACAGCTGTTTATTGTTGCATTTGAAAATTATTTCACCTTGAGTGAAACAATTGTGATGTGATGTGGTTTTTATTATTTTATTAGTTGGATGAGATTTTACTCACTGAACAGTAAGGCATGAGAGTTGAGAAAGAATGTATCATTCTAGGCACTTAGGATTATTTTGTTACATGTAACATTTTAGGCATGCATGTAAAATGTGTTTTGAGGTTTGTTATTGAACATGAATTATTTTTCCTTACATGTGAAAATTAAATTAAAAATGGTTCCAAACATGAAATTAAATGTAATTAAATGAATAAATATGAGAATAATTGGTTGTATAAATGATAAATAATGAATTATGAGAATGGGTTATCCTTAGTTAACCCAGAAATAGATGTAGTATGGTCAAGGGTATTATTAGTGCCTTAGTTTTTATCACATAGTGAGATTTGAGAAATGAATTATCAAGGATATTTTTTGGTGTGTCATATAAATGTGTTAATATTTATATTAGTACTAAAAGGTTTTTTTTTGGAATTGTAGAGTTATGCCTCCTTGATAATGTCTATTGAGAGGACGATGAGAGGAAATATCTAGGGATGATCCACCGATGGTATAACCTATGGAACCGATACATACAGGTGAGAATGTTGGAGAACAGTTCATGAATAACATTTCTTGGTTCATTCAATTCATATAGAGGGACATATGTTGATTTGAGAGGAGCATGTTAGACTTGACATGTGAGTTGCTGTTGCAGCACCCTCTGATTTTTGATAGAGAGGGTGGACTAGAGGGAGCTATGTTCTGGATAGATTCTATCCCGACTATACATTTCCACATGGAGATGCCTCTGAGGGTCAATATGGATACATATATTCTATGAGGATCTATGAAGTTCTAGTGAGGCGTTTTGCCTTGGACATGATAGAATCATGGTATGTTATGTAAGGACATCTTGGAGATGTTCTTGGATAAATTTTACCCAGAGAAAATGTGGCATGAGAGAGTAGTTATATTTATGTGATTGAATTAGGGTAGTATGCCCTTAATGGATTAAACTGGATGGTTTACCAATTTTTCCACTGTAATCCAACATTAGAAAAAGATGTGGCTAATTCAAAAAATGGTTTCAAGATGGACTTAAGTGTAGAATTATAACCCAAGGGTATTTTTTTATACTGAAGATGTTTTTAGAAGTAGAGAATCATGATCTTATAGCTGAGAGAATTTTGAAGGAGGCATCCAGTGCTTGATATATGGTTATTGTTGGATGATTAAGAGGTTTGTATTCTAGGAGTAGGAAGCATTGTTATGAGTACATTACCAAGGGAATCCGAAAACAGAGTGGCTTCCCCAAATTTATTTTTCAATAGTACATTAGGCAAGGCCACTATCATAGGCATTATCGCCAACCACTAATGGAGTGCTGATCATTCTGCAATATAGGATATCTATAGAAGTTCTGTAAGAACTCTTGACACAAAGGTAATGATGCAAGAGGTAGATAAAATATGTGTGTAGAAAAGTTATATTACACACTATATAAAGCTAGTAGTTTGAGTTCTAGTGGTCATGCAGGAAGAGGTAGTTGATTTGGTACTTATTAGAAATAGTTCATGTATCAGTAGAGTGGTGAAGTGTATGGGTCAAAAGCTACATCATAATGAACCAGGGAAGGAGATATTCAGGTGTTGTAACCTACACTTGTGAATAGAGAGGCAGGACTATCAATTGTTTGAGGTACTATTATTGTAGATTCTACATTATCTAGTGCCTTGTTTAATACTAGTGCTTCACATTACTTTATTTCATCAAAACATGTGAATGGTTTGAGCTTGTGAGTGTATTTCATGAGTGTGGTGTTGATGATAGATAAACTCTTACGAGTGCAGTCTAGGGACATCTAATTGAGCAAGTTATGTTATCTCGAAGTTAGGGAGTATCATTTTATAAGGAATATTTACATTCGTAACATGTAAGGATTCAACTTAATTTTTGTTATGGACTGGTTAATAGAATACATAGCCCAAATGGATTGTTATTAGAGTAGAGTGACATTTACCTCTTCTAAGAGTGATAATTACATTCTCCGTGGAGATTGGGATATCAAGGTGAGACGACCGAGGATAATTCATCAACAACTATGAGATATCGATGCATTGGTTTCTGTTTTGATTCTAGATCCTAAAGGTGTAAATAGGACATATTTTCACCTATATTAGAATAATTTTATGATGTGTTTTCGGAAGGAATCTCAAAACTACCACCTAAGAGAGATGTGGAATTTTATATTGATATCATGTGAGGAGCTAAACCAGTTTCTATTCCACGAAAAATAATGTCACCAACAAAGAATCAAGAGATCAAGAGTCAGTTGGAGTATTTGATGGATAAGGGGTTCATTCGATAGAGTACGTCACATTGGGGATTACCAATGTTGTTTTCAATGTAAGATGATCGGAGTATTCACTTGTATGTCGATTACACGAAGGTGAACTGAATGATAACAATGAACCCACATCCTATTATTTGAACCATATATCTTATTGGATAGTTGAGAGGAGATTGTATCTTTTCCAAGATTGAATTGAGATTTGGGTATTATCAGTTGAGAGTGAAACCTTATGATATACTGAAGACTATTTTTATGTAAGATATAGCCTATATTAATTCATTATAATTCCATTTGGTTTGATTAATGATATGATAGTGTTTATGTCCTTGATGAATAGAATCTTTCATCTATACCTAGATCAGTTTGTGGTAGTTATTGTAGATGAAATCTTGGTGTACACCAAGAATCACGATGATCATACACAACAACTTGAAAAAATATTGGGTACACACAGAGAAAACTAGCTATACGCCAATCTATCTACGTTTCAATTTTTGATTGACCGGGTACATTTCTGGGGTCACATCATCTCAGAGGATGGTGTGTCAGTGGATCCAGAGAAGGTTTGGGAAGTGGTTTCTTAGGATCACCCCAAGAACATGTTTGATATGCATAGTTTTTTAGAGTTGGCTAGATATTATCAAAGATTCATCAAGGAAATTTCCCATTTCAAAATTCCAAATTCTATTTGGACCAAAAAGGCGATAAATATTGGTTAGTTGGAAGAAAGATAGAATGACTTCTACAATTTTAATAACTACTTGACATCAGCACCAATCTTGATCCTAACTGACCGAGTGAGGATTTTTTTAGTGTATTTGATGCTTATGGGATATGGCTTGTAGCAGTGTTGATGTAGGGAAATCATGTTGTGCAATATGGTTCTCAACTATTGTGGAAACATGAATAGAACTACTCTATGCACAACCATGAATTGGATATAGTGGTTTATGCATTTATTTGTTGGAATAATTATACTTTGGGAGAGAAGTTTATAATGTTTTTCAATCTCATGAGGTTAAGGTATATCTTATCATAGTTTGATTTGAATCTATGCTAGTAAAGATGGGGTGAGTGAATTCAGTCTTGGGGATTTGAGCCAACATATATGTATTGGAATGGGACCAATGTTCCACATGATTTAAGTAGGAAAACTCAGACTCGGGCCATTCCAGTGTCTAGTGCTGAGTGGAGGATGATGAAACTACTATCTAGGATGTATGTAGTTGTTCAAGATAGTTAGGAAAATATGATTCTGGTATTAGTTTCAATAAATTCTACACATTTGGGATGGATTAGGAAAAATCAATATGTTGATCTGGAATGTTTATATTTGAGGGGAATACTTGAAGTTGGAGAGACACTATTAGACTGGTTGATAGATGAGTATGAAATCATCTACATCAATAATTGATTTATTGTGCCTACGAGCATGTGAGAGAAGATAATATGGGAAATTCATTCCTTTAAGATGGTGGTGCATCCAACTATGACCTAAATGTACCATGACTTATGAATATGGTTTTAGTGTTCGGGCATTAAAAAAGAAAATAACATGGTTTGAGACATGATGCTACACTTGCTAGCAGGTGAAGTATGGGCATCAATGACTCAAAGGATTATTACAACCATCTCTAAATTTATAATGGAAGAGGGATGATGTGAATATGGAATTTTTGGTGGGTATCCAAAAGACACCATAGAATAATGATGCAGTTTTATTGATTTTATACCGTCTAACAAAGGTAGAATATTTCTATCCAATACGGATGACTTTCTTGGTGTAGTTATTGGAAGACATGTACATTATATAATTCTTCTACATGGGGTGCCATGAACTGTAGTTTCAGATCATGACTCACGATTTAGTTCTCACTTCTGGTAGGGATCAAAAAACATTCATAGTATACAAGTTTTATTGAGTACAAATTTCAACCCAAAAATTGATGGGTAATAAAAATATACTATACATGTGCCTAAGGATATACTTCTTCCATGTGTTCTATTCATTAGTGAATCTTGGGAGAAGAATTTAGCTTTAGTGAAGTTCTTATATAAAAAATGTTATTAGGATACAATACATATGAAATCATATGAGTCTCTTTATGGGAGGGAATGTAAATCACCTCAATACTATATTAAGGTAGGTGAGTCAAATCATTTGTGACTAAGTATCATGCAAGAGATGTCAGATAAAGTTTAGTTGATTCAAAAATGTATGGTTACATTTCAGATTATATAGAAGATATATTATTAAAAATGTAGATAAAACCCATATTTTAAAAATGGGTAATATTTTTTTTCATTCGGGTGTATCCAAGACTGGGACACCACATGATACAAAGATGGCGAAAGCTGGTGCTCAGATTTGTTGGACCATTTCAGGTAGCATAGAGAATCAGGTTGGAGGTATACCAATTGGGTCTTCTGTAGAAGAATATTGGAATGCATGGAGTTTTTCTTGAGTCACGAATTCCGTAGTATCACCCTGACCCTTCTCATGTCATCAATGTGGATGATTTTGAGCTTTAGATAGATGCATCCTTTGGGGATCATCTGATAAGTGTATTGGATCGAATTGAGACTGTGTTGTGGGGAAAGTCTGTGATGATTGTTTTTATATTAAGGAAGCATGGGCATGAGCCTAAGGAAACAAGAGAGAGATAATAAGATATAAGGATTCATTGGACTTATATTTTTGGCTAGTAGTCTTAGAGATTCTTGGGAGTACATCTCAAGGATGAGCTGTTATAAGGCGAGGAGATTGTAAGATCCCATCCTTTTCTAGACACAATTCATGCAAGATTTTAGCTTTTCATTTTTTATTTGTTTGAGCATACTTTGGTTGTGTCTCACCTTGGGGTGTGTTTGGATGAAAATTGAAAAATTTTGAATGATGGAGGGTAGTTCACAGGTGGTGCATGGTTTTCCCTAATCATACACCTTATCCCACAAACCATGAAACCCAAAACCAAGGGGATTCGATGGTTGGCACACAATTTGTCAAACTGTGCACCCTTTTATGAGTAACCACGAATTCTTATTAAAGAAGCACACTATTTAGGGTCAAATTTATGAAAAACCATGAAACCCTTCCCAGAAATCCATGCGTGACTTTTTAATTCACCCAAAAATTAGATTTGTAATCACCCGAACCCCCATATTAATTCAAATTCAACCATAATTAGACCATATTTTTTAGGATTTTAGATCCTCTTAAATAAATTCCAATCCTTATAGACCATTATTTTTTTGTGATTCAAATCCAAAATCAAATATCTACACCTCTCCTGGTAATTAAATCCAACCCCGCTTGGTTTCCCCTTACTCTTCCTATCTTATTCCATTCAATAATGGATTGTTCATATTTTTTGATTAGATATAGATCTGGTATCATGGATCTAGATGTAAGGTTATGGATCTAGGTATATATATATAGGATCTATATTTTTTCAATATTTATGTTAGGTTTTAAATTTAGATCTCATTCTCTGTCGATATACCACTCAAATTTTGGTGATTTCCATTGGGTGATCGTTCATCAATGAATTTATTTAGGTGGTCTACAACAAAAATCCTAATTATTTTATTGTAATTATATTTATGCAATTGAATAATTAATTTTATATTTTTATCAGTTGAATCATTAATTGTAAAAATTAAATTGTTGAATTAATTAATTGAGGTAAATGTGAAATTGGGGATGTTAGATTTAGAGAATAAAAATCCTTAATGGTTAAATTAATCATGAGGGAATTTGGGTTATTTAATTGAATAATTAATTGTTCAATTTATTATAGTATAATGAAATTTTTTAATTAAATGATTATTGATGAGTTAAATATATATTAATTAGATTACAATAATTAATTAATTTTCGAGTTAATTTATAAGATTAAGATGATTAATTAATTATTGAGTTAATTAATAAGATTGAGATGATTAATTAATTTTTGAGTTAATTACTGGGATTGAGATGACTAATTTATTATTGAGTTAATTAATGGAATTGAGATGATTAATTAATTATTTAGAAAACTAATGGGATTGAGAAGATTAATTAATTATTGGGTTAATTAATGGGTTTGAGTTGATTAATTAATTCTCGAGTTAATTAAAAGGATTGAGGTGATTGATTTATTATTCAGTTAATTAATGGTATTGAGATGATTAATTAGTTATTGAGTTAATTAAAGTAATTTATGTGATTAATGCTTAAGTTAATTAATGAGATTGAGAGTATTTATTAATTGTTATGTTAATTAATGAGTCTGAGATGATTAATTAATTTCATGGTTATTTAATGGGACTGATATGATTAATTAATTATCTAGTTAATTAATGAGATTATAATGATTAATAAATTATTGAAATAATTAATTAAATTACGAATGGTAACCATGATATTCATATGAGAATTGATATATAGAATGGTAACAATTAAATTTTGAGATATGAAATGAGAGATATAATGGTAATTGTTTCATTCTAAGGCATGATACCCCTTGGGGATAGTTTAGACTCCAACACTGGAAGATGTAGGTAATGATGTTCTAATGTCCTATGGAACCTGAGAAGTTTATGGAGATAAATAAAGAATATTTTGATAATGTGATAATTGTTAATTTATTAATTGATATTATTTATTTATAAAACTACATACACTTAATATTGATTGGATATTATTTTAGATGTCGTTGGTGGTTGATTACTGAGTTTTAATCACACCATAATTGGGTTGCCTTATCGTTACCTGAATAGATTTCATGGTTTTAGGACATGATAAGGTAATATGACTTGTGTTAGATGGATGAGTTGGGGTGGTGCATGGATGAGAGAACCATACATGGCTCGAGACCCACTTAAGATTTTTCAGTGTATTTAATTTTGGTTCTCCATTTTGACACTTGGTATATACATTATCATGATATATATATCATTTAGTTTGATATTGTATATACAGTTTTAGAAATCATGTGGTATTGTAATCTTTATGGTTATGGAAATATATTTGGTTATTGTTAATTTATTTTCACCTATTGTTTTACTAAAAAATATATGGTATAGGTTCCCCAAGATTAATAATAGACTTTTAATGCTAGTTGGAAACCAATGGCATGCATGGGGGATATTTGAGGTCATGTGCCCGATCTGGTTAGGGTATTATCAAGTGACACCGAGATCCGGATATTACAATTCTTCATATGTCCCTTCCTCCCTCATAGGTGATAGAAGACATCACTACCATCATTAATAGCATGTTTGGGACCCCTATCATGAGAATCCTCAAAATACCGATTCCTAGTAATTATACATGAACAACCGGGTTGAGAGGCCAAGTTGAACAACTTTGTGCCCACATATCCCCTTAAGTTACACATAGAAATAATTACCTGATTCACTCTATCTATAATAGTCATCAAGAGAAACACATTAAACTATAATCAAATTGCATGCTAGATACCTTCCTCTAAGTGTCCTTACCTTGGGGAATCATCATCAAGATAAATCGATGTAAAGCTCAAATTATCTATAAGTAATTTCCAATATTCCATAGTAGACATAGTGTCATTATCCATATGAATATACTCACTAGAACTATTATCTCTCAGGGTTTCAAGAATTAAGTAGTCAAAAATAATAGACTAGATATCCCTTCAAACAATATCTTTATGTGCATTAGCCTAGTTCAAAACATCCCACCATTGTTTGGATTCTACACAAAAAATATATGTCATGAGATTCACTCTCCTCTAAGTAGGTGTTGTTTAATTCTGAACGATGAAAAAGATATCCTTTAGAAATTACATAGTATCTTTTGGACCTCTATCCCTTAAAACATGAGAGGATTCTACTATTTGAATACACATGTCATCTCTGCCATATAAGAGGCAAGTCATAGTGATCCCAGAATTTTCATAATGAAATGCATGAAACTCTCTCGTGAATGGGAATCAGTACTTGTATCTGGTGAAAAAAATAGTTTCAAAGATATAAACACTAGCGGTTTCATAGGTACCCATAGCCCAAAACATCCAATGCATGGTCATTACCACCCACCTACCGCACAAATGGATGATTTCATGGTGGAATTGCTCTACAATTCTAGAAACACACCTCAAAAAATAACAAGTAACAACCATGTCATTGATATATAAATATAGAATAGTTCAAATCATTCCTATTACAAATCCACACCCCCATACCTTGTCTTAAAACAAGGACAAAGTAAATGAAAAAACTATAATATCAACAAGAGGCACAACCTACTACATACTCTAAATCTAGGCGAAGTTCTCTATTTCTCCAATTTAAATTTTATTAAAATCAGTACAATTTTTCAATTCCCTTTAAATAAATAAACTATATTCATCACCAATTCCAACATATACAGGACTATACACCTTAAAAATCGATGTTTGGAGTCCACTTAACCCATACCATAACATGTTCCACTCCATGTAACCAATGGTCTATGACTCAATGTGAAATAATTATCTTTTTTTTGTCTCTCTACTATAGCCTGTGATGGAAATTAATATTTAGGTTTGTAAAATAACTCTATGTAAAAATCATGTTTTTAAATTTTCTACATAAATAATATATCAAAAAACATGTATACCACTCATGGAAAATATAATAATGTCAATTAATCAAGTAATGTATCATATATGGCATGGAATAATGCATGTAATTTGAATTCAAATAGTTTATTAAAATGATGCATGGGATAGGATACCCTCATCTGATTAGGAAATGGAAAAATATAAACCCTCAATCATATTAACATTAATTTCACATGTCATGTTAATCACCCAAAATTTGAATCAAATCAAATTTAACAGAAAAATACAAAAACAACAATTTCTATTATAGGTGTTTTGAATTTTCACTATATTTGGGTTAGCTACCCCAAGAATAACTCATTTTAAAATTCCAAATCCTTCCTAATATCCAATATATTTTCTCAAAATAGAAATGATAGAAAAAAATCAACTTATACCACTTTATGACATCCTGACCCAAAAGCAACTAAAGTGAGCCCAAAGCTGGTGGGTCACATATCCTCAAGTGAACCACCCCATATTGCATAGGCTTTCAACTAGCAGCAAGGGTCTAGGGTGAGTATATGGGGGGACTAGGACCACATATTATAGTGTAAAACAATGGTTATAATCACAATAGTCAATAGTGGAAGTATTAAATCTGTTAAACAAAAGATAAATATCCAATCCATTAATAAATAATAAGGCGAAAGAAAATATCATATAGAAAAAAGATGTATTGTGTCATGCATCTAAAAAGAAGGATAATTAGTATAAAAAAATCATTATGACACATGAATTTGAATTAAAAAGAGGCCAAAATAACTCTCTTCAGATTGCTTCACGAGAAAATCTCGATCCTGTGCTCCACTACTCCTAAGCAATGGACTATCAAGAATTATATAGTGGGAGCTTGCCTTAGTCCCTAACTACATCGATATAGTCTATCCAGGTACCCAAAAATGTCCTAAACATGATGTGAGATAACAATTAGTAGGAAACCACCAATAATTTCTATAAAAAATACTTTCTATGTAACATATACGTAAGTAATTTTCAATATATCAGAAGTATAAAAGTAATGTACATATAGTATCAAGTAGAAAATATATTGTTTATCAAAACATGGATCACTATGGAAAAAAATACCAAGAAATAGTAAAAAAGGGATACTATAAAGCATAAAAAAGTGTGATACTATCCAGACTAACTACTAAAATCAAACACCCATACTGGGGGTAGATATAAATCATAGATAAAATATACACAGTTTCTATACCATGTAAACAAATGTAAAACATCACCAATAGATGCACTATGAAATCTAGTGATCAGAAAGCATCAACAAAAACATTTATTGTGCAATAAAAAGAGTTAGACTCTGATGGTCATGATCCAATGTTTATAAGATCATGGCATCGTTATAGAATCCTAGGATTGTCTTAATGGAAACTCAATAACAACTTCGTTGGAGTCTAAGGAGAATTACAGTAGAGTATGTTCAATGAGAGTCCAAGAATTTCAGATCCATGGGATAACAAGGCTCCTAAAATCCTACAAAATTAACATCCAAGGATTAAAGAAGTCCAAGTCATCCACTATCATAAAAAATATCCATGGAGTATAAATATCCAAGGAATCTCATGTATTGAATATAAAAGAATCTCTAATATAGAAGACACTACTATTATCAAATCACTAATCAATTCATTAATAATTATCATCCACATCTAATGAGTTCTTCAAATCCCATTACAAAACTTTTATAAAATCCATTTATCCATTTTAAATGTATTAAATAACACGGAAATGAGGTTACAATCTTCTCATACCAATTTAATTTAATTCATTCCTCTCATTTATAAATGAACAATTAAAATACGGTTTTGAAAACATTAACCAATTCATTAAATTATTTTTAATGATACCACTCAAAATAGTGAGCTCACATGAACCGAATGTGTTGTTATAAAGTAGGAATATACAGTGTCACATAACATGGGTGGTTGAGTTTGTTTATAACAACCTCTAATGATCAAAAAGGTAATAGGTGGGAAACCTATCTGTTTCCAATCCATTCAATTAAATAATTCCAATAATTGAGAAATTATGGAATCTTTTGAATGTGGAAAAAGTATAAAGAGATATAGAAAAAACAAACTATAAGAGAAAAGGTATAAAACACCCATTGTATGCTTTCTTTAGAATACTCATACAATATCAGCCTCTAATTCAATCCATATTGAATGAAATATGAATAAAAAAATACATAAATTAAATAATATTATTGTCACGACCCGTCCTTGGGGCCCATGCCGTGACTACCCCAAGCCCGCCTTCCATAGGACAGGGGCTGGAGACTAGCACCAAAGGCGTAAAATCCCGATAACTGGGAAGGCATTGCCTTTATAAAAAAAACAAGCACCACAGAGTACAAGCAGAAGAAGTAAACACTAAGTAAAAACTGAGTACAACAGTAAGTGCGGAAAGTAAAAAGGGGCCGGAAATACAAGCCCAACTGTAAAGTACAACTCGAAAGGGAAAACAACAACTGAAAAGTAAAGCTGCTACGCCGAGCTATCCACTGGAAATCCCACTTGAAGGGTGGGTACAGATAGCTCCTCTGCTCCTCAGGTCCCACCGTCCGCTCCGAGTATGTCTCGCCCAGTGGTCCACCTCCGGGTACCGCCTCGTCATCACGTCCACCTCTGGGTACCGCCTCATCGTGAGGTCCTCCTCTGGGTACCATCTCTTCGTATAGTCCACCTCCAGGTACTGTCCAGTCCTCGAACACTCGGCTTCTGTCAGCACTGCCCGTCGTCTGCAACCAACACAACGAGGTGCGGGCATAGCCCGTGCAGGGGTGAGTGTAACGATACTCAGTAGGGACCCCGAGACCCTCATGGTCTCACTAAACCAACAAGGATAACCACAAAGAAGATCTCAACAGATAACCTCTACTTAGATATATGCCCATACATATAACTTAGTTATCAAGTAACTCATCTCAATCATGAGGAAACACAAGGATTGTGAAATCAACGGATAACCACTACCCGGGTATATGCCCATACATATACCTAAGTTAGCAAGTGACCCATCTCAATAATGAGGTAAACACAAGGTCAAAAGTCTCAGCTCAAACCAGGATTTTCATTTTCGAAACCGTAACTGCTGAAGAGCTCCGTCTCTGGAGTGTAGAGTGGTCCTGTCACGACTCTGAGGTACTGCTCACTAACCTAAGACTGCTGAAGTACTCCTCCTGTCGAGTACCGCGGGTCTGCGGCCAACTACCGGGCGCTCCGTCCGCTGTGGGTCTGTCGCCAAATACCGGGCGCTCCCCCCAATAGCCTACAGAGGTACTCCTCCTGTCGAGTACCGCGGGTTTGCGGCCAACTACCGGGCGCTCCATCCGCCGTGGGTCTGTCGCCAAATACCGGGCGCTCCGTCCACTGGGCTAGTCGACTTACTCCAAGTCGAGTCAGTCAAGCAGTCGTCAGGTCTCAGCAGGCTACACGATCTCCGTACTCCGCACGCTCGTCTCCGGGAGGGTCCGCTCCACGAGCTACTGGTCGATACTCCAAGTATCTCAAGGTCCCACGAAGAAGTATCTGAATGGACCGCCTCGTCATAGGGGTCTCAACGCAACAGACGGAGCGTCTATCGGACGCCCGGTCTGTGAGTTATTAGCCTTTTCGTCCCAGGGGCCCGGTTGGTTTCGTGAGCAAACCAATCCCGGCCGTATCTCAACTGTACCCCGAACTCCCATAGGGTATACTCATAGGGACCGTTACTCAACGTAAACACCAACGCCGCTGACGGTTCGTCAAACAGACGTTCTGTCAGAAAGATATCAGCTTTTCCGTTCCAGGGGCCCGGTTGGATTTCGGTGCGATCCAACCCGACCACTATCCATCAGCATCCAAAACTCGGGCGGAGGATGCCAAAAGATTCGCATCGTCAACAGGAACTCAACGCAATAGACGGCGCGTCAATCGGACGCCCGGTCTGAGAGTTATTGGCTTTTTCGTTCTAGGGGCCCGGTTGGATTTTGGTGCGATCCAACCCGACCGCACTCCGTCGGCATCCAAACCTCGAGCGGAGTAAGCCGAAAGATCCATCTCACTTAGAGGAATTCAATGAAACAGACGGTGCATCAATCGGACGCCTGGTCTGTTATTTATTGGCCTTTCCGTCTCACACCCACCCTGGGAAACTTCCCAGGAGGTCACCCATCCTGATCACTACTCTAGGCCAAGCACGCTTAACTACGGAGTTTTAACCACGTAGGCTCCCGAAAAGGAAGGTTCACATTGAGTATAGTATACCGAAACGACCGTCTCGATCCAAGGATCGCGTTGCCGCTGACGACGAGTCGTTTGGAGGCCCGTAGCCCAAGATACGGGCATTTGAACAAACCGCTCGGTAACGGGGTTTTGGCACATTAAGTGCAAGGGAGTTTAAGGGGGGTAGAAGAGAGTTAAGGGGAAGGTGAAGGGTTGGGGCTCGTGTGGGCCCCACCTCACCTTAATCCTCACTTGGTTAGTTAGGAACTTGTGATTCCACCCCAACTTCCACACTTAGGATATAACCACTTAAGAAGATAAATAAAATTTGTAACACAAATTTTATTTTTCTTTACACTTAATCCACAACCTTAACAACTGCTCCCAAGAAAACGCAACTCCAGGAAACGCATTCCTAAGCGAAAACCGGCGCTACGGTTCCATCGGTGCCCTCAGAATTTGATTCTCGGCACCGGTTCAAAAGTTAGAAATTCCCGCTCGTTCGTTCACTGAACGTACCCGAGCCAAACTTCAGAAATTGATTCTGGGCACACCGGGCCTCAGAATCAGGCGCTGTCAGAAACTGTGTTCCTGTAAAATTCCAAAGAAAATTAAGAAAAAGAATTTCCTTGAAATTTCCGGGTCTTTACAATTATCTTTTACATAAATAACTCCATTGATATGATTATGAATGGATAACAACACAATATGATTGGAGAACTTTCTATCAGGGATCCAACAAGATAAAAAAAATTTTAATCTGGTCATGGATGCTGAAATAGTGGCGCATCCTATGATTTGAGCTTCTAAGGGAGATCCCAATTTCAAGGCTCTATGATAGAAAGAATGAATGAAAAGAAATAGGTTCTTATGAAATTTCAGAGGAATAAATGGTCATTTATAACTTTTTTACTGGGTCGTGCGGTTTGGCCTCATGACTGGACAAACTGTGCGCAAATCGTGTTCCCTAATTTTCCTTAATACGGACCTCACACAGTTCGGGTTCATGGCTTGAAAAATCATGTTCAATCTGTGCTACACTCCTCTACTAAAGATTACAGATCCCCTATATGGGAAAGCAACCCTAGATGCACGTTTTCATCTAACCATGTGGCCTCCTCATTCCCTCTACCAAAACATGTATATTTACTCTTAACTGTGCGGTTTGGGGTGCAAAGTTTCTTTTAACCATAGGACCCAACTTTCTTTTAAAAAACTACGCCTTTGGTCTTTGAACAAGCTCCAGACACCCCCAAAACTCTCATTATCATAGAAAGAACTCAAACTAGAACAAAAATAAGGAGTTAAAATTAAAACAAAAAAGATTAATTCCTCATAGAAAAACCCGAAATCTTAACAATTGATTATTATTATCATCTAAAGCAACTTTTATATATGGTTACATTTTTTAAGGACACATTGGTGGCTCCCGACTAGGTTTTATTACTCACACCGTACATGGAAATATTGATGTGTGTGAAGAATTTATATAAAGGGGTTTATTCTATGGAAACGGGACCATGTACGATGGATGAGAAAAGGATAACGGAGCTTATAGCAAACCAGGATAGACTCTCGAGGTCCCCATAATTATATTATTTATTAATCTATTACTTTTATTACTCTTATTAATCTTGCCACTTTGGGTGCCCAGTTACTATATGTATGACTGATATTACATATTTTAGTTTCCATATGTTACTATTACTATATGTTAATATTTTTTAATTATTATTTAGGATATGAGATGATTTTGAGGGAATAGTTTTTGTAGTATATTAAGATTTTTTGAAATAATTTTTTTTCAAATTAATTTAATCTTTTTAATATTTCCATTTCTTTCAACAATGAAAATTGTTATTTTATATTTATTAAAGCACACATATTGGATTCCATTACATGAAATGCTAAGTTAATCATGAACTACATGATGTATAATTTTTAGCTTGCTCTATATAGAATTTTGAGGTATGTTTATATTTTATGGAGGACTGACATTCCTTTATGGCTTGTGTATCATGAAAAACTAAGTGTTAACAAACAATAAGATATTATATAATAATATACAACCTTTTTTATAAATAAGATTTTATGAATATTGTTAACTAACTTATATAAATATATTGTTTTCAAAAAATATAAAATTAATTAATTAGTTACAAATTTATTAGAAATGAATATAAGAACAAATTGAATATAAAATTTTATTTATATAGAAAACTATTATTATACTAACAATGACGGTTTAATTCTAATAAATTAAATTAATTAAAATTAGTATGTAATTTAAATTCAATAAATTTATTAAATATCCATGTAAATATTTTTTTTATAATCATCCAATATATTTTAAAAGTATAATATAAGAATAAAACCAATTTCACTTATAAAACACAATATCTTTATTTAGGCAATTTTTCGGCCTTTTAATGGAGAACCTATTTTATATCTAAATTTTTGAACTTTTATAAAAATTATTTGTCAAAATAAAATTAATATTTTATATTTAATAATAATAAATAGGTTAGGGTGCTTTTTTTTGTATTTTTCTTTGAAGTTTTATTTTTTAATTAATAGTGAATAATATTGAATTTTTGTTCAAAACTGAATTTTTATCTAATTTTTTTATAAAGTTAAGTTAACTTTTAAATTAGTTTTAAATTTTAATTAGAAATTAATTTTAAAAATTAATCCAATGTATTTAATTAGAACCATTTCCACATTTAAATTTCATATAAAACATAGTAATATTCTGATCATTTTTACTTTAAAAATCTACATTATCGACCCGACCACAGGATTAAAATTAAATCAATTTATGATACTTATATGATTGTAATTTTGAAAAATGGATTCCATATTTTCAATCAGAATAATTTATAATGTTTGGTAAGGCCAAATTTGAATTTGACCAACAATATTAATGAAGGTTCTTAAAATTAATTAAAACGACTAAGGTTATATTAAACTTAGTAAGGTACTAAACCAAAACATTAAGGAAAAAAAGACCAATAAACTTATACTAAAGTGAATGGATGGCCATATTTTGACACTATCCTTCATTTTATCGAATTTGGAACATCATTGGATTCAATTGAAAAAATAAAATGTGGTTGTGCTTTCTGTTTTCCAAAATATTACAAGAGTGCCAATCCTCCTCCACTATAAAGGTACTCCTCTACTAAAACATCCTCATAAATCTCAAGACAATTATGTTTAAAAAACTAAGCCAAAATAGCTCCAAAAAATCCTTAAATTAATTTTCGAATCATCCTTTGGGAAGAAATCATTCCAAGTAAGTCCTTGGGTTCAAACCAAAAGGAGTAACCTAATTAAGAGGCAATACCCTCCCTCAAACTCAATTATTTTATTTTCATTATACACACCATAAAATAATATTATTAAATTATTTTATAAAAAACATTATCCTCAATATACCAATATGTTTTAATTATATGTAATATACACACACTTCCATCCAATGGGTAGCGAACATAATGTTTATGTGTACATCAGATTATCGCCTCACTAAATGGGGATTGTTCATTTTTATTATTAACATATATCATGGTGTAAATTATGATGGAAACTATATTTAAATATCTTGTATACAATATTTATTATGTATTTAATATTCTGTAATTATTTTACAATAAATATCTTCATACTTTCCATTTGGTGTTAATATGATAATTTCATTTGAGCAAGTGTAGACTACCTCCCCGTCAAAGAGATTTGATTCATTCATACACTACATGGAATGTATTAAGGATTGGTTTAGTGAATATAAATTAAATAAAAAAGATAATTTAGTAATTATACACACACACACACACAGATATATATATATATGTTTGTGTGTGTGTTTTTTTTTCTTTTACTTTCTTTCCTTCAACATGACAATTAAACAGAAATAATGTTAATGCGTACATATGACTTATCATCTCTATGAATGGTATATTATATTTCATAATGATATATTATTAGGATTATTATAATTAAAATTTATTTAAAATAAATTATAATTAAATCGTGGATTACATTATTTAATCATGATATAAATATAAGGACCAAAGATATAAAAAACTAAGACACATACGAGAAACAAAGCATAAATTACCTGAAGTGAAAACAAAACTTAGAATTATTAACAAGGGTAATGTAAATCAATAATAAAAACATGTATGGTATTAGAAGTAATAATATCGCAATTTTTAAGATTTATATTAATTTTATATTTATTATACATGATTTTTTATTGAGTATAATGAGAGTCAAGACACAATATCAGGGAATTTCAGCTCTATATTTATTTCCATGAGATAAATTTCATACTCCCCACTTATTTTGTGTGGTGTATATACATGACATGAAATTAGTTTGTAAAAATTATAAATAAACATATGGGTATTTACATATACATTATATTATCATTATTTAATAGGGTTTATGTTCTGAAAAGGGGTTTTAATAGTATTTTATATGTTTTCAAGGTAAATGGTTTAGAAATTGTCTACCAGCATCCTAAAGAGTTTGAAGGAAAAATATTCATAGAATTTTTTTAAGAATAATTTATAAGATTCCATTTTAATTTAAAAATAATATTATTTTTAAAAGGTTTTATGTTTTAAAAAATCATTTTTCAAAGAAGAAGTATATTTTCCTCAATAAATATTTTTAAATGATTTTTCAAAATTATTTCCCATATATGATGACATACATTGGTGTTAATAATGAATTTATAGGGAAATGATTAAATGTTTGAATTCATATTATATCCCAGAATATTTCATGTTTTGATTGAATTATGTTTGTAAAACACATTTCTCTTTCATGGGTAACAAGATTTTGAAACCCGCTTCGTTTCATGGATTAAGTAAATAATGAAATGGTTAAGAAACATGTACCTCTTCCATGGGTTATTAAGTGACTTCATGTTTATGATACCCATATAATTTCATGGGTTATGATATGTCCATTTACAATTTCTTAAAAAAGTATGTATGATTTCATTATGGGATGGGTGGGACCTATATCTCCCTATAATTACTTAGTTAAAGATTTGTATTTAATGAGGTAGAAATGACTAGAACATGAAATGTATTTAGTTAAATATTATATGGTTTCAATGAGGAGTGAACTCAATTCAGTAATACTGGGCTATAATGGGGAGTAATCGTAGTTTAGTTATGAAAATTTCCCCCTAATATGCAATTCCTTGGTTACTATAGAAATCATATTATAAGCTTATGTGTTTTACAAATTTTTATGTTTTATTCATATTCTATACTTCCTTGGATTTTTTCTTTCTTTCATAATGATTCATGAAATAGAAATAATTATTTCATGATTTATATTTATGATCTTTAATATTCAAGGTATGATCTTATATTTTCATGATCATGTTTTCTTACCCCTATGCTCACGTTTATGCTTACATGTCTTCCTTATTTACCCTTACTGAGAATATAAGATCAGCCATTTTTATTTTTCCTTCCCCAGGGTATGAAGTTATATATTATGTTTTATGTGTCTATGAAGGGTACTAGTTAGGAAGAACCTAGTAAGAGATGATGTATCTCCTTTATGTACCAGTGTTTAGGATTCCATGTTTTAGAAGGAACTAAACTAGAATGGTCTTTGGGTGTTTCTTAATATGATGTTTTAAGTTTTGTAAAAATGTTTTTTAATGTCTATATATGTCAAGATTGGGTTGTTATAGTTGGTATTGCAGGCAGTGTTTCATTAACCTTTGAAAACCAGGATGACAAAACCATATTGAGAACCCTAAGGACAAGTCTAAGGATACTTCTAAGGATAAATAAAAGCATAAGAGAATGTAATAGAATTTTGGTGAAGGATATAATGTGTGGTTTCCTAGATATAATTGGTTTCCTAATACTACAAGTGGATGTCACTATGACACAAATATACCTAGGAGTAAAAAATCTAACAAGATTTCCTGGGCCTGACTCAAGGTAATCTGGTACATGACAATGATTCTTTCTGGACACCAAGTTTTACACTATGGGGGGATATAGTAAGAAAATTAACAGAAAATTCATGAACCATTATGATGGATTTAAATATAAGTTTTCTATAAATAACATTGTATAAACCTATTGTTTCATAGATTAAGGATGGTGTCAAGACTTAGAGAACCTATAAGTAATGCCAAAACCATGATTAAGGTTTTAATAAATGGTGAGTACATAATGGAATTAGATTAACATTGAATGTGTTAGAAGATTTACTGATGATATGACACATGGGATGATCACTGGAGTGAAATATATTGTTCCCATGCCTAATAAATTTTCAAGGAACATGACCAATGTATACCTCAAATAACTCCTGGACTCACTAAAGAAGAGAAGGAATGAGTTGGTTGAGTGTTTAGGTAAAATATAACATGGATGAATGAATATTTGGTTTCCTTTGTGCCAAGAATGTGTTAGGAATTACTTGAGTGAATATATTAGAGGTCCAAGAAGATGTTTTGACTGTGGAAAATAAGGACACAAAGAAAGTGACTAAATTAATAAAATGAATAGTTTAGTTAATGAAATGGATGAGAATATTATCCTAACTATTTTATCAGTAAAGTTTAAGTGTTTCAAGTATTGAATAAATGGTCATTATTCCACTCAATGGCCCAAGTGGAATAATCTATAATAGAATCAACATGGTGGTATGAGTAATGGTTATATTAATAATGAAGATGAGACTAAAATGGAAATGTGATTGGAAATATGTATTAATTAATAGGATGAGGTACAATTATTATGAATTTTGGATTAAGGATAATAAACAATGCTTTTATGTATTTGGGATTTAATAATTTTTTTATTTGAATTTTGAAATAAAAAATGATTTTGCAGTTTTTGTTTTTCTCTATGGAGTGAAAAGATTATGTTGAGTGGTTCTGATGCACTGGAAAAGGGATTTAACAAAAAAGGTGTTATTAATGGTAAAAACCAGATTAAGGTAAAGATAACATTTATTATGATTCAATTTTAAGATAATGATTTTTGGATAAGATAGATATTAGAGTAAAATAAGTTAATTGGGTGGTGTTGATTACCTAAGATCTGATTGTTGATTGGTTGAAGAAGTGGTCTATATAATCAGGGATGAAGTTCAAGAATTCAGGGAATATATCTAGAAATATATATAATAATGAAGAATGCATGATTTCAATAAGTATTTATGGTAGTTAATGTTTTTACCATGTTCTATGAGAATATATGACGAAGGTATTCACAAATTTGGAATGTGACAACCAATAGATGCTTTGTGATATACAATTGAATCAATGTTAAGAAGATTTCATGAATTTCATTATAAAGTTTTTCATTTTCATGTTTTAGAAGGGTTATATGGTTAACCATTCATGACAAAATTATATTAAACTTTATAGGAAGTATTTATGCGCTGATTTTGTATTTAAACACTTATTTAATAGTCTATTAAGTTATTAACCATATTTCAATAATGTCTATATTATTTATTTTTAGAGATTATATTGTCATGTTTTTAGAAAAGGAAATCATTTATGTCAAGTGAAAACCAATCATGTATGGAAAGGTTGTGGGTCTTGTACCCATGATAGAAGGATGATAAGGGTTCTAGGCCTACCACTCACCTATACGATGTCCAAGTTAATGTGTAATGATTTTTTTAACTAATTATTAATGATTAACCAGTAGATTTACTTTTTATGTTTAAAAATTAGTGTATTAGTCATATTTATTTGTAAGAATATTTAGAGGCAAATAGTTATACTTTTCATTATTTTGTGGGCCATAAAATCAACTAAAAGTGTATTTTAGGACTTTAGTCATCAATGTTAATTTATGGACATCCATTTTTGGAGTAATGGATGAATTAGAAATAGGAAAAATCACAACTAAAGAATGAAATTTTTTTAATTGAAATATATCATGTAAGTATGTTTCCTTATGTACTTGGTCAATAAAATAATTAATCAACATTAGGATAATTTTTAAAATAATATGTGTTTTCCTAGTACCTTAATATTCATTGAGATGATGCCATTTTAAATCCTCGTAGATTTACTAATTTGAGGCCTTTAACAATTCATTGATCATTTAATTGTTTGTGATTGATAACCTAAATCACTCTCTATAAATATTTACACTTTTTCTTTAAGTCCATATTTTTTACTTACCACCTATGTTTTACCTTATGTAAACCTAGTTATATGTTACTTTGGGTAACCATTATGGTCCGACTTTCTCTTTTTATGGGAAATTTTAGTATACATTTTTTATGATGTGGGTTTATATGAAATTAACTCTCATGAATCTAAAATTTGTTAACCTAGATGAATTTTGATGGTGAAATTTATTTTAAAGGAAATAGAATCTAACAGGCTGAGATTTTGTGAAATATTTTTCTTCAAATTAAATTAATCATTTTGATATTTTTCATTCCACGCTACATGAAAAATAATTATTTTATAAATATTAAAGAAATAATCGTGGTTATTTTATATGAAATTACAAGTTAATAAATCACTAAAAGTAATATAATTGTTAGATTCCTCTATACAGGATGCGTATATAATCTTACATTTCACTCAAGACTGACTTTCCTTGATGGCTTGCAGAACACACACGACTAATTGTTTCCGAACAATAAGATATTATATAATAATATATAATATAGCTATTAAATTTATTTTATGAATATTATTAACTAAATTATTTAAATATATGGATTTAAAAAAATATAAAATGAATTAATTATTTAAAAATTCATTATAAATTAATATAATAAAAAATTAATATAAAGGGTATTTTTATAGAAAACTATTATTATGCTAAAAAAGTTTTCTAATTTGACTAAATTAAATTAAATAAAATCATTAAGTTATTTAATTTTAATATATTTGTTATATATCTCAATAAAATCTTTTTGTGTTCATCTAATATATTTTATGAGTGTAACATTAGAATAATACCAATTTAACTCGTAAACACAATATTTTTATTAAGGCAATTTTACAGACATTTAGTGAAGAACCTATTTTAAATATAAATTTTATACCATTCATAAATATTATCTATAAAAATAAACTACATATTTGATATAGAAAAAAATTATTTTAGGGTGATTTTTGGTAGTTTTCTGTCATGTATTATTTTTTAATTAATAGTGAAAAATAATGTATTTTAGTTCAAAGATTCTTTTTCATGTAATTTATTTAAATGTTTAAAATACATTTTAAGTTGTTTTAAAAGTATTATTTATATAATATTCTTTATCAATTATTCAAATTTAGTTCACTAGAACCAATTCCACAATGGAATTGTATATAAAAACTTAGTAATATTTTGATCATTTTTACTTTAAAAACCTACATTGTCGACCTGATTATAAGATAAAATTAAAATTATTTTATATCAATTTTATTATTGGATTTGAAAAAAATGTATTCAATATTTTAAATCATAATAATTTATAATGTCTAATAAGTTCAACTTATATTTTGACCATAAATATTAGTGAAAGTAATTTAAATTAATTACAAAATTTAATGTTAAATTAATCTTCAGAAGAGAATAAAACAAAACCTTAAGTCCATAAAATAACTATAAAATTTTCCTATAGCCATTAGATGGACATATTTATACCCTATACTCAATTTTCTAAATTTGTTTCAATTATTGGATCCACTTTTAATAAAAATACGTGGGTGGAGTTTCCCTTTTGTAATATATTACAAGAGTGCGACTCCTCTTTAATTATGAAAGGAATCATATCCTCCAACTTCCTCATGTTTATAAATAAACTTGAGTACAAAAACTCACTGAAAAAATATCTCCCCAACATTCCTAAATTTCTCATTTAAGCATCCTTTGGGGATAAATCTTTCCAAGGAAGTCATTTAGTTCAAACAAAAAAGAGTTACCCCATTAAGAGGTAACACCCTCTCTCAACTCATTTTGTTTATTTTCATTCTCCAATACATCAAATATTTTTATTAAATTGTTGTATAAAAGTTCCAGTGTCATCAATATACTATGAATGTTTTATGCTATGTATTATACATACACATACACACACTTCCATCAAATGTGTAACGAACATACTGTTTTACATGTATGGCGGACTACCGCCACACTAAATGATGATTTTTCATTTTTCAATTACCACATATGATGGTGTTCAATATGATGGAAAACATGTTTATATTTGTTATATATAATATTTATTATGTATTTAATCTTATGAAATTATTTTAAAACACATATCTTAATACTTTCCATTTGGTGAAAATATGATAATTTCATTTGAGTAAGTGTGGACTACCGCTTTGTAAAAGGGGTGTGATTCATTCATTCACAAAATGGAATGTATTAAGGATGGGTTTAGTGAATATATATGATATATATGATATAATAATTATAATTTAATAAATATAAATATATTCCTTTTAATTTATTTCTTGCAACACGATAATTAAACAGAAATAGTGTTTATGCATACCTGCAACTTACCATCTCCATGAACGATGCATTCAATTTTATACTTCTATATTACTAGGATTATCATGATAAAAATATAATTAATAGAAATTATATTTAAATCAAGGTAAACATTCTGGAAATATTGATATAACTATAAGGATAAAATATATAACAAAATAATACACATGCGGAAAAAGCGGATATTACCTGAAGTGAAACCTTAACATAGAATTGTTAAAATGTCGGTGATATAAATCCATAATCAAACCATGTATGGAATTAGAAGAAATAATATTGTTATTTGGTATATTTATAATAAATTAAAATTTACTATAAATGATTTTTGAATGAGCACGATGAGATTCAAGACACAGGGTAATAGAATTTCATGTCACTCTTTATTTTTGTGAGATACATGCCTTATTCACCACTCTCTTATTTTGTGTGGTGTACATACATAAAAATTATATATTATATACCTATTATAAATAAATTTTAGGTTATTTAAATATCCTTTTATGATAATTATTTAATAGGGTTTGTGACCTAAAAAGGGGGTTGTAAGAGTATTTTATTAATTTTCAAGGAAAACTGTTTGGAAATGGTTTACAAGATTCTATATATGTTTTATGGAAAAATGATTTCATATTGTTTTCATGTTTCCTCTATATGTTTTCATGTCTATTTAAAAATAATATATATTTCAAAATATTTTATTTCTAAAAAATAAATTTTCAAATATGAAGGATATTTTCCTCGAGAAATGTTTTTAAAATATCATTCAAAATTATTTCCCATCTAGGTTGAAATATATTGGTTTTTCTCATGACTTTATAGAGATATGAATCAATGTTTACATTTATATTATTTCTATTAATGTTTTATGTTTTGATGGAATGAGGTTTATAAAACCTATTTCTCTTTCACGAGTTATATGCTTTTCAAACCCGCTTCTTTTTATCAGATAAGTTTTTAATTAATTGACTATGAAACATGTATCTTTTTCCATAGATTAAGATATGATTTCTAGATTATTGTACCCATTTTATTTCATCAGTTATGATATTATTATTTATGATTTTGTTGCATAATTACATATTATTTTATTATGAGATGGGTTAGACCTATATATCCCTCCGATTAATTGGGTAATGATTTATATCTCTTGAGATAGACATGAACGAAATAAGAAATGAACTTAGTTCACTATTATTGGGCTGGAATGAGGATTGAATGTCGTTCAGTAATACAGGGATGTAACATAGAGTGAAACTAATTCATTAAAGTACTTTTACAGTAATATAGTCTTGGTAGTGATGATTTGGCTACTATGGAAATCATATTACATGCTTATGTGTTTGCAACATTTCCATGTTTCATTCATATGTGTTGCTTCCACGACTTTTGTTCTTTATTTCATTATGATTCATGAACTAATAATATTTTTTTTCAAGATTCCCTTTTATGATATTTTATATGTAGGATATGATCTTATATTATCATGATAACGTTCTCATGCCCCTATGCCCATGTTTATTTTTACATGTATCCTTTGTTTAACCTTACTAAGAATATGTGTTGACCCGTTATATGTTTCCTTCTCTAGGATGTGAAGATATGTATTATGTTTGATGTGTCAATGAAGGTTTCTAGTTAAAAATATCATAGTGGTAGATGATGTATCTTTTTTATGTATTTATTGTTATGTTTCCACGTTTCTAAATGCACTAGAATAGTACAGTCGTGTTGTGTTTGTTTGTATAATGTATTAAGTATTATGAAAAAGTTATGTAATGTCTATGTATGTCAATACTGGGTTGTTACAGTTTTCCCACTGATGGACACAGACCCTCCCTACTAGTTAGAAACCAGTTTCATATGGGGTTGTGCACATGAGGTCATGTGTCATTCCTGTTCAGAGCTAGTTGTTCAATCAATGTAATAAAATTAATCATATAAAAAGTTAGATGTTTTCAATAATTTAACAACACAGTAACTTTTGAAGATGTATAGGGAAGGAGTTGGTATTTTTCATTGATTTTTAAACTAGGAATATAATTCCTATGTCTCACCATTATTCAAAATAAATTACTTCCAAAAAGTTACTCACTAAAGTGTTTAATTGGAGTGTTATTATCAAATAGTCTCAAAGATATGTGGCATCAATTACTTGGATATTTAATGAGTTTAAAAGACCCTAAAAGTTTCACAAACATATGGTTAATATAGAGGCACATCATATATGATATGTTATATAGACACTTATGTATATTTTTTAGTATTCTAAATATAGTTTAGTAATATAAAATGTATCACGTTATACAGAAAAAATATCCATATTTCATACCATCACATTGGACACATTTCTATATATATTGATATTCATTTTCATAAGTGTAATGATAACTAACCTATCAATATATGATTTTGATTTATTCCTAACTAAATTTTGTTATATAATATTATATTTTATGGTTAAATGTTACTGCGGTCATTATTATGTTTTTTATCAAGATATATGATATTCCCATGAGATATAAAACATGTTTTTTCATTTGATTACTGAGGAATTATACCACATGAAGTTCAATACACGAGGTCATTATTATACATATGGTGAATTGCCTATATTGGGAGTCCCAACTACCTGGGGTTAGAGATATAGATATAATGAGAGACATAATACATTGGTACCATTCTTATACAAGCCTTAAGATTTAGATAATTAGGGGTGGTTGGTTATGTTACTAATCATGTTATTGGTTAGAGCTAAACCAATATGGTATTTTTCTCTCATATAGAGAGTTTGGAATATAGGCCCATTATTGAGATAAGTAGGGGAAGTTTAATACTATTCCAGGATAGTTAATATGATTATCTTGGTCATTTAAGTTGGGGTATGTGACGTAGTCATTCATAAAGGTAAATGACATGTGATATATTCATCAACCTAGTCAGTCCATATAGAGTGAATTAATAATGTATGAGTTAGCTGTATATGATTTAAATACACTATAACCAATGGTGAATTGAATATTTGGGCAAAGGGATCATATAAAAATGCATTCTTGAAATTGATATAGGTAATGGTCATAGGTATAGCATTCAAGTGCTTGATGGAGATCACATCACATCCTTTTGTAGCTTGATCAGAGTTGATTATTTGATTGAGGCTGCACATTTCATACATTTCTAAATTCGTATTCATATTTTCTTTAGTTTTATAAAGTACTATAAATTCATATTTTTGGTTGACTAAATCAGGAATCATTTTAACGCATATATGATCTCTAAAAATTTTAAACCCATGAGATATCCAAGAATTTACATTAGTAGCTCAGCCAAGTCATTTACTCAAACATATAGTGTCCGGATTATATACTTGACATGTGATGACATATTATAAGGACCTGGCCCTAGTATAATACATATTCTTGAATTAAATAAATAATTCACATTGAGGATCTTTTCAGCTTTAGAGTTTTAGAGAATTAGGACATAACTATTACATATCAAAGATTACAAGGTAGACACATCTACTCAATTTTGATTTTTTTTTCACAAAATATAAACTCCTGAACAAAAGAGTTGTGTCTAGTTCCATGTTTATAACATAATGACATTTCCTTGATCCCATCCTTGATCGTATTCCACTTTCAGTCCTATGGAAAACATTTCAACAACTTTAGATGAGCATAAAAAGCTCTGTAAGGGTCATAACAATATAGAAAGAAAACATTAGTCTATGTATACATACGAATAAATGAAATCATACATTACTCATAGAACATAATCACTTTAACATACCTCATTAAATCATAAGATTTAGGAATAACACGTAGAAATCATAAGACATAAAGGTAACTTGAGGCATTCATATCGTTCTTACATAGGGAGTAACATGGTTACATTTGGAATAACCATCACAGTATATTCCCTAAATATCTTTGGAGAAACCTTAGTGTTTAACTCCTTCGTGTTACCCAATGAATTGGAGAGCTATATTGGGCTCACCTGCCCTTAGATTATCACGAAACCACCCATCTTCATAAACAATGCCCAAGAACCATAACACGATCACATCACATAAAACATGCATAAAGAAAACATAACATTTATATATTTCAATCACAATATATCAATACAACACATTGATATAATAAAAACATTATGAAACCATTTTCAATACCAAAATAAAAGAAAAGTAAAACATGGTATTTTTTTCATTTAAAGAAAAGTTATGGACTGTAGAGGAAGCAAAAACTCAAATAATGGTCACGGTGGAGGAGAATTCGTTGTCGCCACATACGTACAACAAAAAAATTCCCTTCTGTCATTTAGTAAAATGCTTCGTATAAAAATATTCATTTTGAATAAATGTAAAAGTCAAAGGTGTTTATACACTGTATAAAAGAAAGATGTGTATAAAACAAAATATGCCTCAATGAAAGGAGATTGAGACAAAGTCCCATACCACTCAAGAACATTTGAAAGGCTTTTAAAACATTCATGTCCCTATAAATGAATCCTTAAAACCATTTTTAAAACATGGATATGGAAGATAAATGTTTAAAATAATAAATCTTTAAAACCATTTAAAACAATGTTATAATAAAATAGTCCATTTCCATTTTGAACATTTAAATTATAAGTGACAAGAAAGTATACCATTTTCAAAACATTTAAATGACTTTAGTATAGACAAAATATGGATATGGAATGTCAAAGTGTCTATATATACACTTTATAAAAGAATAAAAGTGCATATCATTAAGAAATCTCTCAATGAGAAGAAATTGAGATGTAATCCCAATCAAGGATCATGCCATTAGAGCAAGGATAAAGAAATGACATAATTATGAGTGAACAATATAATTGCACCAAATATAAGTGGATACTCATTATAAAATAGTCATATGTCATCCACACATATTCATAGCACGAAATAATCAAGAAGTATATGTTTAACCCAAAGAATTGGAATTGGGTTAAGAATTTCCCTTGAAAAAAATTCAATAGCCTAACACCGTCACATCAAATTTTTGAAAAAGAGTTGATGAGAGAGATAAAGGGTATCTAATCAATTGGACATAAAATTTATAGAAATAAGGATATATAATAACATATACCAAAAAAATTAGATGTAAATTAAAAGACCTAACAAAAGAAGTCTTTTAAAAAGAGGACGGTGAAAGGTTCCCTTACCGACTTGGGTATCTTTCAAAACGTACACCCCATGAAAGAAAGACTATAAAACATTGATGTAAATACTCATTAATAAAATTATATTACACAAAGAGTGTAATAATTGGCAGTAAATACACCACTCAAATGAAATGGTGGAAAATGTAGCATAAATCTCATGGGAATAAAAGTGATATGAAAAATCTCTTACGAAAACTCGGCAGCCTAACGACACCACTTAAAACATCCAAAAATGGATTTATGAGATCAAATAGGGTCTCTCATAATATTAACATAAAAATTACAGAATTATTAATATAAAGGAACATCCCCAAACATAATAAAGATGATCTTAAAAGAAATGACATAAAAGAGAGTACTTAAAAAGAAAGAGAGAGGTAGGATCTCTTACCTCAAGTCCGAATTGTCTTGTTTGTTTCTTTATATTCTTGAATAATAAAATAGAGTTAATTTATACTTTCTTAATAAACTTTTTCAAGTTAATTATTCCCTTTATATCACTTATTACCATGTTATTAACATTATGTAATTATTTTAGTTAATAACGGTCGTTTTGTCGATCATTGGTACTTGAGTCAAAAATAAACTTGTTATAATTACAAGTTGTTCATGTAATAAAATATCAATTATATCCAGAATTATATTTATGATTTATATATCATATATATCATATTTATCCTGTATATACTAGCATTTATAATATTACATAACATTTAAAGGTAAGAAATGAAATGCACCGTTCATGGATAGGGTAAGCCGTACGTACGCATGAACGCTACTTTCATTTCTATTTTGTATTTAATGGAATTAAAACTAAATGAGAGATATATATATTATAATTAAATTATAATATATATATTATATAGGTCACATATGTTAATTAATTTCATTCCTTATACATTCCATGTATTGCATGAACGAGTCACATCACTTTAGGGGGCGGTAGTCCACACTTCCTCAAATGAAATTATCGCATTTGCATAACATGAAAAGCATAAAGGTATGTTTTAAATGTAAAATACAGAATCATAGAGAGGAAATAAATAAAATATATATCATAAATAAATATAGTTCCATCATAATGGCCACCATGATAGGTGGTAGGAGAAGATAGAATAATCCTCATTTCGTGAGGCAGTAATTCACCGTCCATAGAAGCAATATGTTATTTAGCCATTAGACCGAGGTGTGTGTAAGTGTAGCTAGAATAAATCACATAACAACATCATATTATATTGAATATACTAGTTTTGTTACAAAATAAAGGGATAAAAAGAGTTTAGGTTGATGGGGAAGCAAAATAAAACAAAAGAATACAAGTGAAGACATTGCCTTCAAATCGGATAACTCCTCTTGGTTTGAACAAAAAGGGTTTCTTGAAGAGATTTCTGCCTAATTTAAGGCTTCTAGAATGAAGGGAGGTATTTGGAGAGATATAATTAGCAGATTTTGGCCGATCCAAAGGCTTGAGAGGTGTGGGTAAGGAGGTAGAGGTGGGGGCCTTTTACAAGAGGGAGGAGGGGCACTCTTGGAATTTCTTGAAACGTTACTTCGTTATAAAGTTATTTTCGGATATTAAAGGTCCCAAAATTATATATTTCTAGGGTAAGGTTATAAGGGTTCAAAATACACCCATACAATAGGTTTTTGAAAAGTTTATGTCTTAGATTTTACCTTATCTTATCATTTTATTTAAATCGTTCATTAATGAGGTAATCACTGCATCATCATGGTGTCATAAATAAATTTATTTAATTAATATCTAAAAAAAATAAAAAAAAATATCATGATGTAGGAAATATTTTTATATTTCTAATTAATATTTATAGTCAAAACTATGACTTGTATTACCCCATGTAAAAATTGTTTTAGTAAAACAATACATGTTTGTGTCATTTTTATTTTAACTTTAAATAAAAAGTTATTAATGTCATTTTCATACCAAAGTGGATCCATGGGGTCCCCAATTTTACCCATGGATTTTCTTGGTCGTCCATGACTCATCTAATAGGGGTGGGACATGTTTCAAGGTCATTTAATATTATTATAACATTATCTTTACCTTAAAATACACTAATTATCTTTAATCGTGATTAATAAAACTTAACAGTTACTATTCACCAAAAAATTATATTAATACCATAGAACCACATTTTAAATCCTAATGAAATCCATGTATGTAATATTTTTGAAATTAAAATCACATAAGTGGTAAATTTTCATTTAAATGAAAAAACAGTTTTTTTAACTACCACATAGTGGTTTCACTATTTACCAAAAATTGAAGTTTTTTAGAAAAATATCAAAAATTCACCCTAAGATATATTTGATATTCCGAATTCAAATATGATGTATATTTTTTAATATTTAAAAAATATTAGTTTCAATAATTAATTTAATAATTAATTCCCGCTGTCAAAACAAATAGCGTGTTTTTAAGAAACAATATCTATTAAAAGATTGACATTAGTTTAAGTCTAATTTCAAAGTGAAATTAATTCCAATGACCACCATTGTATTAAATGGTAAAAATATAATCTAATTTCACTTTAAAACCAATTAAAAAGATGATCTAATCATATAAATAAATTAGATTAAAAAGAGTTTTTGAATTAAAATACAACATTTTTCACTTATTCATTTAAAATGGACTTTATCAAAAATATAACAAAAACCTACACAAAGTAAATTTTGATATCCCGATTTTAAAGAAGGATTTTATTTATTCCAATATAACATATAAAAATTTCAATAAGTGGATTTAAAAAGGTGTCACCATCAAAAGGTGGTTAATCGACCTTTTAAATAATATTAGAATATTTATTCTTAAAATTAGATTCATTCGCATTTTAAGCCTCTAATATTTATTTAATAAAAGTAAAAATATTTGAAAAAAATATAATTATTTTGTAGTTAGTTATGTTCATTCCCGCCCTTACAACGTCTAGGCATTAACTACCATTTAAAATAATATTATTTTATTATTAGAGTGCAACATGATATTTCCAAGAAACCCGTTGTTACGTATTAGGTATGCCATTGAGCATAGAATTACCTTTAAATTAATATCAACATTTTATTCACAAATATGGATGAATATAAATATGTCATATTTTTATTTACCTGGGGTGTTACACAGATGGCCTATTAATGTGTACTATTTAAATTCAATCTATTTTTCTAGATCATAAACAATATGCTCCCATGACCTATATGTCATGTGGGGTATGTGAATTATCTATAAATTTACTTTAGAACACATTGGATTATATAACCACCTAAAACATAGAATGTGAGTAAAGACAACACACTAAATGACATTTAACACCAAATATTAGCTAAAATGTTACATAATGTCTACATCAATGGTAATAGGCCATGTGATCAATTTTCTTTTGATTATAGAAAGCCTAAAGACACACAAATTATATTTTCAATTCTACCTTTTCTTTGTCACTATTCATGTTCAATTACACACCTTCCAGAGCCTAGAACTACCACCTCACATGTGGTTTCTCCCCCATCCTTTTTCATCACATTCTCCTTCATGTTATGTCACCATGTATGATGACATTCCAATTGAATCTCTTATAAAACCACAAATTGGGGAAACACCATTGTGCACTTATCACTATCACACCACATTGGTGATTACCCTTCACTACGGCCACACTAAAAATGAATCTTCCTATCCAAATTTAATTCATCCCATCACCCACAGTCATTTCCATTGAACCATCAATCATTTTAAGGGTTAAATTAATTTTTTATCATGAGGAAGAGTTTGAAAATATGGATATGTAAATATACAGTGGGAAGTGAATTTTAAAACACAAATAATTATGTAAAAAATAAATTCATCAATGAATATTAAAAATTAATTATTCAAAACAACTACCAAAATATAGATATGAGATAGTCAAATTTAAAAATAAAAAATAATTATAATACTATTCAAAACATTTAAGTGCATGATTAATCAATGAATGAAATATTTTTTTTTCATGAAATGTAAACATAATTTTAATAATGATAATCACTTATTAATTTTCATTACTATCACGAACTGAATCTGGTCACCACCAATACTGTAACCAAACCCAGCCCGTGAAAAGGAATCGAAGGGTGTTCCATATCCCCATGGACTGGCACAAGTGCCCGTGTATCATTTATGTTGGTTTGGGAACGATTTAACCGAATATGTAGAGATAAAACATAAAAAATATTTGATAAAATGAATCTGAAAAATTCATACCAACAAGGTTTATACAAAACTACAAGACCAAATAAATAAGAGAAAATGAAATACAAAAGGTCCAAAGACACAATGAAATAGAAACAAAAAATATTCATGTAATCCACATGACAAGGTGTCATCACCCCCAAGCCGTCTCCACAACTCCGCCCCAAGGGTGGGGACTAACACCCTAAACTGCCATCACCCTTAGCCTTTCCTTTACCCTAGTCAAACAAAACCAAGTATAATTACACCAAAGGGGTGTAAGTACGGTGTGAGCCTAATAAAAATAGTATACCACCCAATTATTCCAAATATCATTCAATACAATATGAAAAATCAAGCTGTTTTAATATGTAATGGAATGTAGTGATAAAATCCAAGAAATACAACTTTCAATTGAAAATAGTTATCAAGCTAAAGTTTTTAGAATGTTAAAACATTTAAATAGAAATGTTATATACTGTAAATTACTTCCAAAATCGCCCCAATACATGGGAAAATACCACACACACAATCAGCAACAAAATTTGGAACACCCCTAGGCACTAGATAGTCTCGGGCCCCATGTACCTCATACCTCGGTGTAATATAACCATAGTAAAATATGTTCTCATGCATAAGAAACTAGTAGAAAACATAACTATAACATATTGGTCCCCAATAATAATCCACATATTTTATGTAGAGTTGTCTTTATCCACATTCTATGTGAAACAGGGACAAAACCCATCCGGTCCACTAGCCGTACTAGTACAGATCCGCCCCACCTAGGTAATCGGGCTTCACCCTTTGTGCTCAAACAATTTAAGAATGATACATATATCCATTTTAATATAAAACACCAATAATGGTCACATATCGTCAGTACAGTAGATACACACATTTTATACCATTTAAAACACACAACAAAACACTTTGAGTTTCAATAAAACAACTTCTCCAAATCATTCCTTGTTTTGCACCCAAAACACTTCGAAAACCCCTCTTGAACACCATGTGAATACTCACATTTACCAAAACAGAATCCAAAACACCATTAACATTTCTTTAAACTCATTACATGAGTTATAAAACAATCCCCATGATCATCACATAGAATACCTATGTAAAACACCCAAATCAACACCAAATTGGTATTAAAAAAATTATTTTCTTAACAAACGTCACCCAAAACAAATTTCTCAGAAACAATAAGAGCATAAAAAAATTGAAAACATTATTTTCAGACCTAATACAGTTCATTAAAATCAACAATATAATTATAGGGCATCCTTTAAAGAACCAACAAAAGATTTATACAAAAAAACCCAAAATTTCACATGAAATTAGCATTAAATAGTCATTAGCTTTATAATTTCCACTAAAAACAATTTTTGTAGCAACATTCAAATTAAATAGAGATTCAAATACCATAAACACATAATATTGTTCATAAAGACTTCATACCAAAAATAATCACCTACCAAATTAATGAAAACCCTTGAATCAACGTGCGAAAATCAAGTCGCACCACCACCGCACCAAGAGGGACATAGAACAAACCTAAAACCAAAAAATTGGACCAAGAAAACCCAAGGTTAAACCCTAGTTTTGAACCCTACCCCATGTTCATTTGTTACTTCAAGGAAAAGGTAAGAAACCCCAATCAAATAGAAATAAACCCTATGCAATTTGAAAGAGGAATGGAAGAGAGACACTTACTTGGAAGATCTTGAAAAATCGCCCCAAATACACTAGTATATAAATTTTAAAACAGTAAAAAATTCAAGGGATATATAAGAAGGATGAGTAGGTCATTTAGGAATTATAAAGGTGGAAAAATAGTATGAATTGAGGGAGTTAAGATGGAAAGAACTTACCTCTTCAAATCTGGCCGATTTTAGAAACCCTAATATGTTATGCACTCAATCGAGATGAAGAAGAGCTCCAAAGAGGGGGAGATAGGTTGGGTGCGTGACTGGGTTCAATGGTCTTGGGTGAGACTTTCAATCACTAAAAAATCATTAAAATTGAATAAGTCATTAATTAAGAAAATTTGATTTTTAAAACTAGAATTGGGCTTCAGGGTAGGCCCAATCTCTTAAATAAAAACTCATATACACCTTGGTTATGGATTTATAAAGGATCAAAATTTAAATGGGGGTGTTAAAGTGTCATGGGAGGCCATTTAGGAATTAGAATGGATGAAAAATGTTGAAAAATGAAAATGTTATAAAAGAAACAAAATTTATTTTGAAATCTGGAATTGAGCTCACGGTTTTTCCCAATTCATGAAAACTCACCCATTCCTCTATAAAAGCTTAGGGAACCCCCAAAACCAAGATTGAATGGAAAATAAAAGAAAAATAACATTAAAATATTTCATGCATGTGACAATTCTTCCCACCATGAAAACTTACCATCTCAGAAAGTCAACCTGATGTTTTATCAGAAAACAAGAATAAATACTTCTTCTCAACCCATGAATTTTACTCCCATGTCTCATGTGTATCATTACCAAGCTGCCAATGAACCCGAACCAATGGAATATACTTCCCTCGAAGCACCTTCTCTTGGGAGTCCACTATTTGCATTGGCTGCCTGAAAACTGAAAAGTCAGTTTTTATTTCCAGTTCTTCCCAACTCAGCATATGGGACAAATGTGGGTTGTATTTCTTCCAACGAGAGACATGCAAGATGTCATGGATGGACGTCAATTGAGAAGGAAAGGCCAACATGTATGTAACTTTTCCAATATGTTTGGTGATCTCAAAAGGGCCAACATATTGTGGTGGCAGCTTCACTTTATTCCCCAATCGACGATGGCCCAGATGTGGGGCCACTTTCAAGAATACTCTGTCACCGACATAAAATTATAGGTCTCAACGCCTTCAGTAAACATATTATTTATGGAGACTATGAGCTGTCAATAATTTCTACCTGATCAACTTGACCTTCTCAGACGTCTCCTACACCAGACTTGGCCCCAACAGTGAGGTCTCACCTACCTAAGTCGAACATAGGGGGGACCGATAAGGCTGACCATAGAACACCTCAAAAGGAGCCATTCAAATAAAGGATTGGTACCAATTATTATAAGAAAACTCAACTAGATTAAAATGGCTATCCCATGAACCCCCAAAGTCCAGGACACATGCACAGTGCATATCCTCAAAAATCTGATTCGCCCGCTCTGTCTGACCATCCGTCTGAGAATGCTATGTCGTGGTCATCTAAATCTGAGACCCCAAGGCCTTCTAATAGCCTTCCCAGAACATAGAAGTTAAATGGGGGTCTCTATCTGATAAAAATGTTGACGGAACACCATGGAGTCTCACCACCTCCCGAAGATACAGACAGCCCAAATCATCCACATTAGTTGTATCTCTGATCGGAATGAAGTGGTCAGATTTGGTAAGATGATCAATTACCACCCAAATGGAATTCTTACACCAAGGTGTATGAGGTAATCCAACAATGAAGTCCACGGAGACATCTTCCCACTTCTAGGTAGGAATTTGTAATGGATAGAGAAAACTAGAGGGCCTTTGATGCTATGCTTTCCCCAACTAGCATGTGTAGCATCACGAAACAAAGCCTACTATGTCTCATCTCATACTAGGCCACTAGAACTACTGAAATACATCATAATACATGTTGGTGGAACCCAGATTTACATCCCACTGATACTAGTGGCTTTCCTCCATCACCACCTTTCACAAAGATAACGACACTACTGAATGGCCCTTGAAGCAGAAGATTCCCTCGGGAGATGACGACCAATCATAGGACGTATCCCCACCTAGAAGAAACTTCTTCGACCGATGACAAAGCTCATCCCCAGGCTATTCTCACTGAATCAAATCCAATAGAGAAGAATCCAACTTTACACTCACCAAGAATTCCCCTCCACTGTGTTCCCTGGTCTCCACATGTATCTGAGAAAAGATCCCTATTAAAGTCCACTCATCACTCGACTTATTCAAAGCCTACACTGGAACTCTTCTGTTCAAAGCATCGACCACCACATTACCCTTTCCTAGGGTATATACAATGTTAAGGTTGAACCCCTGCAAGTACTCGATCCAATGACACTGCCTCAAGTTGAGGTCCTTCTACGAGAAGATATAGGCCAAGCTTTTGTTATCAGAGTAGACCAATAACTTCTCCCCAATGAGATATTGACGCCAAGTCATCAAAGCATGCATAAACACTACCAACTCCAAGTCATGGGTCAGGTAGTGCTTTTCATGTGTTCAGAGTTGGGTAGATCCATACGCCACCATGTGATCATCCTGAATAAGCACGTACCCAAGACCCATACCTAAAGCATCAAAATAGACCACATATCCCTTTCCAGCCTCTAGAAAAATCACCAAGGGGTGGTAGTCAACCGCCTCTTCAGCTCCTTGAATGATTCTTGACATTCTATACCCCATACAAATTTCACCCCTTTCCGAGTGAGTGCGGTCATCAGTGAAGCAAGCTGTAGGAAATCCTGAATGAATCACCTGTAATAACCACCCATGCCAAGGAAACTCCTGATCCCAAACACATTTTTCAGCTGATCTCATGAAATAACCGCACTAACCTTCTAGGGGTCAACTGAACCCCCCTGCTCCGAGATAACATGCCCATGAAATTTCACTTCCCTAATCCAGAAAGATCACTTTTAAAACTTTTAATAGAGGTAGTGATCTCGCAAAGTTCCCAAGACGATCCTCAGGTGATTTTCATGTTCCTCATTAGAGACATAGTATACTAGAATTTCATCCATGAACACCACAACGAAGCAATCGAGATACTGATTAAACATCCTATTCATGAGTGCCATAAAGACCACTGGAGCATTAGTCAATCCAAATGGCATGACCAAATACTCAATGTGGCTATACCTGCTTCGGATGGCTGTCTTAAGGATATCTGACTCCTTCACCCTAAGCTGTTGATAACCCAAATGCAAGTCTATTTTTGAGAACAACTTTTCCCCTTTCAACTGATCAAACAAATAATCTATTCTAGGAAAAGGGTATTTGTTCTTAATTGTTTCTTTATTCAGATTCCGGTAGTCAACGCACAACAGGAGAGATCCGTCAGCCTTTTTCTCAAACAACACAGGAGCGACCCAAGGAGAGACACTTGAGAAAATGAATCCTTTGGATTCTAAGTCATCCAGCAGTATCTTTAATTCCATCAGCTCAGTGGGTGCCATGCGATAAGAGGGAATATATGTCAGTTGTGTTCCCAGTACCAGATCAATTGAAAACTCCAGGATGTGGAAAACCCAAGAAATCATCCGGGAATACCTCTAGAAACTCATTCACTACATGAGGCAGTTCACCTCCAAGGGAAACAACATCAAACTCTAGCATGAGCGATGATAAAATGAATATTGGACTTCCCAACTTCGGGAGTGGAGGTCCTGCATGACCTGACTGAGGATCCTATTCTCCCCAAAAAACCTAAGGACTCCCATCAGGTGTTGCGAAACTCACACACTGCATGTAGCTATCGATGTGTGCTTGGAAGTGTACTAGATAATCCATTTCAAGTATGACCTAAAAAATATCCATGTCTAATACCAAGAGGTACCACTCTATCTCAACCCCTAACACGGAACGCGCACACGACGGGCACCTATGACCCTGCTCCTTCTTCTCTCCCAACGGCGTCACCAACTCCATCGTAAAAGATAAAAACTTGGTTGATAAATTTAGAATGTCCACACAACGAGCAGAAATGAATGAAACAGAGGCACCAATATAAAAAAGTGCCGAAACTATAGAAGATATGATTAGAATGGTAACTCAAACTATTAATGGCCCCTCCTCTATTCTTGCTGGTACCTGATCCACTACATGGAGATGTCTGGTCTCTGCTTAAGGATGACAGCTAGTATATGGTTTTTTCTGAATTGGCTCTTCCTAGAATATGACCCAGCCTTACCACCACAGTTTCCAAATCAAGATCCCCCAGTCCTCGATGTCTTAGACTATGCTGGAACTCCTCTTGAAGCCACTGACCTTTCCCTACTCGGAAGTGGACGTGCCATACCACAGAAATGCTTGAAATTCCATGTACCTCCACACTCATAACAAGGATTTGGAAGAAGTGGACATGCTAGTCGGATGTGACTGGGTTTCCCACACTGGTGCACACAATCAATATCACATCAGAAGCCACAGAGGAATATTTCCTGGAAGAGTCACCTGAACTGCCACCTCTTTTCTTCACAAGATCCTCCAGCTTACATTTCTTCTCTAAAGAGCTGCCACTTCCCACTGCTGATACTGAACCATAGAAACCAGCCCTGCCTTTCTTATCAATATCCACCATGCATTCCTGATCGACGACCTTACCATAGGTCCTCAGCTTAATCACGATCACTTGGGAGTATATCTCTGGTCGCAAGACTTTCTCAAACCTCTAAGCCTTCTCCTTCTCATTAGAGATAATTTCTGGAGCATACCGAACCAACTAAGTGAAATAATTAGCATAATCCATCACAGATCGATTCCCCTAAACAAATTCCATGAAATCTCGGGACCTAGCATAAGACAACATCTCAGGGAAGTACTGTTCATTGAAGACACCCTTGAAATCTCCCCAGTGCATCTGCTCATTCTTCCTAGCCTGAAGCACCAACTCCCACCACTTGCGGATGAGAACTTCTAATAATAAGGAGGCACACTTCACCCTGTTCTCCTCGGGTGTTTCTAGGAACATAAACATATGATCGTTCTTCTCGATCCATTCCTTTGCTTCCTAGGGTTCTGAGCTACCTATGAAGGTAGGAGGCTTCTTTTTCAGAAACTTTTGAGCTTTATCTTTTCTAGGACCCATCCCTTCTTCCCTATGACAAAATGGGTGCAAGAGTCTATCCCTTCCATAGATCTTGGACACCCCAGACCATAGCTTCGACTAGCCTCTAATCAATCGGTGTGGGAGAACTCTCTTCATCTTCCTCCCGTGGGCGCATGAGAGCTTTCCGGGGAGGCATATTGCTACAAAATGAAACAATCACAAAACAATAATCAATACCGGAATTTTGAAAATTTTAATCAAATACATCGAATATAAATAATCTAAACACATTCCAGTAATAAAAGAAATAACTACTCCACCTTTGCCTGATGTCCACGTGTGGTCTGCAGCCCACACGTCTCACCTGGAAGTGAAGTCAATCCGTTAATTACAACATCCATAGGTGACTCAAGGTCTACCACAAGAGGTGTGGGACAAGCACCCTACCCACAACCAAAACCCTAATCCCTGATAGTCCTAGCTTTTTTCTATCCTGACTCATCCCAAAATAGCAATATAACCAAAAAACAAAATCCCCCTATGATACCATTTTTTCACGAACTGAATCTGGTCACCACCAATATCAGCACCAAACCCAGCCTGTGAAAAGGCCCGAAGGGCGTTCCCTATCCCCATTGGCAAGTACAAGTTCTTAGGAATCATTTATGTTGGTTTGGTAATGATGTACCAAATATATATACATAAAACCTCGAAAATATTTGATAAAATGAATCTGAAAATTCATACGAAAAAGATTTATACAAAAATCTAGAACCGAATACATAAGTTCAAATGCAATAAAAAGGTCCAAAGACACAATGAAATAACAAAAAATCATCCCCATGGACTCCACATGACAAGGGGTCATCACCCCCAAGATTTCTCCACAACTCCGCCCCAAGGATGGGGACTAACACCCTGAACCGCCATCACCCTTAGCCTTTCATTTACCAGAGTAAAACATAACCAAGTATACTTAATCCCAAGAGGTGTACGAAGGGTGTGAGTATAATCCCAATAGTATACCACCCAATGATTCCAAATAGAATGCAATACAATATGAAAAATTAAGCAGTTTTAATAAGCAATAAAAAGCAGTGATAAAATCAAAGAAATGAAACATTCTATTGAAAATAGTTTTCAAGATAAAGTTTTTAGAATGTAAACACATATAAATAGACAAGTTATATACTCTAAATTGCTGCCAAAAACACCCCTATACATGGGAAAATACCAAAAACACAATCAACAACAAAATCGGGAACACCCCTATGCACTAGATAGTCTCGAGCCCCATACACCTCATACCTCGGTGTAAAGTAACCATAGTAAAATTTGTTCCCATGCACGATCCAATAGTAGGGAAAATAAAAATAACTTATTGGTCCTAAATAATAATCTACATATTTTATTTAGAGTTTTTGTTATCCAAATTCTAAGCGAAAGAGGGGAAAAACCCATCCGGTCCACTAGTCGCACTAGTACACATCCACCCCACATAGGTACTTGGGTTTCCCCCTTTCTGCTCAAACAATTTAAGAATGATACATATATCCATTTTCATATATAACACCAGTACTGGACACATACAATCAGTACTGTAGCTACCAACATTTTATACCATTTTAAACACACAACAAAACACTTTGACTTTCAATTAAACAACTTATCTAAATCATTCCATATTTTCACCCAAAACTCTTTGAAAAACCCACTTGAACACCATGTGCATACTCATATTTACCAAAACAGAATCCACCACACCTTAAACATTTCCTTAAACTCATTACACGAGTTATAAAAAATTCTCACTAAACATCACATAGAATACCCATCTAAAACACCCACTTCAACACCAAATTGGTACTAAAAAAATTATTTTCTTAACAAACTTCACCCAAAACCAATTTATCAGCCACAAACAAATGATAATAAAACTGAAAAAATTATTTTTAGACATAATAAGGTTCAATAAAATCATCTAAATAATTATAAGTCATCCCTTGAGGAACCAAAAAAATATTTATACAAAAAAACCCTAAATTTCACATGAAATTTGCATTAAAAATTAATTTTCATAACAATTGCCACTAAAACCAATTTTTCAACAAAATTTAAATTAAATAGACATGAAAATACCATAAACACAGCATCTAGGTCAAAAATATTTCATACCAAAAGGAATCACCTACCAAATTAACTAAAACCCTTGATTCAATGCGCAAAAATCAAGTTGTACCACCACCGCACCATGAGGGACTTAGAACAAACCTAAAACCACAAAATTGGACCAAGAAAACCCATGGTTAAACCCTAGGTTCAAACCTTACCCCCTGTTCATTTGGTACTTCAAGGAAAAGTGTAGAATCCCCAATCAAATAGAATTAAACCCTAAGCAATTTGAAAGAGGAATGAAAGAGACTCACTTACTTGAGGGATCTTGAAGAATCACTCCAAATACACCAATATTAGAATTATAAAACAGTAAAAACGTCAAGAGAGGTTTTAAGAGGTATTAGTAAGTAATTTAGAAACTAGAATGGAGGAAAAAGAGTAATAATTGAGAGATTTATTATGGAAAGAACTTACCTCCTCAAATTTGGCCGATTTTGGAAACCCTAATATGTTCTACACCCAATTGTGATGAAGAAGAGCTCCAAATATGGGGGAGAGAGGTTGGGCATGCGGTTGGGTTCCATGGTCTTTGGTGAGACTTGGAATCACCAAATAATCATTAAAATTTAATATTTCATTAATTAAACAAATTTTATTTTTAAAACTGGAATTGGGCTTCTGAGCATGCCCAATCTCCTAAATAAAAACTCATATACACCTTGGCTATGGATTTATAAAGGCCCCAAATTGAAATGGAGGTGTTAAAATATCAGGGGAGGCCATTTAGGAATTGGAATTTATGAAAAATTTTGAAAAATTAAAATGTTATAAAAGAAACAAAATTTATTTTTAAATCTGGAATTAGGCTCAAGGTTTGGCCCAATTCATGAAAACTCACCCATCCCTCTATAAAAGCTTGGGAAACCCCCAAAATTAAGAATTAATGGAAAATAAAAAAAATTCATTTAAAATATTTCATGTATGTGACAATTACAAATGAAGAAAAATAGTCATAAAGTGACATACATCAAGAGAAAATTCACCAAGAATTTAGGACTGGTATTTTAATGTTATTGAGGCCTCCTTAAAGATTGGTACTTTAGAATTTATTCTAGGGTTTATCATTGAATAATGATAGCTAATAATCCATTTGGAGAGTTTAAAAACCTAATTATAATTTTAGTTTATGGTTTTATTATATAACTAGTTAAAATAATTAGAAAAATATTTATTGAGTCTGGTATCCGAAATATAGACACATAAATTATATCCCTCTTTAGTAAAACCCCATATTACAAAAAAATATAGATTTAGAGTCTATAATGAGGGAACTATTAAATATATATTTATGTTAAAATGCATGATAAATTTATTTATATAGTAATGAATTATTAAATATTTCTTTGAATATTTAATAGATCCAGAATCTCCCCAACACTCATCCAAGGGTAAAGGTCATGGCTTAAGATCAATAGAATGATACTAAAATATTTCAAAATTCATTCACCTATGTAAATTTATATTTCTCATTTGTTTTGGGTATGAAACTTTTAAATAAACATTTGATCTATGTCATGGTTTAAGAAAAACTCATGTCACTACACATCACAAAAATAAAATTTTTGATTATTAAAAATATTTTTAGAGGAAAGATGAAAACACACTTTGAAAGAAAATTTTGATGGTGTAGATTGTTAACAGTATATATTTTTCCAAAATTAATGTTTAATATTATCTAAAAAATCAAGTTATAATAAATCATGTTTTAGAAATTATAACTTCCTAGTAAAATTATGTTATTAATGGGTGAAATAATATAATAAATAACATGGATTGTAATATTCCCATTTAAATAGATCCATAAGAGAAATTTTGGATGGTAAAGGTATTATAACTAGTTTATATTTTAAAAAGAGTATTTTAATAATCCAAATAATAAAATATCTTGTATAATTCATATAATGGGAGGAAACAAACAAATAAATATTTTCAAAAATTTGTAATAAATTTTTTACTCTCAATTAGAATAATATCAATGAGATGTTTGAATATATAGGGAATAATAGAAATTTTATTGTTTATTTATCAGAGATAAAATAATAAGAATTATATAAAAATACATATATTTTTTTAAAATTAAATATGTTAGTTTGGTTGAAAAGGAGTATAATTTTTAGGAAAATAGTGAAAAAATATAGAAGAAAGAGGCATCAATTTAAGAAAATTATGGGGATAACATAAGATTAATAATAATTTTGATGAAAATTATAATTATATAAATGATGTATTAGAATATTTAACAATAATTAAGTCAATTATCATTTCCAAAATTTATGAGTAAAATAATGTTAGAGATATGATATTTCTAATGAAAACTAAATGGATGGAGTCACTATATCAATTAAAATTTGTATCATTAGTAGAGCTTATGAGTTTTAAGGAGGATGATCATGAGGAAAAAAGATAAAGTTCATGAATAAGGGTCACTAAAAAACTGGAAAAAATAAAGCATGTGACATTATTTCAAGGATAATTGATATTCATGTCATTAATTAAAATTTAATTTTTGTTAGAAAATAAGTCATTTAAGAGGATAATTATAGATCAAAATATAATATTAGTGAATTATTACTAAAAGTGGTTATGTAATTAAAAAATGTATCTTGTTGAAGCTTAAATGAATATTGGAGAAATTTTATTGGGTATTTGGATCATGTTTTGTTAAAAAGGGAAAACCAAACTATAATTATCACGACCACATTGAATTAAAATTTAAGTAATTTTAGTGTATAATATAATTTATATTACAACATGATGGGTAATTACTATGTCATGATGGGGTTTAATATTGGATAATATATTTTACTCTAATAGTTATGGTTTGAGGCTCAAAGTGTAACTAGAATAAATAATATTTATAAATCCATCGTTAAAGTTAACAACCATGTATTATTATTCTTAGAGTGCTAAAAAGGATGTGTATAACTGTTCATTGTGATAGAAAACTCTACCACATTTTCAGGTTTCAAGGAGGAATGTTTCAAGGATATATATTCCAACTAATTGTGCAATAATACTCAATAAAAAACCATAATAAATTTTATTAGTGAAAATACAGGATTATATACCCCATGATTCTATGAATTCAAAATCACACCATTTAATGATTTTTTTTGAAATCAAATATCAAAATGTAATTGAACCGTGAAATGTTAAATAAAAGAAAAATATATAAATTTGATTATTTTTGAAATGTATGGAGGATTAGTATGAAAATATGTTAAATAAATTTTCCATGAGGAAATTTTTTTTATAGATAATTATATTATGAGGTGTGGATGGTGAGTGTAGATATATTTAGATACATAATTTAAAGATATTAAAAAATAATGATTTGAGAACATGTAAGAAATAAAATAACACATAAAGTGAACATTTTGGAATTGATAATTTTATTAATGAGTTTTTTAGAATACATGGGAAAATGTTATTTTTATTTGTTTGTAAATTTTTAAATGGGAAAAAATACCCTTATTTCATGGTATTTTTATTATTATTTCTCTATTCATTGTGAGTGACCAACATATCAACTTTCTGTATGAATATATCATGAAGTAGACTTTGGATTAGTAGAAATAGAGTTTAACACTTCATATTATAAGTGATATGATCTAAAAAATTTAAATAATAATAGTGTATTAGTTATTTTATTAATATATTTAAACATCTTCTGTGTATACTCCCTTAATATATCCTTTTTGGTTGAACCAAGTAAAATCATTGTGTCACTACATTCAATTTAATTATTTATATGTTTCTAATATTTGATTAGATTTTTGAGGACAAATTTATTATTTATAATACAATAAAAAGATTCATTTGAGATAAAACATAGACACCATAATTAACGATCCACTTATGGTGTTTGGGCCATATAGTTGTAATAAATGGTAACCAATATGAAAGGGTTTTTCTTATAGAATCTATTTTAACAAGATAAACTACATAAAAAGTGATGTTAATATAAAAATTTATTTTTCAATTATTATTTCAGTTATAAAATCTAAAAAATTACATTTTATAATATTTATGGTCTCCCAACCCTATTTTTCTCAAATATAATACCCAAAATTCAAGTAAGTGATCTTATAGAGATGCCTTTGAAAAATAACGAAGTAAATTATGAACATTCACACTCAGGAATAATATTATTTATTTGGATATTTATAAAATCATATTTATTTGAATGTAATGTGATTCAAGTCAAAAATATCTATATGTGACAATTTTTCGAATTTGTAAAAATAGAAATATAAGGATATAAATTTTTTTTACATAGAGTGGATAATATGTTTAATCACAAGAAGTTATATTTGAATTAAAAAATCAAGGGTTTATTAAACTAAATATTTTAGGTTATATTATACATTTATGATCATGTTTAATAGGTCGTGAATTTGTATATTTTGAATAATATTTCTATGAAATTTCTTTTTTATATAGTAAAACAATTCTAGTAGTTAAAGAAGAAACAATGAAGATCTTTCAATTAATGAATTGAAATATATTTTGGTATCCTAATATATTTTAAAGGTATATAATGGTATGTTGTTTCTTTTATAAAAGGATATTATATTTAAAACATTATCAGATATTGAAAATAATCAAGTCGAAGATAGAGAAGAGAATTTAAGTGATGAATTCTTCTCACCTATTACCAGAAAATTCAATCATTTTATATAAAGGTTTGGGGGAAATCTACCGTTATATTTTGTTTGTCTATGGAATGTTTGGTTCTATTATAGAAAAAAATTCAAAGGAGGATTTATGGGGACGATGGTGATGCCTATTAATTACAAAATTATTAAATTATATTCCCTAAGAAAGAATAAAAAATTTATAAATACATGTGTATGAATTTTTTAGTTAATTTTCTTCCATAAAATAAAAAGAAAATAATGATATTTATCCTAAATTAGTAGAAAATATTATATTATATTATATGGATAGAATCATGGTTATGGTATAAAAATTAATGTAAACAAGTATAAAATATATCAAAAGTAATGGTGGATATCCAGGTATTGATTTAAGGATCTATATAGGAGGTAGATATCTAAAAGAATAAAAATTTGTAAAATTTGTGAATTGATGATGGATTTTATATAATATGTTGAAAAATGAAAATTTGTATCACTTGATCAAATGATGTTTTGGAATATTAATCCATTTCATAAAAAAATCAAAATAAGTTGTTGGCTTTATACTGAAAATTTATGTGAATTTTGTGGTGATTAATGAACTCAATTATTATATATAAGAGTGATTTAAGGAAATTTAATCACATAAGAAAGTAGTGGTTAGTTTTAAAAATTTTAAAATATTAATTTAAATATAATGTTTTGATGAAGAAACTCAATATTTTTCAATTTTTGAATGAATTAATAAAATTAAGAGACTAAAGTGGATTTTAGATTTTTGAAAAGTATTTGAATAACCAAATATCCAATGATATCAAGAAAATATTATGTTTATTTGAACAATGTTTATCTAAAACTGTTATAACTACATTTATGGATAAATGATAGAAAAATTATAGATATAACACCCAATAATTAAGGGGTTTTCAAATACCAAAAAATAGTTATATAGTAATCAAATATAAAGAGTGAAGTTGAAATAAATTCCTATAATGAAGATATAATTTGATGTTCAGTTGGGTCAAACTATGGTTTTTGTGTAAAGAAATATAATATTTGAAATGTGAGTCATCTAGAAACTGATAGTGTAGAATAAGAACACATCTTTTATTATAATGGAAATATATTCTTAAGTATATTATTTATATTATTCTAAATTTGTTAAAACTTTATATAATTGCATCAAAATATGAAGTATAAATAATTCTAGTTGGGGATCATGGATATTATAAAAGGAAATATATGTATTTAATTATATTGGAATAATATTTTTTTCCATTGAAGGACGAATAATATTTGATCACTACATGTGTTGAAAAGAATAAAGTGATACCCAATCTTTTCTCAACTCAAATATTCTTATCATAGAAGGAAAAAATAAGAAGAAGAATTCAATATTATATTAAATTATTCTTAAAGTTAGAAATAATATCATCATATAGACTGATGATAATAGGTTTTATACACAATGATGTGTAATATAATATTGTTGAGGAATAGAAAGGGATATAGGAATATAATTTTATGGTTTATCAATTATGAAGCTATAAATGTCTATGGTATTATTAAAATGAAGCTTGTTCTTATTGTGTCATGAAATATAGTGGCTTTTTTAGTGGGTGGTCTTAAATATAACCTATTGAGTATAATTGTACTTGGTGACTCATTACTTCAAGTAAAATTAAATTGAATTTTATTTCTTAATCAATGAGAAGACTGGGAATTAATTGATTCAAGGGTATAGAAAAACTGGTAGTATTTTCCATGTGGAAATATTATGATTGATATTTTCACATGGTAAAAGAAGAGAATACTTTGTCGCATTGATGACATATCTATATTAACTAACAATAAATGAAAAATATTCCAAACCCTAATTTTATTATAGATATCAATAGTATAAAAAGTATTGATAATGGAATTTTGATACACCCAGGTGAGAAATAAGGTGGGAAATCCCAATAAGATGATGAAAAAGGGTGAATTATAATTACTTTATTTAGATTTAATAGATGTTTTCTATAACTACAACAGATGATAAGACATGATAATACAGATATTTTATCATTTTTATGGATTATTACAGTACGATGAGATACTTATTGTGTATTAAAAAATGATAAAACTTTTAATAGGCATATAAAACGATACAATATTAAAATAAAGGTATCAATGAAATTATTTTGGATTGAATAATATAATGAAATATACATTAATTATATTTGAAAAGTACCTTTAGATATATGAAATTAATTATGTGACGATATTAATAAAAACTCTATAGAGAAATAGATTTTTTGAATGGAAAAATAAAATGCTAAAAAATTGTAATCTTTACAACTCATAATGTTTTTTCTCTTATTATTGTTAAAAGTATTACAAGTTAATTATTACACAAAAAATTTTTACTTTTAAAGTCTTAGTCAGAATATAATTTATATATTAGAGGTGGAATGACAAAAAAATAACCATATGACACTTTATAGTATTCATAATTAAATTCTACATTTGAAATAAATAAAAAAAAATGTAAATATGGTGATTTGGCCAAATAAGGTATATTCAATTGCTACTCAACCAATTATACATTCTACAACTATTTTAAAAATTAGTTCAAAATGATTTCTCAGAAAAAATAATATCAATTTTATTAAAGAAAATTCTATAATTAAAAATAAAATTCAAAAACTTTATAAAAAATACCAGAATCATGATAATTATTATAGGGAGATAAAAATTCAATCACATAAAGAAGATTTAGAGAATAAATTTGGTAATGAAATTGGTTTTGACTTTATTTAACCACTAATTCTAAGGAGTAAATTAAAATAATAGAATGATTAGTCCCAAAATGAAAATATTTTATTGGACCATTACTCCATGTTTCTTAGGAATTGGAGGTGTGTCATAAGTATTAGAGGAGGTTTTATGAAAAAAGGGGGTATTTTTTAGATTTTTTAGCTAGAAGATAAGATCACCTTACTATTATTGGGTGTTTTGGAGAGTAATGTTTTCTATATGAATAGATTAATTATGGTTAAGTGTATTTCACATTGAATGGTTAGGGTTTCAATGTGAGGAAATTATTACAGCAAAGACTATAGGCTATGAGTTTTGGGTATCATTTTGTGCAGACAAAGAAGTTATATTGTGGTATAGTCTATTTAGTTGCAACATGGACGTTTTTAGGCTAGTCATAGAAGAGGGTTGTTACAATATGGAGAAGTAAACTATGTTTTGGGAGTCTTGGTAGTAAAATTACATGGTTCTTTATATTTAGGGTTAGCTTCACCATGGTTTTTATTTTTTCACCTTGGGTTTGTCTAATATTTCTGGGTTTTTAGTTTGGAGACCGAGATTCACTTGGTTTTAACTGTTAGGATTTATATATTGTGACATGAAATTTTGAATTATTTTGGGACCTTCCTTTGTATGTGTCAATTTTATATTGATTTAACTCTGATATTAGGGGATATCACTACATGTTCTCCAGGTATATGTTTTTTTTGTGGCGTGGTCATACGTATAAAATCACAATATTTTGTTATTCAATAATAAATAATAAATTAGGATCTTCTCAATTGTTTTAACTTATTTCAAATTTTATGAAATTTTTTTGTGTATCATTATAGATATCTAGAAATTATTTGGTTATCTTTTCCCTTAAGATCATGATATCAATTCCTTATTATCCACTGTGTGATTTTCTTAATGTTTTCCTAGTTTAATTTTGTTCTTTCATCCCGGGGAGCCTATGGAAGCACTATTAATCCAATTTTTGTGTTATTAGGTAATATTTGTTTATGGTAAATGGTTATGTGTAGGTTCTATGGCTGATTATTTTGTGTTGGTGGTTTTTGATTATATTTTCCTAATTTTCTCATGAAGAGGTTGTTGAAGTGTCCTTTGAGCTAAGGGATTCAAGACTTCCCATTCTGTAGATTATATGAATTTAGATTAAAAATGTTTTGATTTCATTGGATTTATAGTGAATTTAATGTAAAAAAGTTAATAAAGTAAATTAGTTGAATAAAATTGAAAATGTATGATTCATAAGTGTTTTACAAAATTCCATCTTATTTTCTATAAGATTGAAATTTCTTGTTGATGTTTCTATTGTGAAATTCATTTATAACACTATGAAATTATTTTTTTCAATATGTTCTAATAGTGATATTCTCACCTCTCATGATTAAATTATTTCTTAATGTTGATAATGAACTGTTATCATAGAAATATTGTATTCATTTTTATTTAGTTTATTCTTGTGATGCTTGACTAATATAAAAAAATGAATAATAAAATGATATGTAATGTGATTTATTTATATGTCTAACTTTATTTATTGGTATATTGGGGATAATTATTATTATGATTTTTGATATATTGGTTGGTTTTTCTATTTTTTAATCAATGAGGTGTGATTTATGTTTTGGTAGTGATGGATGGGATATTTTGTGATTATTATAATGGTGGCCTAATTAGTTGTGTGGATGGGTGAATGGTTGAGGCCATTATGGTGGAGAAGACATGGATGTTATGGTTGTTTTCATGGGATAATGTGATGGTTTATATGGTGTTGTAAGGGGTTTATGTGTCTGGTTTCATAGTTTCTAGGTTACATCATTGGAGGAAGGAATGAATGAATGAGTAACTAAATGAAATAGTAATGAGTTGATTGGTTAGAGAGGTGTTAGAGAAATTAAATTATGAAATTGGAAGATAATATTTAATAAGTAGAATATTTTGATGAAACTTATGAGTGCTAGAAAAAATTTCAGATGATTATTAATAAATGGTTTTATATTAAATATGTCTAAATGAACTTAATGTGGGTAGTAATTATAAGTATTGAATTTTAATTTTATGTGATTAATGTGGTATTGTATTTTGTGTGTGTGGTAACTTATGGTAGTATGGTTGTAAGTCTATGTCATGACTAGTTAAGGAAATAGTTTTGGTGTGTTATGGAAGAAATTAAGTGGAATTTTTAAGGTCTTTGAGGTAGGTTAGTGAGGTGAACATTTGGTTGGGCTTGTGTTGGTAATTTTATCATTTCGTTTTCTTATTGGTTCATATGAACCACTACCTAATTTGGTAAAACTTATCAATTCGTATTTGAGGAAATGGGTTCTAGGTGTTTTTCTAAACATATAGGTCCTAAAGGGAATGAATGGATAAGGAATTACTCATCCCATCTATCCAATTAGACATTGTACTTGATGTAATGAATTAAGAAATTAGGTGTATATATAATATTTAATAGCTTCAGGTTATGTAATATATATATTTATATATATAGGTTAACATTGTTTAATGGTTTTCATGGGGATACATGGAGTGTTCTTGAATGTTTGGGTATGGAATGATGTTTATGTGAAGGATAAATGCTTTGAAGTGAAATTTTATGTGAGTTAATAAGGCTATATCATTGGGTGGAATCATGTATATCATTATTGAATTATAAAGGATTTCATGTATCCATTTCATTTATGTCATATAATATGAATTTCTATAACTTAATCATTGTATATGATACTATTACACTCTCTATGTTCTGTATGGTTTATAAAAGTTAATAATTATCATTTGAGATTTCTTTCATGTTCAGTATCCCTAATAATAATTTCATAAGAAAAGAGATTGTGGGGGGGAGGGATTTCATTTATATTATGAATCAATTACTAAACAGGTATATTTACCCATTCATTGTAACCCATGAGTTAATATTTCATAGATCCTGGGAGAATCTCATGGATTATCTGGAGAATTCACAAGCACTATCAGAGTCTCTACCTCTCTAGAAGATATCATTTTCTTCCTCCTTTCCACTCAGAGGAAATAAAATTTCATTGAATGTGTAAGTATCCCTCATGAGTATTGAGTGATTTAGAAGAACTTGTGGATACACCATCAATGATGATCTTTGTTTGGATACAATTTTATGAACCTCACTATGCCATACAATAATGATGATGCATCATCAGTTTTGTTGTACGTTACCTACAAAAAAATCAGTTGTTTTATATTTTATTTTACATCAAGGTATTACACATGATATTTTATTTTAATTTTTACTCAATAAATTACATTTTTTATTTTAGATGTTAAATGTTCTTAATAAAAATATTATGTTTTCAAAGAATGGGATATGAAATTTTATAATTGAAAATATGATTTAAAATGAAGTTGTGTATACTACCACGAGTGACATAAATTCATTCTCACAATATGATATAAGGTATAATATAGATGATGTGTGGATTAATTTTATGTTAGAATAATTTAATATCAACATGATTTAATTATACAAAAAACTGTTTTTCTCAATATCAATCACATGTGGGTCTGGCTTTATACTTATATTTTTTCTATATCATAATCAATTCATCTTATAAATATTCACCTAGGGTGAGATATTTTTTAGATGGGAAATATTAGATATATGAATTAGTGGTGGTTTATATGAATAATCATCCCCCAATATGAATATTTTATTGATAATCCTTACATTAGACATAATTGATTTTTATTATTATTGTGTAACCCTTTACATGCTATAATTATTCTTATAAAAACTCATAATACAAATTAGGAAAAGCATGAGTTAATATATCAATGAATATTGGTTACTCCTACATAGGTCCTCATAACACAATTATAATGTTTGTATGGGATCAGATTAATCTTGTGTTGGGCCATGAGTATTGTATTATCGTTATACAATAGGCTGACATATGATTCCCTAAACCTGTATTCATAGAATACGTTATGAATAAACCTATACATTATATTTTGAAAAAGAAATCCACTAAATATAATAATACTTAACCATAAATAATTAGAATAGAAACAACATTTATTGAGTTACATACAAACCAATGACCATATAGGATTAGAGTTTTATAGATTTAGGAAAAACCATTAACACAAAAACCTCATATCTTTCCCTACCAATGGTGATTTTCCCCATTATATCTAGAATTTAATATTTATATCAAAGTATATGACATCTTCCCCAAATTATCTACACATGAAACCTATCAAGGAATATAACACGCAATACACTTATTTATGTTTCAAGAAAAATTAAAATATATGAAGGGTGAGCTAAAATGCCCAATAGAGGAAACATATATTATAATCTATCAATACATAACCATGGAATAAATAAATATAACAAAAATAAATAAGAATAAAATAAATTCACACAAATAATGAAATTATCTTGATACAAATACATTGTTAACTTAGAAAGATAATTAATCACATGGACAATAAAAATTGATTCCCTGAAAAATAAATATGAAAAATGCATGACATATTAATATTACCATTATGGACTTAGCCAACACATCTTACATAGCATCAATATTGTAACTAGGTCATCCTAATATATGTGTTAACATACACCAAATACCAAAACTATTTTTTCTCATAGGATACTGATGCATTTATGGGATATATTACTCCAAGACACATCCATCACTTAATTAATTCTAATAAATTTACTATATAAAGGAAATCAATTATAGTATAATACATAATCAGTATGCTTTGATAATCAATAAAGATTTGTATTGGATTTACAAGAATACATGATTTTGATACACCCCATAGTTAATAAATGGAATAAAATGATCATAAGGCATATATAGAAACAAGGAGGATGATATTACTGAAGTATATCCCCAACGAAGCATAAGAAACATTGAAGCATATTGAAATAGATTAAATTCAAATGTATAAGAATAAAAATATTGAAAGGTACAATATAATACGGGTTCATGAAATGGATTATTTGATACCATTAATTAAACACCATAATAGTATATGAGCATTTATATGTAAATCCATGGAATATAACTCTAGATTAGATATAAATATTACATTTTGATGGAAAGCATATGTGAAACTATAAAAAGATATTTTTATAAGACATATCATAACATCATAACAAAAAGATGAAGTTACACACCCCTTCCAAAATAATTTAAAATAAATATACCTAAAAACCATTTTAAAGCACAACTTTAAAAGAAATACCAATAATGGATCCTTGAAAAGTGATTAAATTTTTTCTTTAGGAAATTTTGATATAAAGATAAAGTATATGACCATGAATGGAAATTCATTTTTTAATATTTTTAAATTCCTTTATTGATACTAACATCATTTAAAATAGTAATAATGCTTAATTTTGAAAATGTGTAATGAAAACTTTGATGATTAAAAGTTATAATACATATTTGAGTTAAAAAATCTGAAAGAATTTTTTTTGGAAGGAAATAATATAAAAATTGTAGAAAAAATAGTCCTTAAAAAAATGAGAATTATTTATAACATTATTATATTATTATGATAAAAGAATTAATCATGTAATAAACATTGAAAAAACTAAATTATCTTCTAGAGAGAGAATATGGAATATCATATGTAATTGAAAATCAAATATTACAAGGGACTTATAAAAATAGAGTTCAAGAAGAAATGTTATAACTCCAGGAAACAATGTTAAGTTAGAGAAATACCTAACAAGTTGAGAAGTGTATGAATTTGAAGTACATAAAAGAAAGATTTTTTATTTTGAAACGTAAATAACATGAATAAAGGTGATTTTGGATGAAATAATTTAATATTGTAGTAAATATAGAAGATTAAAGAAGAATATGTGTAAATTATGAAATTATTCCCCAATAAAGTGGAATTGAGATGAAAACCATTACAACTTTAGTATAATTTTAATAAAAATCCCATAAAGATATAAAATGATATGAATTTGTGATAAAATTTAATTTCAATAAATAAATGATAAAAATAATCCATAAGGTAGTATATATACCACAAATGAATTGGTGAAGATGGTTTACATCTCAATGGAAGAAAATTTGTTATGAGAAACCATTACCTTAACTTTTAAATTAAAAAAGTGAATCCTCCTCCCATTTAATAAACATAAATTTCATAATAAACCAATTCATAACATTAATTATATATATTTTCTTTTCTAATATTTTTTATAATAATTTATTTTATATTATTTATCTAGTACTTTTTTAATTTTCGATATCGAGTGTTTATATCTTTTATCATATCATACATCTTTTGTATTGTCAATTTTACTCTACATTCATCAAGATAGAGTTCATAATTACCATATTATTAAAGGAAATATAATATATGTTCCTCAGTGATTTATAATATCCTATTTTTATGTAATGAAATATTTATTTATGATTGATGTTGATGAAATCAGTGATGATCTAGTTTCTATAATTTTTTAATGAAGGAAAGGTGATATATTAATTAATGAGTTAAATATTAATATTACCTACCTGAACATAATTTTTAATTAATAATATAATATTTATTCAAAAATTAAATCTTTATAACTATCTATGTAAGGTAGTTATGAAAAATAAAAAGTTTGTTCACAGAAGAGGTAGTCCCCACATACACACAAGCAACATTTTCATTTTCCATTGAACAAGAGGAAGGTGGAAATGGTTTTTCTTTTTATAATCCGAATAATGTAATAAATAAAATATCATTTTACTAAATACACTTATATAACCATAAATGTATATCAATGATGAAAAACAATACACTTTGTCCATGGAGGTGGTAGTTCACACGTACACATGGGCGATATTTTAATTTTTCAAAAGTTGGAATGTAAATATAGTAAAAACGGATTTGTAATTAAAAATATAATTTTTAAACATATATAAATTTTATTAATTAAATAAATTATAATAACCATTCATGTAATTATGTAATTAAAAACAAAAAACATCAACCATGGAGGCGGTAGTCCACACATACACAGGAGTAACGTTTCCATCTTTTTAATCAATGAGGGGTGTTAAGAATTTTTGTTTCATAAATACAATAAAAATTAATTATTATAATTTTAAATATTTAATTATATTAATTTATATATAATTGGGTTTGAGTAGGCTTTATAAGTAAGATAATTAAGAAAATATTAGGGTGTATATTTTATACATATTAATGATTTGTGTCTTTTCTTGAAATACTTCCTTAAACTGGAGGATGTGGGTTACATTATTGTAACCAAGGGTTGAAAAATTTCTAACTGGACTATTATATAATTATAATGGGAAATTTAAGAGGAAGATTTCTATGTTGACATGTGGCTTGAAATGGGTGTAAGTGAGACCATTTGATAGGAGAAAAAGATGGACTATTTCTTGGAATTGAATTTTTGGTTTGGGGTAAGAATGGAATTTCAAGTGAGTTAGATGATGAAATATTGTAGTGATATGTTGGTATGAATTTAAAACCTAAAACTTTTTTTCTATATGATGTTTTTTCTAGTTTAATTTAGAAAAATTATAGCAATATTATTTTACCCATTTTTAACCTTATGAATGATGATTTGAAATTAACCGTGGTAATTATTTTTTAATAAAAATATTATATAATCCATTTTACCTAAATTATATGTGATGAATAAAAATTAATAATCCTTTAAATTTATTTTAATTTCTAAATAATAGAAAAATAACTTCAAAATTAAAACTAATGAAATATAGGAAAAAAAATATTATAGAAAAATGTCTTTTTATAAAGTAAGGGGTTTTTATTATTTACTATTTAATTATAATTAAAATTAGTATCAATATATTTTTCTAGATATTGAAAAAATTTATTAAAAAAATATTTTCAAAATTTTAAATAAAATTTTATGTTAAAAATACACCATATATGGAAAAATATAATTATTAAAAAATACTCATATAACACTAAATGATTATAATGATATACTATTGAACCTAAATATTAATTTTATTCAATTCCTGGGTTTTAGAACACATAAAATTATTATTTTAATCAATTATAATTTTATATAAGAAATAAAAATAAAAATTATAACATTCTATTTATTTACTCTAGATTTAGAATACATCTCTATTTTTTTAATTATATTTCACATTTTATTCTCAGGATGTGTCAATAATTATCTAAAATTATAAAACATAATTCAGTTCAATATATTTTGGTATTTCAAGTGTGAAAATATTTTCATCATTGTATTTATTGAACAAATAAAACATGCAAAAATCTTCAAGTGTCACATATTGCCTAAAAAATTATGTTATCAATAACTTAATTATCATTCAAAACTGAAAACTGATAATGGTATCTATAATATATAAAAAACAAAATATTTAATATCATCCACACAGTGTTAGGTAAATCTCATATTTTATTTTGTAATAATCATATATTAATATTCTCAACCATTTGTGATTAATACACATCTTTAGCTACGAATATGTTTTAGTAGTTTCTAGAGGCAAACCATTTACATTTCATTTTCATGGTCCCATTTGCAAAAAAATACTAAAACCAATATAGTAAGGAGATTATCCAAAAAATTAGAGAAAATGATCTTATGATTTTGAAAACTCAACCATAATATATCTTCTCCTTTGACACCCTCATTTCTAAAAATGATAAGTTCAGTTCAACTATGATATAATTGGATCAAACTATACATACTTTAGTTTAACATATATTTTACATGGGAATTTCCTAAATGGGTTCCTTAACCAAATAAAATATAAACAACATACTCAAATTCTAGAAAAATATATTCAAATATTTCATAATGGTTTATAAATAGGCTTGTATAATATCTACACATGTCCCTTAGGATTTTCAAATGGGTTGTAAGATTATGATCACCTATTGTGAATTGAGTAAATATAGAGTTAATACCCAACCAAAACTTTTCATGGTTATTACCCCTAGGTGCATCTGTTCCAGAGCCTAAATCTACTTGTTTGTATCTATATAGGGATTTCATTACTAGTAATTCACACACTATAGTGTTTAAAAATAGTTTATGATGTTTTCCAGTATTTAAACATATACCAAGGGTTTCCACTAATATAATGTTTTAATTACTTATAATTAAATTAGGACCTTTATTATTTGATAAAAAACCCAAAACTAATGGAAACATATTCACCCATATTTAACATAAACCTTATCCCCAACCAATAAAAAAATCTATATCAATCAAAAAAAAACTTAATCATGTATACTTATAAAATATATTAATATTTTCTAAAAATAACATAAATTTTCATTTAATTAAAGCATATATAAACCCTAAGGAAAAAATACCCTGATCATATATTTTTACTAACTATTAAATTTATTTAAACCATCAAATAATTCAAACATTGATGACCTAGAACAACATTAATGATATTTAATTGAAATAAACACAAACTTAGCATATCGACTTTTAAAAAAAATGAAGATACCTCGACTTAACAATCCATAAATATAATAAAAAAATATTAAGTCACAAACACACCACGTACTTTTTAGCTTCAGTGTTTTATAGAATATAGAAACACATTTAACTAAAAAATCCATATATTTCCCATATAATTCTCACTTTCCCCATTATACCATGAATTTCATATTTGAAACAATGTATTCAAAATCTACCACAAAATTGACCAAAAATGCACTAATCTTGTAATTTAAAAAAAATACTCTTCTTCTTAATACTAGGAAAATTGAAACATGAGAATGGAGAGATTAAATTTTCATAAATGGGTGGTATATATAGGAATCTATCAAATAATATTAATGGAATAAATAAATTTTAAAGGATAAATAATAATATAATATTTCCATAAATCTTATCAGATTAGAGTTAAATAAATCCATTATTTACATATCAATACAAATAGTCACATTAAAACAATAACTGATTTCATTTTTGTGAAATTCATAATGCATAACAACTTAATATTACCATCAAGGCCTTATATAAGACACTATGCATTCCATGAATATCACTATGAATAAATCCCAATAAATGAGAATAGATACACAAAATACACAAACTAGATTTTCTCATGGGAGATAACAGTGAATCTTGAGGAAACATTACCCCGTACAACTACCATATCTTAATTAAATCATGTGCACTTACTATATGAAGAAAATTAACAATAATAAAATACATAATAAACGTGTGTTTATAATCAGTAAACATCCATATTGGAATAACAAGAAGATTTTATATTAATACATTACCATGTCAATAAATGAAATAACATGATCATAATCTATCCAAATAAATAAGGGCAATGGTATAAATATAATACAACCCCACAGATGATTATGAAACATTAAAGGATGTTGACATTTATGGAAAACACCTTTATTACGAAATACTTTCTAATAGAATAATATAAGAAGGAATCAAGAATTTGATTGTTTTACACAATGAGTTCAACCCACCCGTATTATAAGATCATTTAGTAGTTAATTCATAGGAAATTACTCTATAAGAGGTATAAAATTAATATTTTTAGTGTAAAATTTATTTTAAAATATAAAATGATCCTTTTAGAATAAATATCTCAGAATTTTCATATAAATACGAATTAATGAGCAATTTTTTAAAATAATTTTCTAGAAGGTGTCATGATTTTTTGAAATCCTACTATAACAAAATAACAATAATTGAGCCTTGATATATACATCATCATTTTAAGAGGAATTTTTTAGTGGAAGATAAAATATATTATCATGAAAGGAAAACAATTTTTTAATATTTTAAGGTACAATCCTTGAAAACAATATAATTTAAAGGAGTAATAAAAATTCCATTTGAAAGGGGATATAGAGATATATATGTACAACAAGAGATAATAACTATATGGTTTTTAGAATAAGAAATTAAAAATTATAGAAAGATATAATATAAAAATGGTGGAAATACATTCTTTAAAGATGATGAGAATTATTCTTAATGACATTATAATTTTTTGATCAATCAGTTCATCAAGTATGAAACATTGATCTATTAATTTAATTTTACCCAAATTTGTAATAAAAAATATCATATTAAATAGGATATAAAATATTATAGGTTAATTAGAAAAAAATGAAGTGAAATAAGAAACAATATGACAAAAATAAAAAATTCAAATTTATAAAAATCTAATAAAATATTAGTAAAGTATGAATTAAAAGAATATGAATGAGAGATTAAAAAACTAGATTTGTAAAAAAATAATCCGTTATTTTTTAGGATTAAATAATTTAAAATGGTTTTAGTTACACCATGTTATATAAGAGTATGTGAAAAATATGAAATCATGATTTAATAAAGTGGAATTGATATAAAAACCATTACTATATTGGTATATTTTGTATAAAAATACAATAAATGATTGAACATGAGATCAATTTGTGGTTCAAATAAATTTCATGAAAGGTATTATAAAATTTATCCATTAATGTTTTATATACAACACACAAATTAAAAACATTGGTGAATATGGAATATTTCTTGAAGGAAGAAAATTTAAGATGAGAAACCATTACCGTGACCCAAAAATCCTATAGAAGCACTTTAAACTCCTAAAAAATAAAAATAACCATAATAGTAAAATATTTATAAACTCTATAAATATATATTACCTTTTCTAATATTTAATTATAATAATTCCACATACGTTCAACTAATTTGTTATTTGTAATTTTCATCATTGAGTGTTGTATCCATGATTATCTCATATAAGTTCCACAATGTCAATGTCACTTCAAAATATTTTATTCAAATTTAATCATTTCAAGATTATTCAAGGTAATATAATATATATTAAATAATGTTTCATAATTTTTTAGTTTCATTTCATGACATCTTTACTTATGATTTGTTAGCATGAAATTGATGACAATATTATTTGGTAAATCTTTAATGAAAAAATAGTGGTGTATTGATCGATGAGTTAAATATGACTATTACCATTGAAGAAAAAAACATAGTTACATAAAAATTACATATTTATTCATTAATTACATTTTAATTACCATCCATGTAAGTGGGATATGAAAAAAAACACATAGATCATGGAGGAAGTAGTCCACACATACACATAGATGAAATTTTCATATTCAATTAAATGGGTGGATGATAGAAAATATTTTACCATTTGAGAATATTAAAAATATTAAATATATTAAATAAACTAATCAAATAAAATTTTAGAATAAAACATGTAATACAATGATGAAAAACAAAACATTTCAACCATGGATGCGGTAGTCTACATATACGTAGAGATAATGTTTAAAATTTCCAATGGATTAAGAGAAGAGAAGGTAAAAAATGATTTTGTATTCTAGATTAATTATTAAATAATATATTTTTATTCATTAAGTAAATTAGTATAACCATAAACATTAGGTGGATATAAAAAATGAAACACATACTCTATGGAGATGGTAGTATACATATACACAGGAGTGACATTTTCATTTTTTAAATGGAGAAGGGGGAATGAATAATTGTTGTACAATGAAAATAATAAAATTTCTATATAAAAATTATAATTATATATTTCTATTATTATTATTATAAAAGTATTATAAGAGGAAGATTGAGAAATAACAATTTTAATATAGTAGGTGTGGATATTTCATACATTGAGGATTTGAGTCTTTTTTTGAAAGACTTATTAGAATTTGAGAAAAAGGGCCAATTTTTTGATAACAAGGGTTAAAAAATACATAAATAAATTTTATTATATATATAATGGATTGGTTTTCAATTAATATTATATGTATTGGTTTTTCTATGAGTAGGTGTAAGTGAAATCCTTTTATAGTTGAAAAATAGGGAATTTTCCTTGGAATTGAATGGTATGTCAGTCAAAAGAAAAGAATTTCATGAGTGTTTGGTGTGTTATGTAATAAAATTTTAGTGAGAAATGTAGGTATGATTTTTTAATATAATAAAATTATGATATATGGGGTTTCTGATGGGTTATTTTAGTAAAATTCAATCCATTTTATATTACTCATTTTTACCCTTATTAAAAATGATTAAAAATAACAACGGTAATTAATTTTTTACGAAAAATATAATATGACATGTAAAACCAAATTTTGATATTATGAATAAAAAAATAGGACCTCCTTGATCTTATTTAGTTTCTACATATATGAATTTTATTTTTTAAATTTAATATATATAAATATAAATATATATATATATAATATTATGTTTACAGAAAAAAGACTTTATACACAATAAATATTTTTCATTATTATTTCCAATTAACTAATAATTAAATTAGAGTTAATATATTTCTTTATAAATATAAAAATTTTGTTATATTTTTTTATAAATAAAAAATAAAAAATTTTAATATAAAAATAAACAATAGAATGGAACATACTAACGGTCAAAAAATTGATTTTAAAAAAATTATTTTAATCACATATTATTGAAAAACATTACTAAATTTATTCAATTCATTGGTATTAGAAGACTTTAATTATTCTATAAAACAAAAAAATATTATTCATGTGATTAAAATAATGCATTCTAAATAATTTGTATCTACTTGAGGATTTATTTTTTTTATGATTTTTGTAATTATATTTGACATTAGTGTTTCATGATGTATTAATGATTTTATTACATTGAATATTATAATATTTGTCACTTTAGTTAGTTTATTCATGTGTTAAAATATATTCAAAAATAATTTATTTAAAAAATAACACATATTAAAATCCCAGGGAGTTACATGTCCAACACTTATATAAACTAATAGTAGCATTAAAAATGACTGGTATAAGAAAATATGATTTTATGGTTTTAAATTTCTTATTTAATTTAATGATTTATAAAATGTTTTTAATTGGTCATAAAATTTATTTTGGGATATTGAGTAACTTATTATTCAGTTTAAAAATTAATAAAATGTATATAATTCATTACATAAATGTTTTAGAAACAATTACTAAATATCTCATAAAATAAATGGTTAATATTGAAAAACACATTTTCAAATTATATAGGAGGCCTTGTGATTTAGGAAAAGTGTTTATGTATAAATTATAAGGTGCTTTTATAATATTTTTATGAATTTCAAAAATAAAGAATAAATATAGTAGGATTTATATTAAAATTATTTATTGTTCATAATTATTAATATAAATTTTATAGGAAAATTTATAATTTTAAAAATTATTTAATCCACATGAAAAATAATTTTTATTAATGATTTTATCATTTTTTTAAAGATATATAAAATATATTATACATATAATATATAATTTTTTACATTAATGAAATTGGATTGACATTTTTTAGAATTATTTCGAAATTATATATTTATGTCAATCTCATATAATGAATAATTTGAAAATTTTCATTTTAAGAAATGCATATAATGTGTTAAATTCAATGAAAATTATGGAATTTTTATAATGGAAAGACATATTACAAGGAGTTAATTTTATTATTTAACTTATGATTTTTTCATAAATTGTTTTGTATTATGTTTAAAGATATGATTTTTATTTATTTATTTACTTTTTATGGTATTTGTTATTCTTGAATATAATTGTTATATTATGAAATTTCATATGTATGAATTTGTTTAAATTTGTTTACAATTATTCAAGAGATTATCATACATGCATCTAAGGGGTTTCATGCTAGATATGAAAATTAATTTAGTTTTATTCTTCATTGAAATTGGATTGTATTGAGTTTTTAGATTTAATTATGTAGTTAATTTTATTTTATGCATATTTGGTTTTATATTTATCATGAAATGTTGATATCACTTTCTTTAAGAATCTCTTGGTAGAGGGATATTGATCCAGGTTGCTCAATAGCATGTAAGCTTATGACATATCTAGAAACATGAGGGTTGATTACGTGTGGTTTCAAGACTACTCATTTAAGGTTTTTAAATTCCATAAGATTATATTCCCTAATATTAATGGATTTCATATAAATTGTTAATGTAATTAATGTGGTTGTGTATACATATAGTTGATTTTTAATTTTGGTTAGTAACACAATCTATGAGTTTTGTAAAGAGTTACACATTAATGTAATTTTATCAGGTTGATTTAGTGAAAGTAATAGGATTCCAAACTAAATCATTACAATCATTTATACATGATAAAAGAATACATGTGTTAATATCATTTTATAAATTCCCCATTAAAATACTAAGTATTATATTTCATCCAAATGCATACTTGTTTAGACCTGAATAATCCAATATAATAGGATATAGAAAATATAGGTTCCCCTATATTATCTTATCTAAAGAAAAAAATTATTGGGGGGAACATAAACATCATTTTACTCATGGTGACATATTTGGGTTAGACATAGTCATAAAACCCTATGAGATAAGATATAAGAGGAATAAAGTAAACATAATGTTTATATGATGTATTTGGGAAAAGGGTATCCCACAAAATTATCCATGAGTTACATGTGAAAAGTGTAACACACAAAGTTATTATGAATTATTTTTATATAAATAAAATATATTTCATTGAAATATTTTGTTACAAGAAACTCTAAATTAAGTTTACATTACGCATAGCACTGGGTTTTTACAAAACAATGATATATAAATAATATTATTATTCAACTGTGAATGTAATAACCAAGATGTTAAACATAGTGATATCAATAGTAATAACTAATTTTTATATATTATGTATAATGGTTTTATATAAAGAAATAATATTGAAAATAAAGAACTTAATTTTAGGAAAGGTCATCATATGTTTTGAAAAAGAAAATTTCTCAAAAAATGATTTTTTTTTTTTTTTGTGAATGATAATTAAATTATTTTTGAAAATTTTTGAAAAACTATTTTTTAAAATAAACTTAATTTTGAAATAATAATGTCAAAATTTATAGAGGGTAATTTTATTTGATTTTTCACAAAAAGTATCACTTTTTGATGAGTAGTGAAAAATAATGATTTTTAATTGAAAAAATCAATTTTTAATTAATTTATTTGAAAAGATAAATTATATTTTAAATTAGTTTTAATGTAAAATTTGTTCAATTATACTTCTATTAATACAAATTAGTTCATTGGAATCAATTTCATATTTTATTTCTTAATACATACTTTATTAAATTGTGAACATTTTCTCTTCAAATAACTACTTTCTCATAGCTTCACGAAGATTAATTTTAAATTTTATTTTCTTTATTCTATAAAGGTAATTTTTAAAAATTTATTACACATTTTTAATAAACATAATAAATATTATCTAATATGGTTAACTGAATTTTTCAAAAAAATAACAGTAAAAATAGAAAAATTATTGACCACAATTAATGTAAAAATGGTATCAATGGGTTTTAAACTAAAAAGTTAAGGGTTAAAAATTTAAAAAAACATCTCCAAAACCCAATATATTGATATATTTACACATTATATTTTCTATTATTATGAATAATCCATTATTCGAACTTAGTGACATGAAAAATGGGGGTTGAATTATTTCTTTCAAACATTTATACGCATGAAACTCACCAAACATATAAATGTCCACCCCTTATCCTCTGCTATTAACACCATAAAACCTATTTTGTTGGAAAATACCAGAAAAAATCACCCAACTTCCCAAATCTCATCCTTGAATCCATATTATATATATAAATCCATTCAAGGGATTATTTTGGTGCAAACATAATAGGATACCTGAAGAAAATGGAAGATTCATCAACAAAAATTTTTGTTTTATTTATTATTCAGAAGAATTTAATTAGAATAATAACATGATTATATAATAAACAAATTATATTATATATAAAAATATTCTTTTATGATAATTTCATGTCTTACAAACATTATGATCGATATATTGATGTAGATGCTCAATTATAAGAAGTGGGGTGAATTGTATGTCTAAAAACAATCATATTTTAACCTTATGAAAATCTATGTTTAACAAAGTTAAATAAGATGAATTCATAAACCCTCTTCAGTTCTTAAACAAAGGGACAATTGGATATTCCAACGTCTAATTATAAATAATATAAACTTAAACAAGTTCATCTTAAAGAAACTTATGAAATTTTATTGTAAAGAATGATTACAACTTAAAACATATAGAATATAATATACAAGATTAAATATAAGTACAAGAAAGTATTAGAAAGTTATACTATCTAAATTTATCATAAAATAGAGGAAATAAAAAACATGTAAAAAGGAACAAGTAATAATGAATCTTTTAACCCAAATATAAGGGTATAAAATAACCTTGGATATAGGTTCTATGATTTATACTTTTAAGAAATTTGGTTTTACCCACACCAGGGTAAGACCTCGATAAGAGTATAAGAGTCTGTCTAGCTATCATCACAATCCCTTAAAATTCAAGGTAGTCAGAACCTCTATTTTTAATATCATTGGAAGCCTTCATAAATTAATGTATTCAGCACCTCTGTCTTCCTATCCTTAGAAGCACTCTATTGATAAGCCGATTGAAATCACACTAGGTAGTCTGAAAATGATGTTCATGGCTAAACAAGATGTTCATAGACGCACAAAGAATGAGGGTCTCTATCTAGAAATCAGTACATCTTGCACTTCTCAATGATGTTATAAATTCTTCATATAGATGGGGTATTTATACGTGAAAATACCTACAGTTATCTCCTCCTCCAATTGTCATATTTTTTCTTCAATTTAAGAGGAACCTATACATGTGTCACTCCTCCAAGAGTTAGTTATAAATATATTATACGACGTTATTTCATTGTAACATAATTATATGTAAGGAATTATAACATGTAATAAAAATATTATTATATTTAAGAAACTCTAGTAAACTAGGGTCAAATAGAGTTGGAACAATATCTTAAAAAAGAAAAGTAACTTTAAAAAATATGAATAATTAGATTCTATATATAGTGGAAAATAGAGTCGAAATATGTATACAAATAGAGTCTAAAAAACATATTAGGGGTCTGGTTTTGGATAGAAATAGAGTCTGATTTTCAATAGAAATAAACTCTGATTTTATATTGAAATGGAGTTTGATTTTATATAGAAATAGAGTTAATATTTTAGATAAAATGGTGTCTAAATTTCAGGGAATTTGGAGTCTGAATTTATGATATTTTGGAGTCTGAATTTCTATGAATTTGGAGTCTAAATTTTTGAGTATTTGGAGATTGATTTTTGATAAACTTAGAGTAAAAAATTAGGATGAAACAGATTCTCAAATTTGTAATGCTCAATATCTAAGAAACTATAAGCCTCCAAGTTTTTGTAAAGGATTTGATTATTCTTAAGGTAATTTGGTCTTAAGAGAAAATATGGCTAATCTTATATAAGGAACATTAAACATAACATAGAAAAGTTTGTTAAGGCTAATGAAAATAAATTTCCTTTAGAGAAAGAAAAAAATATATATGGAAAAAGTGTTTGTGTTTTTCAAAAAAAAAATAAAAGTTAGGAGATAGCTTATTGAATTAACAATATCCCCTTTTAAGAAAGCACATTTTTTATTTTCAAATAGAATATTAAGAACAGAAATCTTGAAATAAAAAATTATCACCCTTATTTTTTTCTTAGTGAATACAACTAACCCCCCTTAGGTTTTTACAACATAAGGATCGTATTATTTGTCTTGAAAAAAACATTCCATTACTTAATAATGATTTCTTTAAGATTAAGATCCCCTATTCATAATAAATTTATTTTTTTTGGTAAACTCCTTTAATATGATATTCTTTTTAAAATTTTCTCCCCCATTATGATTTTCAAAAAGGAATGGAGGGAAAAAAATTTACCTTAAAGTTTATAAAAAATATACGAAGAAATGTATGATAAAGATATTTCATTGGATTTTAACTAAAGATTTTCGTACTACAAAACATTAGAGTTTTAAGATAATTAATAATCATTCTTCTTCTCAAGAAGAAGATTTTTAAGGGTGGAATTTATTTTTTTTATCTTATTATGATCTTTCTGGTACTTCTTGAGTAAGTCTTCTTATTCTTGGTTCTTCTACTCATGAGATAGAACCCTATTTTTGTATAACTTGATAAATTCTTCTTGTGATTTAAATTTCACTACTATCTAGTCTATGGTATTCATTTCTCTATTTTGGGTAATAGAAATAGAGTAAATATTTAAATAGGGATCTTTACCATTTTGGATTCATCCAGCTTGCTCTTTATTTTACCTTTTAGAAAAATTCTTGAACTTCTCTTAAGACTTGTTGAAATATTCTTTGAATGAATCCCTATAATCACCAACAAGCTTAATATAATCAACTACTAATTTTGAAAATGTTGTAATCTTCTGGAAAGAATTTCTATGAGATTCATAGTTGATCATGATGGTTTTGAAATCTAATTCTTTCTTGATTATGTTTTCCATCAACAAATCTGTATAATCCTTCTTTATCATGAAAGACTACTGAATAAGCTCACACCAGGATCAAATATTTGGGTGGAATGGTATTTAATAAAAAATATTCTTTAAAGGTTGTACCAAAAATACATTTCCCATGGATGATGACAATTCATAATCTGAATCACATTTCTATAGAGGAGTATCTTTCACCTCTTCAACAAAATTTGATTTAGATTATCCAGATACATCTTTCTGAGTTGTATCAAGAAGGAAAAAATTTCTTTTAGCAAAAACCTTTTCAACAATACTTGCTACCTCACAATCTTGTTCATTAACATTAACTTCCTCTTAGTCTTCCTAAAAAATGTCATCATTTCCTAAATATCTTTAATAGAATAACATTTGTAAAATTATTATTATTTTGAATTTTCCATCTACCTATCTGAAGCGATTTTGGTAGATGAATACTGAGAATTTATTATTGAAAGTTTATCATTAGGACTGTCCTCATCGTGATACTCTTCCACCGTTATGATTAATTATTCAATTTATTCCTCTTCTTCTTGTAGAATTTCCTCTTATTCAAATATTTTCAATTTAACTGAAGCATTATTCATGAGGGATTCTGATACCTAAATGTGTTCTAAAACATTATATATATCTTTTAACAATGGTTGAACAACCTGATATTGAGACTCATTTTCTTTTTTACTTTTCCCCTATTCATGTTTCTCAAGATTTTCAACATGAACAATCTTTAAATCCAAATCCACCACAGGGTCAAGCCCAAAAAATAGATCACCTTCCTTTTTTTTCTTTTGTTCCATGCACATAAAAACTACTTCATCAGAAAATTGGTTTTTCTTATTTTGTTTTGGGAGTGCTGATTGAGTTTCCAGAATAGGTTCAAGTAACTGAGGTTCTTGTTTATTTTCTTTTCTTTTCAAAAAAGTTTTATAACCTTCATAATTATTAACTCGATCATCCTTATTAGTAATATCTTCTAACTCACATGATTATCCATTAAAACCAGTCTTTATTCTTCATAAATTATAAACCCTGAGTAGTATAATATTTAAATTTATAGCCTTTTAGATTTGTGGTATCTTTGAAGATTCTAATCACATGACTATAATCCTTGAAATAATCACTAGATACATCAAAATATGTGACGCGATATTGCTGTTCTTAATGTTACTGATTGTCAGAAGGATGTACTTCCCTGAATTTTCCTTTCTTTTGTTCCCCAAGAAATCTAAGAGAATGATATCACTTATCTTAAGTGAATCCTTATCACCCTTTCATGGGATATGGAATCCTTTTATCCACAATGAAACCAACATATGGTCTATTTAGAGATGAGAAATATTTGGTTTCTTGACATTTTTTCATCCCAAGGAACCCTATTTCATTTTCCTTCTTAAAAGAACCTTTTTTATCAGGAAAATGGTGAGAGAAAATAATAGCCTCTCCATCATACCAAATGTCAAGGATTCTTGAATCCTTGTTTAAAGAAAAAGAATATAAATTCCCATAGCTTCTAAAGTTGAACATATCTTTTACTCCATTTTCATATAATGAACTGAATCATAAAATTCCACAACAAGGTCTTTGTAGACTAGATCTTGAAACTTTTCAATAGAAACACAAATGATTTCATATCCATTTAACTTAATAATACTTGAAATAAAAGAATCATACATGGAGAATAAATTTTGATCTATTAACATTTCTGTGATCATAATCCAATCATTGGGTTCTGTGTTAGATTGGGACTACATCAGAGTCAACGGAAAAGCATCAAGAGTCTTTCAGAATGTAAGGAAATTGGAGAATCGAAATGACACACCTAAAGAGTGGTAGTGTGTTGATGAAAAAAGCTAAGAGAACCAATGTGGGATGAGAACATAGGGTCCCCTAAAATAGGGTTCATGGTGATAGTTCATATTCCTAGTTATATACAATGATAGATATTTTCTTTATCTGATTTGAAGGGTGACATCTATACTGAAGGAAGATTTATATGTTCTAATCTTTTGATATTTTAAGGGAAAATATGATTTATGCAATGTGAATCCAATAATAATTTCTTAAAACAAGATAAAAAATACAAACAAGTAAAATATGAAATTTTTATGATTTATGTAAGGCAACATACCATTCAGATTACTGAGAAATAATTGTCAATAATTATAAGATTAATATGAAAAAACACAGATTCCATAAATTTTATTAGGGAAATAAAATTTAAAATTCCAAAAAATTTATTATGTAAATACAATTTTCAATGAAAAAGATTTTATAAATATATGTACTACCCCTATGAAAAGGATTAAATTAATTTTATAATATAGGTTTTAAAAATTAATATGGAAGATTACTATATAGTTATCATTCATAAATTTTTTAATGTATTCAAATCTATCATAGGGTGAAGATTTTTTAAATTTGTTAGAAAGTTGATATTGCATTCTGATAAATTTAAAAATTATATCTATTCTAAGTGTGTAATCCCTAAGAAAGTGATGCCTAATGACAATGTACATTTTATGAGAGTGATGTTCATGGAATTTTATTAAGGAAACAGAACTATTATTTTCACACATTTTTTTGTTTTGGTAAAACTAATGCCATAGCTGTAAGTGTGTATTGCATCCACAACACTTATGCACAACAGCTTCCACCTGCTAATTATTCATCTTAAGTAGTGTGAAGTGATATTGAGTGTTTCTTATTTCTTGACCAAGAAATTAATGAATATTCTATGAAATTACATGTTCTGAATGTACTTTTTCTATACATTCTACATCCACCAATTTTAGTATCCAAAAAACTTTTTAAAATAAAATCTTTTTTTGAAGAGTATTAAAGTATTATATCCATGGTTACATTTAAATAACAAAAAACCCTTTCACTAAATTTAACTGATATTCATTGGGATTAGATTGATATCTTATACACAATCATACTAAAAACATTATATCAAGATGACTGATTATAAATTATAATAAACTTCCTATCAAACCTCTAAAAGATGTTTGAACTACCAGTTTCCTAGCTTCATCAAGATCAAGAGAATTTGTGGTACCATTTGGGGTACTTAGACTTTTAGTGTTTTCATATCCATACTTCTTAAGTAGATATTTAATATACTAATTTGGAGATATATATGTTCTTTCTAGTTTCTAAAAACATTAAATCCATGAAACAATGTAAACTCACACATCATACTCATTTCAAACTCATATTTCATTAGATTCACAAATGAATCTATTAATGATTGCTATGTTAATCCGAATATAATGTCATCAATATAAATGTGATCAATCAAAACAATTTTCTTATCTTTCCTTATAAATTTTTTTGGATCCTCAGTTCCCTTAACATTATTTTTTTGTAAGATAAATCATATTAGTCTATCATTCTAGGCTCTAGGGTCTTGTTTAGGTCCATATAAAGCATTGGTATGTTTGAAAAAAAAATAGGATGTCTTTTATTTCCAAAACCATGAGGTTGTTCAACATAAACATCCACATAAACATAACCATTTAGAAAAACACACTTTACATCCATTTGATAAATTTTGAAATTGAATAATGTTTTAAAGGCTAGTAGAATATGAATAGATTCATGTCAAGCTACTAGAGTATAGGTTTCTTCATAGTCAATTACATCTTATTGATTATAGCCTTTAGAAACTAACCTTACTTTATTTCTTATAATGATTACATTTTCATCCCATTTATTTCTGACGACCAATTTCACACTAATTACAGATGTTTCTTTTGGTCTTTCAACCATTGTCTAGAAATTTTACCTTTTAAATTTATTTAGTTTCTCTTGCATAGATTTAATCCAATAATCAACACCTAATGTTTAATTAGTGCTATTATGTTCTAATTGGGAAAGTAATGATGGATATTATACTTTATGTTTTAAATTACTTATTGTAACGCCCCGACCCTAGTTACCCAGAGTCGGTGCATTATTACATAACATTGGCATGATCACAAGAAAGATCAAATCTCGAAAGACCGATTGGTTTAGTAGCCTTGGAAACACTAGATATATTCATAAGTTTTACATTACATCATAAAATGAAAAACTACTACAACAACATAATGTCTCCATAATCCACACTACTATCCCCTCATAATATCCCTGCAGGTCATTCATAATTTACTTCTTCACATCCTGGGGAAAAAATAAAACATAGAAAAGGGGTGAGCTCAAATGCCCAGTAAGGATAACAATAAAGCGGAAACTTTCATAAATAAGAATAAACATTTAAGGCAATGCATTACTAAAACAAAAGCCTTTTAAAATTGAACTTCAACATGGTATGGCAAAAGTAAAATGAAATATTGCCATTTACTTATTCACATGGATATTCTACTAATCGAATAATCACATGCAAAAATCAATAACCACTTTCATAATGTTGGAATGCATAATGCCAGACTATCATAACCACATAGCCAAGGCCTCGTGCCAAGACTACAAATAAGATTTTGTCAAGGCCTTGTGCCAAGACACTAGTTTGTCTAATGAGACCTACCGATGCATCGAGGAGCTATAGCGGGCTCCACCCGTCACTTATTAAGTCCAATGCATTCCCATATGAAAAGGTTTAAACATAACATAAACATTCGTATTAAAACTAGCATACGAAATGTCAATAATTTCACCATAAACTATGAATGGTATAAAAATAGCACATCCACAGTCAAACATATCACAAAACCTTCAATACAATATAGAAGTTTTGTATCATAATAAATCAACTTCAAATAATCTTAAAATCCATCAAAGGATGTTGACATAGATGAAATCAAAATTCTTTTTAAAGAAGTATCTCCTTTTATTTTGAAATCATTTAAGATCCATATAAAATAAAACATTTTCTTTGAAAATATTCTTATAAGCTTGTATGTAAAGCTTCGACAATTTTATAACGGCGGAAAATAACCTCACCCGCCGTATAAGTTAAAAAAAACATTCTTACCTCAATTCCGTCGAAAAGGTTAAAAAGGACCTTGTTTTGAAAATGACGGAAAGATTCCTTTATAAAACTCTTATAAAAAGTCAAACAAGGGTATAAATGACTTTAACCCATATTCTTGTAAATAGTAAAAATGTTTTGAAATACATTTCGAAGAAACATGGATGTTGATGATAAAGAGATCCCAGTAGATTATTACGTATAATACAACCTCGGATAATGAAGAGATTGTGAAATAACCCTTACCTTGTACTTTTTCCTTGGTTGGGGTAGGTTAACCTCCTGTATAATGGTGAAATAATTGTTATTAAATTATACAAGAATCATATACATTAATATGATATCATATATGATCTTTTAATATTGATTTGATAATAATATCTTAGTATTATCGTTGTTTCGGGTGTTAACTTACTTGTTTTCTTTCATATGTTTTGTTACGTAAGACATGTTTGTAAAGGATAGGTTGTATATTATTCATATCCAGAATGATATCAAGTCCTTAAACATCATTTTTAAATCATAAAATGATAATTACGCTTTAATGGTTACGATGGAGAATGAATCTCATCGCGTTCGTGGAGACGGTAGTCCGTACGTACGCACGAGCGACAATATCATTCTTTTGATATTAAAATAATATATAAATGGATGGTATATCATATATACAGAATCAATAACATGTTATATTTATTATTTACATGAGTTACACATCATTATTATACCCATCCAAATAATATTATATTGAATAACAATTACACCACGACGTGGAGACGGTAAGCCGTACGTACGCACGTATGGTGACATGTTATTCAAAGGGTGGATAGAATACTGAATATGATTGTACCATATTTATAATAACATCACAGTATATGTGAGATACTGGAGTTATTATTTCAGAATGGTAAGAACAAAGGAAGAAGAAGTGGAAGAAGAAATGAACTTAGAAAAGGGTGGTGAAATCATTACCTCTTCTTCGGGTTCTTCCTTTTGATTTGATCAAAAGGGCTCCTTAGGTTGGCTTTCAGATCAATCTAAGGCCTCTAGGTTGTATTGAGGGATGTTGGGAGAGTATTTGGGCAGAGTTTGGCCGAACCAAAAGGCTTTGAAGGTGTGAATAAATGAGAAGGAGGAGTGCCCTTTTATAAGAGGGGTGAGGGGCACCTTTGGAAAAGCTAGAAATATTAATTTATAACAAATTCATATTCGGTTTCTAAAGGCTCCAAAGTTGACTATTAAAATTATGAGGTGGGGATAGGTCGAAAGAAACTCATCCAATAGAATTTAGACAGGTTTGGGTACTTATATTAACCTTATCTTTAAGTATTAACTCTAAGTTAATTAGTTTCACTTTTACAATGTCTCTTTGTATTTTATATATTATGGTTAATAAACTTACTATATACATCCAAGAGACCCCCAAGTGGTCCATTAATGATTAACCTATCATGATATAAGTCTCTTGGCCGAACCTTAGATTTTTTGGAATTTAATATCAATTAATAATATAATATTTGTTTTAAGAATTCTTTTATGTCAATTTTGACACTATTCATTAGTTGATTTTTTTGAAACTCATAACAGATTTATTACTTCGAACAAAGTCAATTAAATCAATCCTAATATATGATATTATCCTAGAAAATTAGTTTAATTCATTAAAAGTTTCATATTATATTTATTTGGTTATTTATAATATCACTTATTTTAATTTTTCACTATTATAGTAATTACTACATCATCATTGTGTCATAAATAAAATAAATTATTTAATGTCTAAAAATTATAAGTAAAATATCATTATGTAGAAAATCTTTTTAGCTTTCTAATGAATATTTATAATCTAAAATCCAACATGTATAACCCTATGTAAAAATTGTTCTTCTAAAAGATGTAAGCTTATGCCATTTTTATTTTTATTTTAACTTTATTAATATAAAGTGTCCCTACCACATACAAGTGGCTCCAAGGGGTCCCCAAATTGACCCAAGGATGCCCATGGTCGGGTATGTGTCCACCAATATGGTTAGGACACGTTTTAGGGTAATTTTGTATTATTATAATATTATTTTTTAACCCTTATTTACCGGATTTACCCTTTAACCATGGTAAATAAAATATTTACCACAGTAACTATTCAAAATGTCTAAAAATAAAAGTTACCTATTTACACAATTTGAACATACTGATTCCAAATATGGAATCCATTTTCCTAAATTCAAAACACAGAAGTGGCAGAAATTAATTTAAAATTAATTCCCGCTGTTAAAACAAAAAGCGTGTTTTTAAGAGATAATAACTATCAAAAGATTGACACTTGTTTATGTTCGGTTTAATTGTAAAATTATGTCCAATGACCAAAATTATATTAAATGGTAAAAATATATTCTAAATATACTTTAAAACCACTCAAATTCATAATTTATCACTAGTAATTAATTTGATTAAAAAAGTTGTTTTTAATTAAAATTTAGTAATTTTCACTATTCATCAAAATATGAAAGTTATCCGAAATGTACCAAAATTTCACCCTAGGCTAAATTCGATATTCCGAATCCAAAAATGAAGTCCATTTTCAAATATAAAATATATAGAATTTCAAAAAGTAGGTATTACTATTCATAACGGCTAGTTTGATTAGTTATGGTGTGTTAGAACTCGGTGTTGCGTACAACACACGCTATCACATTATTCGAAGGGAAACGTACCGTAGAAGCTTGGGGTGTTACATTCTCCTCTCCTTCAAATAATTGCGTCCTCGCAATTTCTAGGGTATTACTGCATAAAAAGACTCGGGTGGTTCTTCATCATAAGTTCCTCGGGTTCCCACGTTGCCTCTTCCATCTTATGATTTCTCCACAAAACTTTTACCAGACGCGTCGTCCGGTTTCTCAGTACTTGTTCTCTTGTATCAAGAATCCTGATGGGCTCTTCACAATAAGACAGATCCGGTTCCAGTTCTAATTCCTCATAGGTGAGTACATGCGTTGGGTCAGGCATGTATTTTCTCAACAGAGATACGTGGAACACATCGTGAACTTTGGAGAGACTTGGCGGCATTGCCAATCGGTAAGCTACAGCCCCAATTCGTTCTAAAATTTGGAAAGGTCCGATGTACCTGGGACTCAATTTACCTTTCTTACCAAAACGTATGACTCCCTTCCACGGAGATACCTTCAGGAAAACATGATCACCGACTTGAAATTCCAAATCCTTCCTTCGATTATCGGCATAGCTCTTCTGCCTACTTTGAGCTGCTTTGATGTGATTTTGGATTACTTTCACCTTTTCCACCGTTTCCTCCACCAGTTCTGGGCCTACAAGTTTTCTTTCACCAACGTCATCCCAACAGGTTGGTGTACGACATCTCTTTCCGTATAACGCTTCATATGGTGCCATCTGAATACTCGAATGGAAGCTATTGTTATAGGAAAATTCTACCAGAGGTAAATATTGATCCCACATACCCTGAAAATCAAATGAGCAAGATCTCAACATGTCTTCTAAGGTTTGAATAGTCCGTTCTGATTGTCCGTCTGTCTGAGGGTGGTAAGCAGTGCTCAAATGAAGTTCAGTATCCAGGGATTTCTGAAGACTTTTCCAGAATCTTGAAGTAAAACGGGGATCACGATCAGAAACAATCGATAGGGGTACACCATGAAGTCTCACAACTTCATTAATGTATAGTCTTGCTAGACGTTCCAGGGGTAGATCTTCTCTTATAGCAAGAAAATGTGCTGACTTGGTAAGACGATCAACAATAATCCATATTGCATCGTTCCTTCTATAAGTCTTTGGTAGCCCCATGACAAAGTCCATCGTAATATTGTCCCATTTCCACTCCGGTATGGGAAGAGGTTGCATGACTCCTCCAGGCTGTTGCCTTCCAGCTTTCACTTGTTGACAAACCATACATCTTGATACAAAATCAGCAATCTCCCTCTTCATGTTGTCCCACCAAAAATGTTCCTTCAAATCTCTATACATTTTGGTGCTCCCAGGGTGTATAGAGAAATTGGAACTATGAGCATCATCCAGCAATTCCCTTTTTAGATCAGGTATATTGGGAACACAAAGTCTCTTTCCAAATTTCAAAGTTCCATCTTCATACACAAAGTCTCTCAATCTCCCATCATTCACAGCTTTAATCTTCTTTTGGAATTCTTCATCATCAGTCTGAGAACTCTTAATCCTTTCTAGTAAAGATGGTTTGGCAACCATTTGAAAAAGCATTGATGTTTCACCTTCCCTGGTTATTCCCATGTCCATCTTCACTAGCTCCATGAAAATTGGATCCCTTTCAATTCTCATATTGTTCAAAACTCCATGGTCTTTTCTACTCAAAGCATCTGCCACCTTGTTTGCCTTCCCTGGGTGGTAGTGTATCGTACAATCATAATCCTTGAGTAATTCAAGCCATCTCATTTGCCTCATGTTGAGTTCTTTTTGTGAGAAAATATACTTCAAACTCTTGTGATCAGTATAAATCTCACATTTTTCACCATAGAGGTAGTGCCTCCATATTTTCAAAGCAAAGATCACTACTGCTAACTCGAGATCATGAGTAGGATAGTTTTGTTCATGAATTTTCAACTGTCGTGATGCATAGGCAATAACTCTATCATTCTGCATAAGGACACAGCCAAGTCCTTTCTTTGATGCATCACTATAAATAACGAACCCATCATTCCCCGATGGTAGAGTCAATATAGGAGCATTGACTAATCTTCTCTTCAGTTCTTCGAAACATTCTTCACACTCTTTTGTCCAAACAAATTTAACCCCTTTACGTGTGAGCTTCGTTAATGGGTTTGCCAATCAGGCAAAATTCTGGACGAAACGTCGATAATAACCTGCCAAACCAATAAAACTACGTACCTCAGTTATACTCGTAGGTGCTGGCCATTCTTGGATTGCCTTGGTCTTAGAAGGATCAACAGAGATTCCATCTTTAGAGACAATATGTCCAAGAAAAGAAATCTCCTGAAGCCAGAATTCACACTTGCTAAACTTTCCATATAATTCATGCCTCCTCAGAGTCTTCAAGATAATGCGCAAGTGATTTTCATGATCTTCATAGGTTTTGGAGTATACCAATATATCATCAATAAATACTACCACAAATTCATCGAGATACTCCTTGAAAACTCTATTCATCAGATCCATGAATACAGAGGGTGCATTGGTCAATCCAAACGGCATTACAGTAAACTCGTAATGCCCGTAGCTGGTTCGAAATGCTGTTCTCGGAATGTCTTCCTTCTTCACACACAACTGATGGTATCCAGATCGAAGGTCAATCTTTGAAAAGTATTGAGCTCCATGCAGTTGGTCAAATAAATCATTAATACGAGGTAGGGGATACTTGTTCTTTATCGTTATAGCATTGATCTCCCTGTAGTCGATACATAACCTCATAGATCCATCTTTCTTTTTAACAAAAAGAACAGGGGCTCCCCATGGAGAAACACTAGGGCGAATAAATCCCTTATTACTCAATTCCTCTAGTTGTTTCTTTAGTTCGACTAACTCTACAGTGGCCATTCTATAAGGGGTCTTCGATATAGGCCTTGATCCAGGAATCAAATCAATAGAAAACTCAACTTCTCGTTCTGGAGGATGTCCAGGTAAATCTTCTGGAAATACATCTACAAATTCTTTCACAACAGGTACATCCTCTATTTGAACATTCCTTTCCTCACCGACAGTTATTTCATTCTCTTCCTCCCCAATAATTGAATTAAGTTGAGCTACTGGGGGTGGGTCTAAATAAGAATTAGGTGGTGACGATTCTGCTCTAAAAATAAGGTGTTCCTTATCATTATCATCGAGAATCGTAACCTCTTTCTTCTTACAATAAATCTTCGCATCATAGTCCGAAAGCCAGTCCATACCGAGGATTATATCAAACTCAATCATAGGTATGACGATGAAATCAGCAGATAAAGAAAATTTATGTGCTCTAATGGGGACTGATTCACAAAACTTTGTTGCAACGATACTTCCCTTAGGAGTTTTAACTGACAACTCCCTTATTAAATCAAATTGGAAATATCTAATTTTCTTAGCAAACTGGGAAGATATGAAACAATGCGATGATCCAGAATCAAATAATGCATTTGCTAAATTTGAGGAAACCATTAAATTACCTGCCACCACGTCTTTCGGAGTTTCTACCTCAGCAGTAGTGATAGCATAATCCTGGCCTTGATCCCTTGGCCTTTTCTGAGGTAAGTTCTCCTGACGCTTAGGACATGCATTTGCATAATGCCCCATCTCCCTGCAATTGTAGCACTGAACGTTGGTAGCTTCCTTCTTCCCCTTGCAATCATGAGCTTGGTGGCCTTTTTCACCACACTTGTAACAGACTCCCATTCCCTTCAGGCAAGCACCGGGGTGTTTCTTCCCGCACTTACCACAAGATGGATATTCAACCTTTCCCTTCTTCCCCTTATTTCCATTCCCAGATTGATCAGCAGGTCTCTTCTTCTCTTGCTTTGCTTTAAAGTCATAAGACTTAGAGAATTCCTTTTCGGTCTTGATAGCACATGAGACAATGTCTTCGTACGATGAAAAGGATTGTGAGACTAATGCTCGACGGAGAAATGGTTTTAACCCATCAAAGAAACGATCAATCTTACTTCTTGGGTTGCGAATATAATCACCAGCGTACCTCGCTAATCTTGTAAAGTTAGCCTCATACTTTGTGACATTCTCATCCTCCTTTTGTCTCAGACTCAGAAATTGTCTTTCCATATCTGCTCGATGGTCGCGAGGAAAGTATTTTTCTAAAAACAGATCTTTGAACTCCCTCCATTCCATATTTGATACTTCATCATCTTCCTTCGTATTTTGAATCAATGACCACCATTGATCAGCATCTCCAGTGAGGCGGTAAACTGCCATGATAACTTTTTCCCTTTCACTGCTCCCCAAAGCCTGAAATATTTTCTCTAGGGAAAATATCCATTGCTCAGCTACTAAGGGATTTGTATTCCCATTGAACGTTGGTTGTTGCTGTCTCATGAATCGATCTAACATTGATCCTCCACGCTGCGGATCAGGGTGCTCCATACGGGTAAGGTTATTATTCATAACCTGAGTAAGTTGTCCCAGTATGGTGATTAGTTGATCAGCACCAGTTGCATCACCAGCCCCACTATAATTATCTTGAGCAGGAGGGAAATCCCTACATGGAGTGCGTGCATTGATACGGTTTCCATTTCTTCCACTAGGCGCCATTTCTAAACAATGGCATAAACTAGATCAGTTTATGAATCAAAATACATAATCCCATACTTATAAAACACTTAACATAAATTGAACTATTTATGGATATAATCCATAATCATAAAAATGTTTTCTTTGAGGAAGTATATACTCATAAACCCTTCATAATGATTTGTAAAGATAGTGAGAGTTATCCTAAGCATATCCCCCGGGAGTGTCGTAACCAAGAGTGCAGCAAGGCCCGTTGTCGTGCACCAGTTCCCGTTCGAGTCTAGCTCAAAGCGGTGTTTTCGGGTTTTACCCCTAGGTACATCTGTGCCAGAGCCGCCTCTACCTGCTCATATCCAGACAGGGATGTATTGCTCGGAAAACTCACAAAATCTCTACAATACCAAAATTTCTAGGAAGTTCTTCTATACTAATCCTCAAAGTTCATCTTAGGTCTACGTGCTCTAATCAGAGTTTATCTAAATCTAGCTTCCAAGGTTTGTACTAAACTTCCTCTGATACCAACTGTAACGCCCCGACCCCAGTTACCCAGAGTCGGTGCATTATTACATAACATTGGCATGATCACAAGAAAGATCAAATCTCGAAAGACCGATTGGTTTAGTAGCCTTGGAAACACTAGATATATTCATAAGTTTTACATTACATCATAAAATGAAAAACTACTACAACAACATAATGTCTCCATAATCCACACTACTATCCCCTCATAATATCCCTGCAGGTCATTCATAATTTACTTCTTCACATCCTGGGGAAAAAATAAAACATAGAAAAGGGGTGAGCTCAAATGCCCAGTAAGGATAACAATAAAGCGGAAACTTTCATAAATAAGAATAAACATTTAAGGCAATGCATTACTAAAACAAAAGCCTATTAAAATTGAACTTCAACATGGTATGGCAAAAGTAAAATGAAATAATGCCATTTACTTATTCACATGGATATTCTACTAATCGAATAATCACATGCAAAAATCAATAACCACTTTCATAATGTTGGAATGCATAATGCAAGACTATCATAACCACATAGCCAAGGCCTCGTGCCAAGACTACAAATAAGATTTTGTCAAGGCCTTGTGCCAAGACACTAGTTTGTCTCATGAGACCTACCGATGCATCGAGGAGCTATAGCGGGCTCCACCCGTCACTTATTAAGTCCAATGCATTCCCATATGAAAAGGTTTAAACATAACATAAACATTCGTATTAAAACTAGCATACGAAATGTCAATAATTTCACCATAAACTATGAATGGTATAAAAATAGCACATCCACAGTCAAACATATCACAAAACCTTCAATACAATATAGAAGTTTTGTATCATAATAAATCAACTTCAAATAATCTTAAAATCCATCAAAGGATGTTGACATAGATGAAATCAAAATTCTTTTTAAAGAAGTATCTCCTTTTATTTTGAAATCATTTAAGATCCATATAAAATAAAACATTTTCTTTGAAAATATTCTTATAAGCTTGTATGTAAAGCTTCGACAATTTTATAACGGCGGAAAATAACCGCACCCGCCGTATAAGTTAAAAAAAACATTCTTACCTCAATTCCGTCGAAAAGGTTAAAAAGGACCTTGTTTTGAAAACGACGGAAAGATTCCTTTATAAAACTCTTATAAAAAGTCAAACAAGGGTATAAATGACTTTAACCCATATTCTTGTAAATAGTAAAAATGTTTTGAAATACATTTCGAAGAAACATGGATGTTGATGATAAAGAGATCCCAGTAGATTATTACGTATAATACAACCTCGGATAATGAAGAGATTGTGAAATAACCCTTACCTTGTACTTTTTCCTTGGTTGGGGTAGTTTAACCTCCTGTATAATGGTGAAATAATTGTTATTAAATTATACAAGAATCATATACATTAATATGATATCATATATGATCTTTTAATATTGATTTGATAATAATATCTTAGTATTATCGTTGTTTCGGGTGTTAACTTACTTGTTTTCTTTCATATGTTTTGTTACGTAAGACATGTTTGTAAATGATAGGTTGTATATTATTCATATCCAGAATGATATCAAGTCCTTAAACATCATTTTTAAATCATAAAATGATAATTACGCTTTAATGGTTACGATGGAGAATGAATCTCATCGCGTTCGTGGAGACGGTAGTCCGTACGTACGCACGAGCGACAATATCATTCTTTTGATATTAAAATAATATATAAATGGATGGTATATCATATATACAGAATCATTAACATGTTATATTTATTATTTACATGAGTTACACATCATTATTATACCCATCCAAATAATATTATATTGAATAACAATTACACCACGACGTGGAGACGGTAAGCCGTACGTACGCACGTATGGTGACATGTTATTCAAAGGGTGGATAGAATACTGAATATGATTGTACCATATTTATAATAACATCACAGTATATGTGAGATACTGGAGTTATTATTTCAGAATGGTAAGAACAAAGGAAGAAGAAGTGGAAGAAGAAATGAACTTAGAAAAGGGTGGTGAAATCATTACCTCTTCTTCGGGTTCTTCCTTTTGATTTGATCAAAAGGGCTCCTTAGGTTGGCTTTCTGATCAAACTAAGACCTCTAGGTTGTATTGAGGGATGTTGGGAGAGTATTTGGGCAGAGTTTGGCCGAACCAAAAGGCTTTGAAGGTGTGAAGAAATGAGAAGGAGGAGTGCCCTTTTATAAGAGGGGTGAGGGGCACCTTTGGAAAAGCTAGAAATATTAATTTATAATAAATTCATATTCGGTTTCTAAAGGCTCCAAAGTTGACTATTCAAATGCTGAGGTGGGGATAGGTCGAAAGAAACTCATCCAATAGAATTTAGACAGGTTTGGGTACTTATATTAACCTTATCTTTAAGTATTAACTCTAAGTTAATTAGTTTCACTTTTACAATGTCTCTTTGTATTTTATATATTATGGTTAATAAACTTACTATATAAATCCAAGAGACCCCCAAGTGGTCCATTAATGATTAACCTATCATGATATAAGTCTCTTGGCCGATCCTTAGATTTTTAGGAATTTAATATCAATTAATAATATAATATTTGTTTTAAGAATTCTTTTATGTCAATTTTGACACTATTCATTAGTTGATTTTTTTGAAACTCATAACAGATTTATTACTTCGAACAAAGTCAATTAAATCAATCGTAATATATCATAGTATCCTAGAAAATTAGTTTAATTCATTAAAAGTTTCATATTATATTTATTTGGGTATTTATAATATCACTTATTTTAATTTTTCACTATTATAGTAATTACTGCATCATCATTGTGTCATAAATAAAATAAATTATTTAATGTCTAAAAATTATAAGTAAAATATCATTATGTAGAAAATCTTTTTAGATTTCTAATGAATATTTATAATCGAAAATCCAACATGTATAACCCTATGTAAAAATTGTTCTTCTAAAAGATGTAAGCTTATGCCATTTTTATTTTTATTTTAACTTTATTAATATAAAGTGTCCCTACCACATACAAGTGGCTCCAAGGGGTCCCCAAATTGGCCCAAGGATGCCCATGGTCGGGTATGTGTCCACCAATAAGGTTAGGACACGTTTTAGGGTAATTTTGTATTATTATAATATTATTTTTTAACCCTTATTTACCGGATTTACCCTTTAACCATGGTAAATAAAATATTTACCACAGTAACTATTCAAAATGTCTAAAAATAAAAGTTACCTATTTACACAATTTGAACATCCTGATTCCAAATATGGAATCCATTTTCCTAAATTCAAAACACAGAAGTGGCAGAAATTAATTTAAAATTAATTCCCGCTGTTAAAACAAAAAGCATGTTTTTAAGAGATAATAACTATCAAAAGATTGACACTTGTTTATGTTCGGTTTAATTGTAAAATTATGTCCAATGACCAAAATTATATTAAATGGTAAAAATATATTCTAAATATACTTTAAAACCACTCAAATTCATAATTTATCACTAGTAATTAATTTGATTAAAAAAGTTGTTTTTAATTAAAATTTAGTAATTTTCACTATTCATCAAAATATGAAAGTTATCCGAAATGTACCAAAATTTCACCCTAGGCTAAATTCGATATTCCGAATCCAAAAATGAAGTCCATTTTCAAATATAAAATATATATAATTTCAAAAAGTAGGTATTACTATTCATAACGGCTAGTTTGATTAGTTATGGTGTGTTAGAACTCGGTGTTGCGTACAACACACGCTATCACATTATTCGAAGGGAAACGTACCGTAGAAGCTTGGGGTGTTACACTTATAGTCCTTATATGTTTATTTATATCACCAATGGCATCATCACTAGGATTATTCTTAAGAAAAAACTTATTTTGGTGTTTTAAAACATGTTCATCAACATAAGGTAGAAAATATTTTGGGGTAAATACTTCAGAAATATTTTTTGAGTATTTTATTCATTAGAATAATATTCCATCAATGGTTGATAACCGGTTTTTGATAACACATCCTAATATATAGGATAGGGTAGTTTAAAAAAAGATTGGTTTCATCAAACAAAACATGTAATGATTCTTCAACAATATAGTAATTTTTGTTAAAAACACTATAATACTTATAAGTAGTGGAATAGCCAATGAGAATTTCATCATTGTATTTGAGTGTGAGTTTATGTATCTTATCTTTATTATTCATGATTAATATTTTTATTCTAACTGTTTTGATGTAAGAAACATTAGGTTTTAGACCAGTCCACTATTAAAAACGTGTTTTATTAAGAGAAACACTAATTTAAACTCAATTTATAGTATAAAAAGATAAAAATATAGATTTATCCCAAATGTGTTTAGTAATTTAATATTCAATCAACATGGTTCTCATTATCTCTTGAAGAATTATATTTATTCTTTAAACAACACGATTTTATTGAGGTGTTTTTAGAGATAAGAAGTTATCAGAAATGTCTTTTTTACTGATATAATGTTTTAAAATATGAATTTTTAAATTCTCCAACATGAACACTATAAATAATTATCGATGGAAGGGTTTTTACACTTTTAGCATTGTCTAAAAAACATTTAAAATAAGAAATGGTTTTATATTTCTTTACTAAGAAATAGACCCAAGTAAATCATATGTAATCATAAACTAAAACAAATACATAGTATTTTCCTCAAATATATCCAATTTGTGTTGGAAGAAAAATATACATTTAGACTATCTATAATGCTTCTAAATTTGAGACATCAATTATTGATTTAGAGCATGAATTATATTTCTTTCTATACTGACAAGGATCAAAAACTTTTGAAGAATCAAATATAAGCTCTTGTAGATCCTTAATGAGTCATTTATTTTAGAGTTTTCATAGTTTCATGAGGTTATAATGTCTTATTATTCTATTAAATTACCAATATTGATCTTTTATTTCACTAAGGCAATGTAGATATTGGCTCCTAAAATCTTCTATGTTTTGTGTATAAACATTCTCATGCCTATAAGAAGAGAGAACAAAATCTTCCTTAGAATTTTGTACTTGGAATTTATCATTCTTAAAATTCAAATGGTATCCTTCATCACAAAATTGGATTATGCATAAAAGGGTGTTCTTATAACCTATAACAAATAAAATTTTAAATTAAATCTTTTCCAAGAAGAACAATGCTACATATATCAACAATTTCTACCCGGTCATTATCTTTGAATGTTACTTTTCCTCCATTCGTCTTGATAATCTATTCAAATAAGTTTTTGTTACTATTCATGTATCACAAACATCCACTATTCATGCACTATTTATTGTTGTTGGAGCTTCCTTTATTTTCCAAAAAGAAAAATAGTTAGACTTTTGGAATCCAAACATTCTTAGATTCAGAAATTTTACAATGTAAAATATTAGGTATCCACATTTTCTTAGAAAATTAATCTTTATGAAACCTAATGATTGGGTTTTATTCAAAGAACAATGTTCTCCCAATGTCCACCACATTGACACTAAATGAAAAAATGATCACTTTTGGGAAAAATATTTAACATTAAAAACATGCTTTGAATGAGTATAACCAAATCCCGAACTATTTCTAAGAGAACATAGTTGTGAATACATTTTATCAAATTGTTTCCTTCCCAAACTAAGATTTCATAAAACATTCATTACAGAAAATATTTCAGATTTTAGTCCAATGACTAAATTATTATCCTCATAATCATTAGTCTTAGAGTTTTAGTTATCCTCTAAAACATTTTTCTTAGAAATAATGAATTGAATATCCTGAAAAGTATATCCTTCTTTGAATTAACATCCTTATATTTTTTGGAAACATTTTCAAAATCAAGTGTTTTATGACCAAGATCATTAGAATGATCAGATAATAATTTTGTTAAAATAGAAATTCTATAGTTTTTGTTCTCTAACTTCTTCTTTTATCTTAATTTTCTCATTCTCTTATAATTTAGAAAATCAAGAAACTTCTTCAAATGAAGGTAGTGTATTATCTTCCGAAGAAGAAGATTCTTCATCAAAAGACTCATAATATTCTTCCTTAAGAAAATTTTAATATAAAGAAATATTGGTTAATGATTCAGTATTTTTTACATTATCCATAAGAAAATTATTTTCTATAGGTAATATGCCTGTAAGACCAATTTTATTTTGACTAGAAGATTCATATTCCAAGAATTCATTAGTAGAGTCAACACCACTTTCACTCCATGTGTCATTAGCCATTGGGAATTTCTTAGCCTTATATTTTTAGTACTTATTTTTGTTCATTTCAGAATGGTTATCCTTTCTATATTTTATCTTGAGCTTTGGACAATTAGGTATGATATTTCCAGCCCTTTTGTATTCATAACAAGTTAATTCATAATATTTCTGGTCTTTTCTGCCTTTCTTCTAATATCTATACTGAAAATCATTATTTCCCACAATCTTCTTCATGCTTCGATAAAGATTGGAAAATTTATTTTTATAATGATCACTGTCACTTGATTTAGATATTACAAACAACTTTCTTATCCTTAGATCAAGTTACCCTTTCAGGAGTCTTGGATTTAGATGTAATAGTGAAAGAAATATTTCTATTACCATTATTTTTTTTATTAAAGTCTTGATCCCTCTTCATTATTTTTTCATGTTGAAGAAGAGTTCTAAATAATTCATCAAGATTATTGATAGAAAATATCTTATATTCATTAATAGATATCCTATTATATTCCCACTAATTGTGCATGATATATATTATCTTGTCCACAAGAACTTCATCTTCAAGTCCTTTCTCTCCTATAGATTGAAGACTGTTTACTATAGTAATAAATCATTGTTTCCCATTGCAAAACTAATTCTCCACAAGAAAACATGAATCTATGATATTCTGATCTGATCATAACTCTTCTAGTTTCTATCAATTTTAATGTTCTAAATTGTGTAACATCAAGTTTCATCCAAATACTATTGGTAACTTCATAATAGGATATTTAAATATTAATATTCTTGGTCATATAACACAAAATAGTATTACATACCTTGTACTTTAGTTGATATTATTGTTTTTCTTAATTTTTTAATTTTTGGATTTCTTTGTCATGAATATTGTATTTATTAGTGATAATGAAAAAATTATCCACTCTAATGTTATGACAGAAGTCTTCATCCTGTCTTTCTAGTATTCATAATCATTTACATAAAAAATTGGTTGACTGGTAGGATTTAAATTGTATATTGAACTAGAGATCATTCCTTCTATTCTATAAGAAAATAAAAAGAATATGTTTTCTACCAAAATATTTTTAATAAGAGTTTATAAAAAAGTGTTTATAAAATCTTAAGTAAAAAAATCTTGAACAAGTTAAGTAAATCGAGAATAGGTGAGGAAGAAAACATGAATAAGGAAATTTATATGAGTATAATTATTCTAGAGACATACTCTGATACCAATTATAGGACAAAAATAGAGATATAGATTCTCAATTACAATAGGGGGAGGGGGTGAATTGTATGTTTAAAAGAATTTTTTAACCTTAATAAAATCTATTTTTAACAAAGTTAAACAAGTTGAATTCATAAACACACTTTGTTTCTTCAATTAAGAGATAACTAAAAAGGCCTCGGTCTAATTATAAAGAACATAAACATAAAAAATATCATCTTAATGAAACATAAGAAATTTTATCATAAATAGGGTTATAATTAAAGCATATAGAATCTAATATACAATTGTAAGTATTAGCTAATGAAATTATATTAAAGTTATACTTTCTTACTGTAACGTAAAATAATGGAAATAGAAAACATGTAAAAGGAACAAGTAGCAATGAATCTTTTAACCATAGAAGAAGGGTAATTAATAACATTGGATATAGGTACCCTGATTTATACTTTCATAAAATTATATCTTACCCATACTCAGGAAGCCCTCGATAAGAGTATCTAAGTCTGTATTGTTATCCACACAAGCCCTCAAACTTTAAGGAAGTTGAATCATATATCTTTCTATCCCCTGAAGCCTTCCAACTATAAGGTAGTAAGAACCCCTATCTCTCTATCCCCTAAGGACCTCAATTGACCCGCCAATCAGAATCACACTAGGTAGTCTGATAAAGTTCTTCATGGCTAAATAATATTTTCTTAGATCGCACAAAGCATGCGAGTCTCTCTCTCTAGAAATCAGTACATCTAGCACATCTCAATGTTGTTATAAATTTTACATATGGCTAGGGTATTTATAAGATAAATTCCCAATGATCATATCCTCCTACAACAATAATATTTTTCGATTAATTTATGATCAATCAATACACATTTCACCCACCCAATATTAAGTTAGAATCAGTTTGTATTGCATAATGTAATTGTAAAATAATCATGTTTAAGAAATTATAACATTTAATAAAAACATTATTATGTTTATGAAACTCATTTAAACTAAGAAATGATAATGTTAAAACAATATCTTAAGAATGAAAACAACCCTTAATGACTATTTATAATAAAATTCTAAATATAATGGGAAACAGAGTCTAAATATGTATACAAACGGAGTCTAGAAAAAGAAAAATTTGAACTCTGGTTTTGGATAGATACAGGGTCTAATTTTAGATAAAAACTATAATTTTATATAGAAATAGAGTCTAATTTTATATTTAAATGTTTTTGAGATTTCATAGAAATCGTAGTTTGAATATCTAGGAATTTAGAGTCAGAATTATGAGAATTCAGAATCAAAATTTCTGAGAATTCATATTCTGAATTTCTAGGAATTAAAAGTCCTATTTTTTTTGAAACTCATAGTCAAAAAATGAGGATGAAAAAGAGTATGAAATAAGTGAGACTTAGTATATAATAATCTATAATATTCTAAGGTTTTGATAAGGATCCGATTCTTATTATTAAAGAAATATATTCTTAAGAAAAAATATGGTTAATAAGAGATACAGAACATTAATCATTACATAGAAAAGTTTGTTAATGTTTAAGAAAATAAATTTACTTTAATGAAAGAAAATTATCATCAAGGAACAAGTGTTTGTGTTTTTCAAAACATAATGGAATGGACAAGTCAGAAGATATATTTTTGACTTAATATAACCATCTCAAATTTTTTTAAACATGTTTCAATATCATCATTCATGTGTACAACATTCTTTCGCCATGAAAACTAATGTCATTAATTTATCCCATTCCACCTCTCAAGGATTAAAATATTGATATATTAATTATTTATATGTGTTATTTAGGATATTATTATTATTTGATAATTATTATATCACACAAACTTTTATACTTTCTATTCTGTGTGAATATGATTATGTCGTTCATTAGTACAGAGGACTATCGCCTTGCGAAGCGATGTGATTTGTTCATGATTTACATGGAATGTAGTAAGGATTGTTTAATGAAACTATGTGAAATACATGATATAGAAATTATTATAGGCTTATAATATATAATTTACCATTATTTATTTCAACACAACATTAAAATGGAAACAATGTTCATGCATATGTATAACCTATCATCTCAATGAACGGTGTATTTCATTTTATGTCACTGAATTTCATAGATTAATATTAGTAATTATATACATAATATATGTTATATTTATATAATTCATATAATTACATAGATTATGAAATCATGATAAAATCTAAGAGGATAAAAAATAGAAAAATAAGAAAATATAAGAAAAACAAAGTAGTTATTTCTCCAAACATAACTTTAACATTGAATTATTAATAAATAGGTAATAAAAAGTTATAATAAAATCATATATGGTATGATATATATAAATATTTTTCTTTAATATATTTATAATAAAATTATATTCATTATTCAATAGGTTTTAATGTGTATGATAGATTTCAAGACTTAAGGTAATGGGATTTTGTCTCAATTTTTTTTCTTTGAGATGTACATTATGATATATACTTATATTATTTCATGAGGTGTATATAAACTCTATTGAATTGTGATGTCATGAATTTTTTTACCCTCAGGATATTTTAATTTCCTCTTTTTCATTCCTTTATTGGGCCTACTATTAAATGTTAACAGAGTGGTAATGATTTTATGTTACAATATCATTATTTATTGAAATTGTGTAATATTTTTTTAATGATAAAATTAAATGGAGAATCTATCAAGAAAATAATGTATATTATTATCATAGGGTTATTTATGAAATATGAAAATAAAATTAAAAATTTTCCACTCTTTGATTCATAAATTAATTGGTAAAAAAATTTTATGAAAATTACACCTTATTTCTCAATTCGGTTGAAAAAACATTTTCTTCCAAAAAAAAATTCTAAAAATTTATTGGAAAATAATTTATTTTTCTAATATGTTTTTTAAAATAAATATTTACCCATGATTAAATTTTATTCTATTTGAATGGAATATTCACACCATATTGCAAATAATCCTTATTAGTTCTTTAGTAAAAATGTGGAATGAATCATTATTTTAACATTTATGGAATTGACGGAACGTCCTATCATCAAAACCATTATTTAATTTACGCTTCCTATATAATTTTTCACAGTAATTTTCAAGGTTAAAAATTGTTAAAATGTATTTTATTTTAAAAATAACTTTTTCAAAGTGGAATGTACATTTTCTTTATGAAATATTAGACATGATCGATCAAAATCATTCTCCATAAAAGATGTAATCCACTGATGTAACTAGTCCTTTGCTAGGGATATAAAAAAAGGATACCAAATTTATTATTTATATGAATGGTTTTTGATGAAACTTTGTTTGTGAAACCTGATTCTCATATAATGGTTATATCATGATAAAATCCATATGAAACCTACATCTTTCTACATAGGTTATTAAATGATGAAATGATAAAATGAGTATGAAACATGTCTAGTTTTCATTGGTTAGGAAATGATGAATTGTTTATGAAGTTCATTTAATTTCATGGGTTATTATCTGATTAAAGTATTATGATCATGTGGAAAAAATATATCATTTTCAATATGTGATGGGCGGGACGTATATACCCCTCTAATGATTTGGTAAATGATTTATATCAGCTTAGATAGGTAGAACTGGAATTGGGTGTGAACCTATTTTAATACGGTTCTATTTCTACAATAATGGTTTTGGGAGTGAACCATGAAAAATATCTTCCAAGTGATTTTTGAGAATCAACAAATATAAAATATGGTTTAGTAATGGACCAATTGATCTTGTATAATTATAATATTGACCATATATTTAATTTTTTTCACAATCTAGGTTAATATAGTGTTTTTTCACATTACATCCGCTTGTTTTAAAATTAATTAAAAGAACGCCTGAGAATTCTATTTTCTAAATTATATATTATATATAGATTTTAATGGCTCTATATTTTCTCATAAATCTCTATTATATTTATAACTAATGTTTATTTTATTTAGGTTAGAGATACAGTTACCTTAATAAAAACCAAAAGGATAAAACATGGGAAACATAGAAGTTAAGGAAAAAATTACAAAAATGAAATTATATTTGTCTGTTGGAGGTTTTTATTGACCATATTTCCCATTTAATCAAAACAATTTCCATTTTGGAGCCACATTTGGTAAGGGAGACCTCCCAATAATGTATACCTTTTGGTACTTGTAAGAGTTCCACTCCCCCTCCACTATAAAAAGGAACTCGACCCTCCCACTTCCACATGCCTATCAAGTCACATTGGATATAACAATATCTACCCAAATAACACCTCAAAAAACCTCCCTCAATGTTAGGAAACTCACCTATTTGAATAATCTATCCATGGTATACCTTTGGTACAAACCTAAAAGAGTTACTCAAATAAGAGGTAACATTCTTTCTCAAAATATTCTATATTATTTTCATTATCCACCAACACAAATAATCTTATAACATGATTATATAATAACACTAGCATAATCAATATAATTATTTTTTTTCATTATTTACGTTTTACCTTAACTTACAAAATTTATATCCAATGGGTAACAAAGATACTTTTTATGTGTACAACAATCTTCTGCCACACAAAATGATGCCGTTTGTTTTTCCTTGACCAAAAAATGGTTGGCAATTATGATGGAAATAAAATTAATATATATATATTATATGATAATTATTATATATTTATTCTTCTATAATTCTTTTATAACATATACCATTATAATTTTCATTTTTTGTAAATACTATAACATTATTTATGGAAGTGTGGAAAACTTCTCCTCAAAGTGATATGATTCATTTACACCATACATGGAATGTATAAAGGATGTTTTAAGTAAATATACGTGAAATAAATTAAATCTATATTATATTTATGACATTATTATTTTTCTATAAATATAATATTTAATTTTATTTATTACCATTTTTACACACTAAAATGTCAAAACATCCGTCATGGATGTGTGGAAAAATGCCTCCTCGACATGATGTGACTCCTTTTTCATAAAAATAATTTCATATATAAGAATATATTATTAAGAAACATTTTATGTATGACATAATGATAATTCTGGAAGTATATAATGTTACTTTACCTATTTCCATAACAATCATTGAGAAAATGGGAATGTTACTCCTACGTATGTAGAACTTACTGTCTCAATGATTGTAACATTTGTTAATTTTTTCTCAACCATATTTAATGATTAATTTTAAGAGTATAATTTTTTTAAATATGATAATTATTCAATAATTATTATTTTTATACGATTAAATAATGACCACATTGACCATAATCGACCTATCGATGTCAGTTTAGAGACATAACTGAATATCTTCAAAACATACGGCTTTAACATTTTTGATTAATTATTTGTATACAAATTTATTGTAAGTCGAATAGAAGTAATAATAAAAATATAAAATGTTATGAAGTAATTATATAATTAATATAAGTATATTATTTCTGAATATAGTGAACAATAATGAAAAAATCGGGCTCTTGGTAAGGAATTTTTATCTCACATTTTACATCTATGAGATAAATGTCATATTCATTCTTTAATTCTTTTGGTAGGTGTATCTAATGATTATTTTGATATATTATGTCTTTAATCCTTTGAAATTAATTATATTTGAAATATTATTTTATTGTTATTCCCTCACTAGGATTATGATTTAAAATGTTTCAAAGTGTTATGGGACACATTGAAATGTTTTAAGATTATTTTCATCAATGATAATTTTAATGATATTTCATTTCTATTAGAAAAATTGTATGACCACTATTAAATAAACCCTTTTTCTTTCCTCTCTTCTGGTTATTCATGACAATTTTCTCGAATTATTATAATTTTCAACTCTTTGGAGCTGATATTTTTTTAGAAAATGTTTTTAAGGAAACTTGACTTCATTCTCTCATTAGTCAGAGAACCTGTTTTCTTCGAGAAACCAATTTTTATAAAAATGTCTTCAAAAAATGTTTTTAACCATTTGAAAATGATTTGTTAAATAAATTTTTACCCTTTTTTGTATTTTTCCAATGACTTCAAAGGAATCTTCTTTTCACTTTCCGAAAATGTAATTTTTCTAACCATTTTAATTTGCAATTAGAATGTTCTTCTACCACACACAACATGTGTGGATTTACATACCATCATTCATTAGAATATTCATTTTCATTTTTAAAAGGTTTATTTTTAAAGAAATTATCGTCAAAAGTTATTTTCAAAGAAAATGATTTTGAAATTGTTTATAAATATAAAAAGGATATTTTCCGGAAGAATGGTTTATTGATTTTTTAATTGTATTTCTATTTATCAACCTAAACAACCCTTGTTCTAACTTATCCTCAACTAGGGATATTTTTTATTAGTACCACTATTATTCATTATTTGGATTCATTATGTTTTTTAAAAAATATTGTTATTTATACCATTAATTTTCAATGGTTAATTAAGTTTTATGATATTCATAATTAACCTATTTTTATCCAAGGGTTCATCACATTCAAAAGGGAGTTCTATAGAACTCATTTATTGTACATAGGTTAATCATGTTTTAAAGGTATTATTGGTTTATCCAATTTAGTATATGAAATCCTTTATGCATGATGAATTTGAAATAGTACTTGCACATTTGATGGGAGATTCTGTGATAGATTAAGGGCGGGTGGGCCCATGATAACCATCCAATGCATTGGGTATAGAATTCAGCTATACGGTTATTCCATTTTTAAGAGTGAAATGTATGGAATCAGACTTCATGATTATTTTAGTTATATGTGTGAAATATATAACGATGTACCAAGGTACCTTTGTTTGTTTTATTGTACTTGCAATATTTTTATATTGTTTCTTACTATTGAAATTGACATCACATGGTTCAGGATTAATTATTCTAATGACTCTTAAATTTTACATGTTTTCATATTTAATGGTATATGTATTTATGGGTATGGGTTATTTTATTATTTTAACACACACTTTTATAAAGTCATCATTATCTTATGCACTGTTATTCTTATTGATTACATTCAATTATTAATGCTTATGATTACCCTTACTAAGCGTTTGAGTTCACCCTTTTTATGTTTCCCTTTCCATAGGTTTTAAAGAATTATTATGACTATTTTATGTCTACAAAGGATATCACGAGGATGTTTTTGCTGAAATATTTTGAAATAATAAAATATCTGTTAAATGGTAGAAATGTATTTATGAATACTTATCTATCCATGTTGATTTGAGTTGGTTATGTTGGAGTTTGTCGTAATCTTCAAAAACTCTAAACCTAAAAGGTCATTTAGTATTTAAGTGATCCATGTTCTCCTTTAATGTTTTAATGTTTTGATGGTAAAGTTTTGATCATAATTATCAATATAAAAATTGGGAATGTAATGGAATGGATTTCATCACAGGATCTAGGAGTGAAATTTATGGGCTGTTATAGTTGGTATGAATGGTCAGTTTAGATAAATTTAGAGATTAGGAGGATTTTATGTGAGGTTATATTTAGAGTTATGGATATCACAAAATATATATCGACTTAAGTATAATCATATGTTTAAAATATTAGTCACTCCATTGAGATTTTCAGTGATGAGATATTAAAGAGATTTTTGGTGAGATTTTTTTGGATTAGGTATTTTTATCCCCTATGATAAAATTTATGTTTTTGGGAGGATTTAGTTTTCATGTTTAAAGAAAAAAAATGGACAACTTGAATGATCGGTGAAAACCTATCACATCTAGCTATGCACTATGTCTTGAACCCATGACCGAAGGATAATAAGGCTTTAACACACTACCACTAGCATATATTATGAATAAGTAAATAAAAACCATTTTCCATGTATAAATTAAGTTTATTTGGAAAATATATTGTATTTTAAATGAGTAATACTGGAATATTTGTATTAGAAGAATATATGATAAAATCCTTTTAATATTTGGGTCTCAAATGTAGTTAGAAAATGATTGAAGAATCTTAAGGATATTTATTTATAGAATAATTTTGTTTTAATATTGGGTATTTATGTTAAATTTTTATGATTAATGTATCATTTGGATTATTACTCATTTTAGGAATTATCATAACATGTGCTGACAATTTTTGTTTTGGATAATTTCTAAAGACAGCTTGAATATCCGGATTATCAATGTTATGGATTTATGGCCTTTAAAAGTTGATTTTAGTACTTCATGAATTGAATCTTCATTTCAGATACTCATAATTTAGATAAAATGATTTTATTTCTTTTGTAAATTGAACAAAGGATGAAATTATAAACATCAAGTATGTTTATTTCATCTCGGGATAGATTGTAGGAGAATTATTTAACTCTAGGGGAAGTATCTTGAAGAAAAAATTATTATCACAGTACCTGAGATTACGATTAACCTATATAATTTTTTATCATCATACAGTTATGTTTCTGATGCCATTAAATATCTATTTATCATTCGATTTTTTGTGATTTATGACCTCAATTAGCCTCTATAATTTTCAATGTTTTCCTTCTATTCGCACCTATGTTCTCCCTTAGTGGAATCCTAGTAATTCATAACATCATGGGGCCTTTATATTTTCCACTTTCCATTTTTAAGATCATGTATTTTAACTCTGTTTATGATGTGGGGTTCAAAACTATAATTCTATAAAACTTAATAATTTCACAACCAAGATAAATTTCGATGGAAAAAATCATTTTATGGAGGGTATGATGTAACATCCTGAGATTCTATGAAATATCTAATTTTAGTTTAATTTTAATTAATTAATAGGCATAGTCACACAAAATACATAGTTTATATTGAATCACACGCAAAAAACATGTTTATATTTCATTTCACACAACACCATGTCCCTTTGAGAACATATGATACACATAAGGTCAAGTCTTACATAACAATAATATATTGTTTATATTGATTTTGAATATCAAATTTGTTTTATGGCTGCTCTATTGAAGGTTTTGAATACAAATATCAATATTTTTTTAAACATATTTATATTTTTTTTGCACTCATCAAATAAACTTTATATGCTGAAAATAAGATTCAATCCAATTTTTAAGCATAAAAAGAAGTATATTTTTAAAAGGTAGTTTTACCACCTTTTAATGGAGAACCTATTTTAAATACAATTTTGAAAATTTTAAAATTTTTAAATGGGAAAATAAAAAAATATTGGAATTGTAATATAAAAAATTACATTGGGTAATTTTTTTTGTTTTTTTGGAACTTTCACTTTTTTGATAAAAAATGTGAAATACTGCATTTTAGTTGAAAACTTCCTTTTCATATAAATAATTATTAATGTTAAAATATATTTTATATTAGTCTTAAATTCAAAATATATCATTTATACAGATATTAAAACAAGTTAGTTCATTGTAATAATTTTTATATTGAATTCAGATATTAAAGCTTGATGAACTTTTGAACATTTTCACTTTAAAAGCTCATTTTCTCACCATGTTAGCTGGGATAACTTTAAATTTTATTTTACCACTTATGTGAATTGAATTTAGGATAATAGAAATACACACTTATGAAAATTATGAATTTTTTTCAAACAATATCATTTATTTTTTTTCAAATAAACAATTTGTAAAACTAAAAAAAATTAACTACATTGATTGATGTAAAATTAAACCTAACAAGAGACTAAACCTTAAAACTGATGGTCAAAATGACCAAAAAATTACCCAAAGGCAATTGTATTCCAATATTTAGAAAATTTTGTTTTGTGATTTTATGTGTTAGTGAGACATATGTTCATGAAAGTTACCCATATGAAAAGTTATGTAACAAAAATGAAAAAATAAACCTTCCTAACCATTAAAATTTATAAAATTTTGAGATATGAAAAAATCAAATTTTTTTTTTCATAAATACCATTTCTAAATATAAACGAGTAATTTTATAATAAATACATATCGTTATTCTTTAAAGATGGATTATTAACATTAATTAATTAATAAACTCCAACACAATGATTGTTTCATTAAAAATTAAAAAAAATAAATGATACTATAAATATTAAACGTGAAGTAAATTTGATGAATGATATTATTTAATTACACGTTAAGAGGTATATATAATGTTAAACATCATTTAAATTAATAAATATTAATTCCAATATTTTTTTTAAATTTTTAAATTAAAATTTAATAAATAATGTCATAATTTATGTTATGCTATATTATAATAAATGATAATTTATTAAATAAAATAAAATTGATAAAAAACATATATTTTACAGAATGATTTTTAAGAATAAATAAATATCAAATAGAGTATATTAATGGAAAAATGATATTTTGTAATTAATATATTGACCTATATATAGTGAAAACATTTTTTGAAAAGTCTAAGTTAATGTAGTTTTTTTGCTCGATACATGCACTTATTTTAAAATTAATTCCAAAAAATAGATGAGATTTATATTTTGTAAAATTAAAAAAATAATTATATTTTATTTTTTCTATATTTCCTCAAAAAAATAACTTTAATTTAGTCTTAATGGTAAAATTACTTCAGTTAGAAATACTATTACTTTAATAAAAACCAAAATTATAAAATTGGGGGAACATAGATATTAAGCAACAAAATTAATAAAATATACTAACTTTTCTATGGTGATGGTTTTTATAGAAAATAATTATCCTTTAATTAATTTTTTTAAAATTTTGGAGTCACATTAGGTAAGGTATAACTCCCTATAATTTATATATTTTTGTATTTACACAAGTGCCACTCCCCCCCACTATAAAAAGACACTCAATCCTACCAGTAACTCACACCTCTCAAGCCAAATTAGAAAAAAATATCTATAAAAATAAATTATAAACATAAATACCCTAGAAATAGAAACCTAAATTTGGAATAAATATTTCCAAGTAATTTTTTAGTATAAACCAAAATAATTTTCCCCAATAAGATGCAACATTATTTTGTGAGCTCTTTTATTTTATTTTCATTATTCACCACATCAAATATTCTTATTACATGATTATATAATAAAAACAGTTTCCCCAATATACATATATTTTGTTATTATAAAGTTTCTACCTTTAATTAAACCCAAATCAATCTAATGGGTAACAAACATACCATTTATATGTACGGTGAACTACCACCCCACTAAGTGATGTTGTTCATTTTTTTCCATTACCACCTTTCATGGTTGGGAATTATAATAGAAATAAAATTTATATATATAATATGATACTTATTATTTATTTATTATTTTTTAAATATTTTATTTCACATACCTTTATACTTTCCATTTTTTGTAATTATGATAACATTGTTTGTGGAAGTGTGGACTATAGCCACCATAAAGTGATGTAATTTGATTATGCTATACATGGAATGTATAAAGGATGGTTTTGATTAAAAATATGTGACATAAATGAAATTTATATGATATTAATTAAATAATTATAATTCTATAAATATAATATATTATTTTATTTATTATGTTTTTCACACACTATAATGTTACAACATCAGTCATAGATGTGTAGACCACCACCTCCTTGGCATGATGTGACTACATTGACATAAAAATAATTATATATATAAATATAAATGATTTAATAATATGGTATCTATGATATAATTATCATTAATTAATGATATATTTTCACATACACTCTTTCCATAATGATCATTGAAAAAATGGAAATGTTATTCATGTACGTACGACCTACCATCTCAATGATCGTAATGTTAATTAATTTATCATAAACATATTTCATGAATGGTTTTAGATGTATAAATTATTTATATGTATGATGATTACATCATGATTATTATTCTTGATATTTTTATTTGAGGACCCCATTAACCATATTAAAACTATCTAAGTCGGTTTTGAGACATAAGCTGAATATGGTCCAAACATCCGACTTAAACATTATTGATTAATTAATTGTATAAAACTCATTCATAAGTAAATAAAATTAATAGTAAACGTGGATAAGGTTATATAGTATGCATATAATTAAAATAAAATTATTATTCATGAATATAGAGAACAAATAGGACAAATCAAACTCTATGTAAGGGATTTTCATCACACTTTCAACATCTATGAGATAAGTGTCATATTCACCACTTTATTCTTTTTTGTGGTGTATCTAATTCCATTTTTGATAAATTATACCATTAAAAATTTTATATTCAGGGTATTTATAACTTTCACTTAATGTTATTCCTTCAAGAGGCTTATGATTTGAAATTTTTTAATGATTTATGGGATACCTTGGAATGTTCAATGATTATTTTCATCAAGAATAATTTTATTGAAATTTCATTTAAATTTGATGAAAATTATATAAAAATATTTAAATAAAACATTAAATATTCTAATACTCTTGTAATTTATGATCTTTTTCAATTATTAGTGCCATTTCCAACCTTTGGTACTCAAAATTTTTTATAAAATATTTTAAAGAAAACCCAACATCATTATATCTTTAGTTGGAGAACCTTTTTTTTTATAAAAACCTTATTATATTATAATGGATTAAAAAAATTCTTTTAACCATTCGAAAATTAATAATTAAATAAAATTTTACACTTTTCTCTATTATTTTTTTTAAATGAATCTTCATTTCCCTTTAAAAAAATTCATTTTTATAAATTTTTTATTGTAAAAAAGGAATGTTATGTTTACCTCATATGACATGTATGGATTTTACTGCAGTCATTCCTTTGAGAAATTCCTTTACATGTTTAAAATGATATCTTTTAATGATTTTTTTCAAAAGATGTTTTCAAAGTGAAGGAGATTGAAAAAAATCAATATAAAAAGGTTATTTTCATCAAGAATGGTTTAAAAATCAATTAATAGTATTTCAATGCATCAAAATAAACTTGGTGTTACATATATTCCCCTTGTAATGTTTTTTATGGAGACAATATGTATTCATTATTTGTATAGATTATGTTTAAATAAAAAATATTGTTATTTAACCCATTTCATTTCCATGGGTTAATCAAGTTTCAAAGTTATTTTTAATTAAACCATTTCTTTTTCATGGGTTAATCAAGATTATATGATATTTTTTTTGATTTCAATAATTTTCTATGAGTTTATCATGTTTTCAAGTGATTATTGGTTTCTCCAAGGTTTTTATGAAATATTTTATGCATGATTATTTTTCAATGGTATATAGAAATTTGATGGGTTCCTCTACATTAGAAAAATTATTGGTTTATAAGTGTGAAAATTATAATTATGTACTAATTTACATTTATTTTTTTCATTCTTCTTGATATATGTTTATAGTGTTTATAATGATTGAGATTAATATCACAAGGATCATGATTATTGATCATGATGACTCTTTACTTTTCCATGTTTTCATATTTGATAATCCATGTATGATGGGTATGATCTATTTTATGATTCACTAATATTGTTTTATTATGTCATCATTCCCTTATGCACTCTTACTCTTATTGATGAAATTTAATTGTTAATTCTTATGTTTACCATTACTAGGTATTTGAGCTCACCATTCTTTTATTTCTTTTCCCCCAGGTTTTAAATAATAACGACGAACGATTTATGACTATAAATTATATCACAAGGATGATGTTTGATGACCTATTTTAAAATATGAAATGATGGGTTAAATGAGATAAATGTACTTTTAAAAACTTATGAGTACATGTTGATATGGGTTGTTTTTGTAATATTTTTCATAATAATGTAAAACTATAAACCTAAAGAGTCATCCAGTATGTAAGTGATCTATGTTCTAATTTTTATGTTGTAATGTTTTGATGCAAAAATTTGGGTCACATTTAGTGACATCAATGTTGGGAATGTAATTTTATGGATTTAAGCGCATAATCCAGGAGAGTGTGTTCTGGACTGTTGTTATTATTACCTCATGGATCATGTTCCCTGATTCCATTATGATTAATTTCTTATAAACTACCTAAATTTATTCCCCAACTCAATATTGGTATTTTTGATATGCAAGATATGGTTTTAAATGTTATGCTCATGTTATCTAACCCTTATGTTCATGTTATGATTGTGTGTCCACTTTAGTCACCCTTAATGTGAATCTGAGATCACTATTTCTTGTGTTTCCTTTTCCCATGTTATGAATAAATTCAAGACATATGATATATTTAATAACGGTTATTATAAGGCCCCAGCCTTAAACCTTACTTAATCTTGAGTTATTACAAGATTACACATTGAGAATCTTTTCGGGTTTAGAGTTTTAGAGAATTAGATCATAAAACATTCATTGCATCCCACATATAAACAAAGTGGTTACATAAAGATAGTATTCTTCATTCCCATAAATGGAAACACATTTAAAATAAAACATGGATTATTTCTTGACACTTCCTTGACACTATCACCATATCATGTACCTTTCCCTTGACCTGTGAGAAACATTTCAAAAAAACTTGGGATGAGCATAAAAAGCTTAGTATGGGTTATAAAAACATGGAAAGGAAACATGAGTTCATATATACATAAGAATGAAATCATACTTTACCCATAAAACATAGGCACTTTAACATACCTCATAAAATCATAAATAAATCATTAAAATCATAAGACATAAAGGTAACTTGAGGCATTCATAACATTCTTACGTAGGGAGTAACCCTCATGGTTACGTTTGGAATACCCATCACAGTATATTCCCTAAAATCTCTTTGGAGAAACCTTAACGTTTCACTCCTTCGCGTCACCCAATGCATTGGTGAGCTATATCGGGCTCAGCCTCCCTTAGTTTATCACGGAACCACCCGTCTTCATAATAATGCCCAAGAACCATAACATAATCGTATCACATAAAACATGCATAAAGGAAACATAACGTTTCCAAATTTCAATCACAATATATCAATACAACACAAAAACATTGTGAAAACCATTTTCAATACCAAAATAAAAGAAAAGTAAAACATGGTATTTATTTTTCTTTTAAAAAGAAGGTATGGCTTGTAGAGGAAGCCGAAACTCAAATAACGGTCACGACGGCGGAGAAGTCATTATCACCGCATACATACGACAAAAACATTCCCTTTTGTCATTTAGTAAACGCTTCGTATAAAAAAGATTCCTTTTGAATAAACTTAAAAGTCAAAGGGGTTTATATAGCGTATAAAAGAAAGTTGTGTATAAAATAAAATATGCCTCAATGAAAGGAGATTGAGACGAAGTCCCATACCTCGTATCCGACTTGACCCGACCATTCTTTAATCTCCTGAATAATAAACTTGAGTTAATATGTAATTGATTATGAACCTTTTTCAAGTTCATTATTCCTTTTATACCATTTTATGAACATCATGTAATCATTTAAGTTAATAATGTTCATTTTGTCGGTATTTGGTTCTTAAGTCAAAAATAGACTTCTTACACTTACATGTTGTTAATTTGGTCAAAGGTTCATTATATCCAGAATTATATTAGTGATTTGGATAACATATATATCATATATATTCAGAATATATATGTATTTATAATATTACATCACATTTAGAGGTAAGAAATGAAATGCACCTTTCATGGAGACGGTAGGCCGTACGTACGCATGAACGCTACTTCCATTTCTATTTCGTATTTCTGGAATAGAATCATAATTATATAAGAGTATATTATAATTCCAGTATAATAACATATATAATATCATTAACTTTATCCTTTACACATCCCACATATGATATTAACGAATCAAATCACTTTCAGGGGGCGGTAGTCCGCACTTCCTAAAATGAAGATATCGTGTTTACCCATAATGGAAACCATAAAGGTATGCCCAAAATGAAAAAACAAAAGCTTAATGAAAACATAAACATATTATATATCATATATAAAAATAGTGACGTCATAATGGCCACCTTTGAAGGTGTTAAATGAGTATTGAACAATCATCGTTTCGGGAGGCAGAATTTCGCCATCCACGGAAACCGTATGTTCTTTAACCATTTGATGTAGTTGTGTGAGATTGTAGCTCAAATAAATCTTATAACAACATACTAGTATATTGAAGATACTGGTGTTGTTACAAAAAAAGTAAATAAAAAGAGTTTAGGGGGTTGGAGAAGCAAAATAAAACAAATGAACATGAGAGAATGAATTACCTTTAAAAGTGTAACTCCTTTTGATTTGAGCCTAAAGGCTTCCTTTGAAAGGATTCTGCCCAAATGGAATCCTCTAGGATGAGGAGAGTTATGTGGAGAGAGTAAATAGGGAGGGGTCGTCTGAGCCAAATGCTTGAGGAGTGTGTGAAATGAGGTAGAGGTGAGGACCTTTTATAAGAGGAGAGGAGGGGCACTTTTGGAAAGTAAAGAAATATTACATTATATGAAAATGTGTTTCGGTTTTAAAAGGTCCCACATTGATATAATTCATGGATAAGGTTATAAGGGTTATAAATACAGTCATCCAATTGGTTTTGGAAATGTGTAGTTCATATATTTTACATTATCTTTCCATTTTATTTAAATCGTCAAATAATGATGTCATCACTGCATCATTATTATGTCATATATAATTTAATTTATTTAATGTCTAAAAATTAAAACAAAAATACTATGATGTATTAAATCTTTTTATCTTTCCAATTACTATTTATAATAAAATATCTGATCGTTATAACCCCATGTAAAAATTGTTTTCATAAAACATATTATGTTTGTGTCATTTTTACTTTTACATTAAATAAAAAGTAATATATGTCATTTCCCAACCAAAGTGGATCCATGGGGTCCCCAAGTTGACCCATGGATTTTCTTGGTCTTCCATGACACAAAAAATGAGGGTAGGACTTGTGTCAAGCTCATTTTATTTTATTAAGGCATTATTTTTACCTTAAACTACACTAATTACCACTAATCGCGATTAAGAACTTAATAAGTTACTATTCACCAAAAAATTATTATAATCTCATTGAACCACATTTTACTTCTTAATGACAACCATGTATGTCGGATTTTTGAAATTCAAAACACAATGATGGCAAAATTCCATTTAAACGGAAAAATCAGTTTTTATAAGTACTACTTAGTGGTTTCACTATTCATAAAAAATTGAAGTTTTTCAGAAAATTACCAAATATTCACCCTAAGCTATATTTGATATGACGAATTCAAAAATGAAGTCTATTTTACAAAATTCGAAACATATAAGTCACATTAATTAATTTAATAATTAATTCCCGCTGTCAGAGCTAATAGCGTGTTTTTATGAAACAATAAGTATCAAAAGATTGACACTAGTTTAAGTCCAATTTCAAAGTGAAATTGATTCCAATGACCACCATTGGATTAAATGGTAAGAATATATTCATATTAAACATTAAGACCAATTCAAAAGATAATATAATCATATAAATAAATAAGATTAAAAAGCAGTTTTGATATAAAATGCAGTATTTTTCACTATTCATTAAAAAATGAACATTGTCAGAAAAATACCAAAAATTCACAAAAAGTAAATTTTGATGTCCCAATCATAAATAATAAGTTTATTTTGACAAACATATTTTATAAAATTGTCAAAAGATATATTTAAAAAGGGTTTTCCATCATAAGGTAGTAAAACAATCTTTTAAGAATATTAGTGTATTCCATGCTTAAGATTGGATTTATTTTGATTTTAAGCCTCTAAAACACTATCTTAATCATTAATAGACATAGATAAAAATATCTATTATTCATTACTTACTTGGGATGTTACATCCTTCCCCCCTTTAGAAAATTGCGTCCCCGCAATTTATTTACTTATCGAATAAATGGGGGTACTAATCCCTCATTGCATTTTCCGATTCCCATGTTGCCTCTTCAATCATGTGGTTTTTCCACAAAACCTTTACCTGGTGAATCAACTTATTCCATAACACTTGCTCCCTGTGGTCAAGAATCTGGACCGGTTGTTCCTCATAAGATAGGTTCTCTTCCAGCTGAACTACCTCTGGACTAAAAACATGAGATGGATCTGGCATATACTTTCTCAACATCGAAACGTGAAAGACATTGTGTACCTGAGATAAAATCGGAGGTAAAGCCACTCGGTATGCAACTTATCCAACTCTCTCCATAATTTCGTATGGTCCAACGAACCTTGGACTCAACTTTCCTTTCTTACCAAATCTCATCACACTTTTCCGAGGAGAAACCTTAAGAAAAACATGATCACCTACCTCGAAAGATAGATCCTTCCTCCGGTTATCCGCATAACTCTTCTGCCTGCTCTGAGCTGTTCTCATGTGTTTCTGAATCAACTGAACTTTTTCTGCCATCTCTTCTACCAATTCTAGTCCCATCAACTTCCTTTCACCCACTTCATCCCAAAAAGCTGGAGTTCGACACCGCTTCCCATATAATGCCTGAAATGGTGCCATCTGTATATTGGAATGAAAACTATTATTATATGAAAATTCAACCAATGAAAGATGTTGGTCCCAACTTCCCTGATAATCCATAGAACAATCTCGTAGCATATCCTCCAGTGTCTGGATTGTTCGTTCTGACTACCCATCTGATTGAGGATGAAAAGCTGTATTAATATTTAATTCAGTACCCAACAACTTCTGAAGGCCTTTCCAAAAGATAGAAGTAAACCTGGGATCACGATCCGATACAATGGAGAGAGGAACTCCATGTAACCTGAATATCTCTTTAAGATACAAACGGGAACTTTGATCAAGAGAGAAAGTATCTCGTATAGCAAGGAAATGACCAGATTTTGTCAAACGATCAACAATAACCCAGATTGCATTATTACCTCGAGATGTCTTCGGAAATCCAACAACAAAGTCCATGGATATATTCTCCCATTTCCACTCTGGCACTGTTAAAGGCTGAAGCATCCCTTTCAGTAACTGCCGCTCTGATTTAACCTGTTGACATGTCAAACACTTCACAGTAAAATCAGCAATATCTCTTTTCATTCCATCCCACCAGTAATACTCCCGCAGATCTCTATACATCTTAGTACTGCCCGGATGAACTGAAAACGGAGAACTATGAGCTTCACATAACAACTCTCACTTCAACTGTGAATCACAAGGCACACACAATCTCTTCCCAAATCTCAAAACACAATCATTATCAACGTTGAATTCAGGCAACTTACCTTTCTGAACCATCTCTACCTTTTTCTTCAACTCACTGTCTCGCTTCTGTGCTTGCTTGATTCTGTCTGATAGAGAAGATTTCACTGATACCTGAAACAAAATAGAAGGACTTCCTGCACCAACAACTTCTATGCCAAAGTTCATCAAATCCTTAACCAAAGGATCACGTTCCAAACACAACATTGTTAATGAAGCATTACTTTTTCGACTCAAAGCATCAGCCACTTTATTTTCTTTTCCCGGATGGTAATGAATTGTACAATCACAATCCTCGATTAATTCTAGCCATCTCCTCTGTCTCATGTTTAACTCTTTTTGAGTGAATATATACGTTAAACTTTTGTGATCGGTATATATTTCACACTTTACTCCATACAAATGATGCCACCAAATTTTTAAAGCAAAAACAACAGCAGCTAATTCCAAATCATGTGTAGGGTAATTTACCTCATGAGTTTTCAACTGTCATGAAGCATAAGAAATTACCTGATCATTCTGCATTAGTACGCAACCATGTCCTTTCAATGAAACATCACTCTATATAACAAACTCACCATTCCTGGAAGGTAGTTCCAAAACAGGAGAATTCACCAATCTTCTTTTCAATTACTAAAAACAATCATCACATTCTTTTGTCCAGATAAACATAACACCCTTCTGAGTTAGCTTAGTCATTGGACTAGATAACCGTGAAAAATTTCTAACAAACCTTCGGTAATAGCCCGCCAAACCAAGGAAGCTACGAATCTCGGTTATATTTGTGGGTCTTGGTCATTCTTCCACAACTTTTGTTTTTGCAGGATCAACAGTTATTCCATCTTTAGAAACAATGTGACCAAGGAAAGAAATTTGTTGCAACCAAAACTCACACTTTCTGAATTTCCCATACAGTTTCTTTTCTTTTATGTTTTGCAAGATAACCCTTAAATGTCTTTCATGCTCCTCTATACTTTTAGAAAACACCAAAATATCATCAATAAAAACAACCACCATTTATCACCTGATTCAACTGAGCCATTACTGCAACAAACTATTTAGTTCTGATTCTAACCATCTCAGGATACTGATTTGAAAGGTCATTTCCCTATGTATGCCTTCCCAGAAAAGCTGTTCTGTTTCCTCTATGAAAAACCATTCTGAACAAACATATCTTAGATAAAGCAACATGGTAATCTTCAAATGCTATATCATTTCAAAAAAAAATATTTTTGGATAATCATTTAATAGAATTCTAACTCCTAAAGTTATCTAAACCGCCCTTTGAAACCAACTATAAGGCCCCGGCCTTAAACCTTACTTAATCATTAGTTATTACAAGATTACACATTGAGGATCTTTTCGGGTTTAGAGTTTTAGAGAATTAGATCATAAAACTTTCATTACATCCCACATATAAACAAAGTGGTTACATAAAGATAGTATTCTTCATTCCCATCAATGGAAACACATTTAAAATAAAACATGGATTATTTCTTGACACTTCCTTGACACTATCATCATATCATTTACCTTTCCCTTGACCTGTGAAAAACATTGCAAAAAAACTTGGGATGAGCATAAAAAGCTCAGTATGGGTTATAAAAACATGGAAAGGAAACATGATTTCATATATACATAAGAATGAAATAATAAATTACCCATAAAACATAGGCACTTTAACATACCTCATAAAATCATGAATAAATCATTGAAATCATAGACATAAAGGTAACTTGAGGAATTCATAACATTCTTACGTAGGGAGTAACCCTCTTGGTTATGTTTGGAATACCCATCTGAGTATATTCCCTAAAATCTCTTCGGAGAAACCTTAACGTTTCACTCCTTCATGTTACCCAATGCATTAGAGAGGTATATCGGGCTCACCCGCCCTTAGTTTATCATGGAACCACCCATCTTCATAATAATGCCTAAGAACCATAACATAATCGTATCACATTAAACATGCATAAAGGAAACATAACATTTCCACATTTCAATCACAAGATATCAATACAACACAAAAACATTGTGAAAACCATTTTTAATACCAAAATAAAAGAAAAGTAAAACATGGTATTTATTTTTCTTTTAAAAAGAAGGTATGGCTTGTAGAGGAAGCCGAAACTCAAATAATGGTCATGACAGCGGAGAAGTCGTTGTCGCCGCATACGTACGACAAAAACATTACCTTTTGTTGTTTAGTAAACACTTAGTATAAAAGAGATTCCTTTTAAATAAACGTAAAAGTCAAAGGGGTTTATACACCGTATAAAAGAAAGTTGTGTATAAAATAAAAAATGCCTCAATGAAATGAGATTGAGACGAAGTCCCATACCTCGTATCCGACTTGACCCGACTGTTCTTTAATCTCTTGAATAATAAACTTGAGTTAATATCTACTTTCTTATGAACCTTTTTCAAGTTCATTATTCCTTTTATACCATGTTATGAACATCATGTAATCATTTAAGTTAATAATGTTCATTTTGTCGGTATTTGGTTCTTAAGTCAAAAATAGACTTCTTACACTTACATGTTGTTAATTTGGTCAAAGGTTCATTATATCCAGAATGATATTAGTGATTTGGATAACATATATATCATATATATTCATCATATATTTGTATTTATAATATTACATCACATTTAGAGGTAAGAAATGAAATGCACCGTTCATGGAGACGGTAGGCCGTACGTACGCATGAACGCTACTTCCATTTGTATTTCATATTTATGGAATAGAATCATAATTATAAAAGAATATATTATAATTCCAGTATAATAACATATATAATATCATTAATTTTATCCCTTACACATCCCACATATGGTATTAATGAATCAAATCACTTTCAGGGGGCGGTAGTCCGCACTTCCTAAAATGAAGATATCGTGTTTACCCATAATGGAAACCATAATGGTATGCCCAAAATGAAAAAAACATAAGCATAAGGAAAACATAAACATATTATATATCATATATAAAAATAGTGACATCATAATGGCCACCTTTGAAGGTGTTAAATGAGTATTGAACAATCATCGTTTCGGGAGGCAGAATTTCGCCATCCACGGAAACCGTAAGTTCTTTAACCATTTGATGTAGTTGTGTGAGAGTGTAGCTCAAATAAATCTTAGAACAACATCCTAGTATATTGAAGATACTGGTGTTGTTACAAAAGAAGTAAATAAAAAGAGTTTAGGGGGTTAGAGAAGCAAAATAAAACAAATGAACATTAGAGAATGAATTACCTTTAAGAGTGTAATTCCTTTTGATTTGATCCTAAAGGCTTCCTATGAAAGGATTCTGCCCAAAGGGAATCCTCTAGGATGAGGATAGGGATGTGGAGAGAGTAAATGGGCAGGGGTTGGCCGAGCCAAAGTCTTGAGGAGTGTGTGAAATGAGGTAGAGGTGGGGTTCTTTTATAAGAGGAGAGGAGGGGCACTTTTGGAAAGTAAAACATATTACTTTATTGGAAAATGTTTTTCGGTTTTAAAATGTCCCACATTGATATAATTCGTGGATAAGGTGATAAGGGTTAGAAATACACTCATACAATTGGTTTTGGACATGTGTAGTTCATATATTTTACATTATCTTTCCATTTTATTTAAATCGTCAAATAATGATGTCATCACTGCATCATTATTATGTCATAAATAATTTAATTTATTTAATGTCTAAAAATTTACAAAAAAATACTATGATGTAGGAAATCTTTTTATATTTCCAATGACTATTTATAATCAAAAATCTGATCATTATAACCCCATGTAAAAATTGTTTTCGGAAAACATATTATGTTTGTGTCATTTTTACTTTTACATTAAATAAAAAGTAATTTATGTCATTTCCCAACCAAAGTGGATCCATGGGGTCCCCAAGTTGACCCATGGATTGTCTTGGTCGGCCATGACACAACCAATGAGGGTAGGACATGTGTCAAGCTCATTTTATTTTATTAAATCATTATTTTTACCTTAAACTACACTAATTACCACTAATCGCGATTAAGAACTTAATAAGTTACTATTCACCAAAAAATTATTATAATCTCATTGAACCACATTTTACTTCTTAATGACAACCATGTATGTTAGATTTTTGAAATTCAAAACACAATGATGGAAAAATTCCATTTAAACGGAAAAATCAGTTTTTATAAGTACTACTTAGTGGTTTCACTATTCATCAAAAATTGAAGTTTTTCAGAAAATTACCAAAAATTCACCCTAAGATATATTTGATATTAAGAATTCAAAAATGAAGTCTATTTTACAAAATTAAAAACATATAAGTCACATTAATTAATTTAATAATTAATTCCCGCTGTCAGAGCAAATAGCGTGTTTTTATGAAACAATAAGTATCAAAAGATTGACACTAGTTTAAGTCCAATTTCAAAGTGAAATTGATTCCAATGACCACCATTGGATTAAATGGTAAAAATATATTCATATTACACATTAAGACCAATTCAAAAGATAATCTAATCATATAAATAAATTAGATTAAAAAGCAGTTTTGATGTAAAATGCAGTATTTTTCACTATTCATTAAAAAATGAACATTGTCAGAAAAATACAAAAATTCACACAAAGTAAATTTTGATGTCCCAATCATAGAGAATAAGTTTATTTTGACTAACATTGTTTATAAAATTGTCAAAAGATAGATTTTAAAAGGGTTTTCCATCATAAGATAGTAAAACAATCTTTTAAGAATATTAGTGTATTCCATGCTTAAGATTGGATTTAATTTCATTTTAAGCCTCTAAAACACTATCTTTATCATTAATAGACATAGATAAAAATATCTATTATTCATTACATACTTGGGATGTTACAATTATAGTTATCATGGTCCTACTGGGAGATGATGTAGTTTACCTATGGTTTAGTTTTCTATGTTTCCACGTTTAAAAAGACACTAAAATATTACAATCCTTTGGAATGTTATTTTTGTAATGTAATGAATATTCTTAAAAATGATGTAATATTTAATTATGATATATAGGGGTTTATATAGTTGGTATCAGGGTATAAGTTTAGATAACATTTTGAAAGTACAATTAAAATAAATTAGTGATATCCCTATGACTAGTTCGAGGATAAGTATAAGGATGAGTCAGTATATAGGAAAATGAAGAGGATTTTTGGTAGAGGATTGAGCGTGTAGTTTCCAATAAATTAAATCCATTTCTCAATAATACAAGTGTATGTGGATCTGTCACTAAGTTGTCTAGGGGTAATAACTCCAAAAAGTGTGTATAGATATGGGCTTGATCAAAACCTTATGAATGAAAAGGGGCCATACAGTACACCTATTTTGATACTCCTAGGGGATACACTTTGGCCATTTCTAAAATCTTTAAAAACCATCCTCAAGGATTTAAATAGATGATGACCTTGAAAACCCATGGATAAACTGCAGGTTTCATAGTTAAAACAATGCTTCACAATTTTTATATATTATTAATGATTTTTTCATTACTATGTGGTTTCCTATTATGATTATTGTTTATTACACAGTGATTTTTTTGGTCTTAGTCAACAAATTGAATATGAAGGAACCATGTTAATGATGATATTAATGGAAAAGAAATGACTTTCCTCCAAGGAATCCAACCATTATGGGAGATATAATGAAAAATATAATTATTATACTCACACAGATTTCTATATATATGAGTCATTTTGGAATTAAAAATGAACAAATGAGTTGAAAAAATTCTATTTATTCCTTCATGGGGTGACATCCAAATTCCTTTAGTTGTACTTTCATTCAACTGGTTGCTAAAAAATTGATCAACATCACTAAAAAGTTATTTTCAATTATACATTATTTGTAATAAAAAAATATTTTGGATGTCTACTATTTGGAAGGTGATGTAGATCAAGGGTTGAATATTATAAAAAAAAACAAAGCACCATAATGAAACTGACTCTCTCGATTCATATTAGTTCAATGACTTGTTTTTCAGTAATTAATTTCCATACACCATTCATATAATGATAAAGAATAATTTACTATATCTAAAGAGAAAAATATAATGTATCCATCGGTATCAATGTGGAAATTTTTAAAATACATGCGATGTACACTTATAGTATTATGATCCAACAAAAATATAAGGATAGTGATTCTTTAGTGGCATAAAACTATGTCCCCGTCGGGTGTTATCCACAAGATAATTCTTTAAAAATGATGAAATCATTTAATGTTCTATAAAAATGTAAATGAAATTTGGATTCTCATATTAATCTCCCGGTTTTTTAAATTAAAGAAAAATGGAAATGAAAGAAAAATAAAAAATCCATAGAGAGAAGAAGATGAATTTTCATTTATTCTCAATGTACTAAAAGAAGTGTTGATGAAATTATATTTATGGGGATAGTAAATATTTTAGGTGTGGAAGAGAATTTCTTTGGGATGTTTATTTTCGATGTGATGGGAGTAATTTAGTTAAATATATAAATAAATAGAAGGCTGATATAGTCTTTATATATTACATTGATGAATTTTTTCTAGTATTTATAGAGAATATTCTTATCTACTCACAGAGTTTATAAGATCATGAAGTTCTCTTGATAATTATACTAAAGATCCTAATAAAAGAAAAAAAATTGTGAAAAAAATACAAATTATGAATTTTGGTTGCAATAGTTTCATTTTTGGGTCACATAATCTCAATAGAGGCTATATCATTAGATCCATCAAAGGATGATACTATTGAATGTCATACTCAAAAAACAATGGTGACTGAGATCCATAGTTTTATTTCATTAGCTAGATATTATCACAGGTTTGTGAATAATTTCTCAAAAATTTATAATACTCTTTCCATGTTCACTAAGAAGGGAGAAAAGTTCTTTAAATATATAAATATGATGAAAATTTCATGGAACTAAAGTGATGACTAGTCATTGAACCTTTTATTACATTACCCTATATTGGATATGGGTTTTTAATCTATACTGATACACAAAATAAAGAATTTATATGTGTTATAATAAATAATGACATGGTTATATATTATGCCTCATAATAATTGAAGATTCATGATAAAAATTAAACAACTCATGATGTGGATTTATCTATGGTATTTTTTCATTAATGATATGGATTGTAATGACCCAAGCATTAAACTAATATTTTTTTCTAATTTTGTGTGTTATTTTATTTTGTACTAACAAACCATATCCTTTTAATAATTAAGTGAGTATAATTGAAATGTGACCATCTGGTTTTGACTATTATATAACCATTGGTCAATATGACCGTTGGAAACAATAATAAATATTAACGTTATAATTGTCGTTTAAAATAGAAATAATAATAGATAAATATTGATGAAAGAAGTGAAGATGGACATATCTAGTAGACTCGGGTTGTACGAAGCCCATATGTTATATCTTAGGATGGAGTTAACATCATGGGGCTTTGCTCTGGACCATTCCCAAGGCGAGATTCAACATATTAAGCTTGAATGCAATTGACTCTGAGAGAAGTTCAAACTGATATAAATCATCACTCCGGCAATGTGGTTGAAGACACCCCTAGATTCTATCACTATTTCACACCTTAATTTTAGGTCATATTCAAGTGTTATAAGGGTCTATGTAATGAGTCCTTAGTTATATTATGTAATCCTTTTGTATTAATAAAATTTTTATTTCTTATTATGATTTTTTTTTATGAATTTTAAATGTCAAGATAAATATATGATGATTTTTCATAAGTTTTGTATTATTGATGAATATAAAAAATAGAGTATTTTAAAATATTTTTTATATACTAAATAATTAATAATGTGGAATGACTGTCAAAAAATGGACATATACAGTTGTGATCAGTAAGAAATTTAGAGTTAGATAACAAAAACGTATTTTTTGGGGAATAGTAAATTATGAATAGCAATATTACTGTAATGAATAGTAATATGACCAATGGAATAGTAACCTCACCTAATTAATTATAATTATTTTTTTAGTCATCTTGAATTGTAATGTGATATAATAGCATAGGTAAAAAAACTATTTTAGAAATTATTAGTTATATTTTAATATTTTTTTTGGGTAAATAGTTATTTTATATAGAAATTAAATATCTAATATTTAGAAAATTATTTGCATTAAATAGAGTTCATTTTTTAAGTCAGAACATTGATATTAGGTTAGGGTTAATTTATGATATTTTTATAAAATGATTTGTTTTTCGGTGTTAATAAAAATACAGTTTTTGAGTTTTCTGTATGTTTTATGATATCATAATAATATAATATATAATTTAAAATGTTTGAAAAATAATTTGGATTAAAATATTATATTAGGTGTCCCAAGTTTCCAAAACCATGGGAAAATACAATGGAAAATCCCATAGTTTTGAAAATACCACTAAGGAGGCATCCCTTGGAAATTAAAAGAATATTTTCTCACTTTCTCTATAAATGTAACGCCCCAACCCCAGTTACCCAGAGTCGATGAATTATTACATAACATTGGAATGATCACAAGAAATATCAAATCTCAAAAGACCGATTAGTTTAGTAGCCTTGGACACACTAGATATATTCATTATGTTTTACATTACATCATAAAATGAAAAATACAATAATATAGTCTCCATAATCCACACTCTTATCCCCTTATACTATCCCTACAGGTCATTAATAAATTACTTCTTCACATCTTGGGAAAAATAAAACAGAGATAAGGTGTGAGCTCAAATGCCCAGTAAGGATAAAAATATAGCAGAAACATTCATAAATAAGAATAAACATTCAAGGCAATGTATAACTAAAACAGTAGCCTTTTAAACTTGAACTTCAACATAGTATGGAAAAAATAAAATGAAATAATGCCATTTACTTATTCACATGGATATTCTACTAATTGAATAATCACATGCAATATCAATAACCACTTTCATAATGATGAAATGCATAATGCCAGACTATCATAACCACATAGCCAAGGCCTCGTGCCAAGACTACAAATAATATTTTGTCAAGGCCTTGTGCCAAGACAATAGTTTGTCTCATGAGACCTACCGATGCATCAAGGAGCTATATCGGGCTCCACCCGTCACTTACTAAGTCCAATGCATTCCTCATATGAAAAGTTTTAAACATAACATAAACATTCGTATTAAAACTAGCATACGAAATGTCAATACTTTATCCACAAACCATGAATGGTATAAAAATAGCACATCCATAGTCAAACATAACTCATTTGATACAATATGGAAGATTGTGTTGTATCATATTAACCTCAATCGAAAATAATGAAGGATATTGATATAGATGAAAATAATCATCAAAACTATTTGAGAGAAATATCCCCCTTTTTCTTGAAATCATTTAAAAGTCACACTATTTGTGAAGAAGCCTTTTAAAAATAGATTTTTGAATCAAAGTGTCCCATTACACTTTGAAACATTTAAAATGAGTTTTAATTTTATAACATTAATGTCCATATAAATAAATCCATAAATTTTTTTTTAAAACATGGACATTAATGAGAAATATTTAGAAGAATAAGTCTTTAAAACATTTAAAAATGGTATTTTAGTTAGAGTTTCGAACAAAAAGAGAGACACTTGAATACAAATAGTTGAGTTAATCAAAACATTGTAATATCATGAGAATAAAGGGATTAATGATATACTATGTCAAAGTACATTATATACACCACATAAATTTGATTCGGTGTATAACAACAAAGAAGTCTCAATGGAATGTAAATTGAGATGAAATCTATCATAAAGGCCGTATCCTTAGGTTAAGGATAAATAAGTGACATAATTATGTGTCAAAAATATAAATAAACTAAATATTATTTGATATTCAGTGTAAAACAATCAAAGGACATTCACACATATTCTAGTAAAAACAACACCAATGAATTGGATGTTTTTCTCAACAAATCTAGATTGGGTAAAAATTACTCTTATCAAGTTCATACCGATGAATTGAGAATTTATCAATGGATTGATTATGTGTATAAAAAGTATATCCATAGAAAGGGGGTGGAAATTATGACATAATCAAATGAATAGTTATTCCACACATAATCTCGGAGTAAAATAATCAATGAAGTATGCGTAAAGCCGAATGAGTGGAAATTGAAATTTCAAATTCCCTTATTGATTTGGTAACTTACGGAACATACACCCATGAAAGAAGGATAATGCAATGATGATGTAAATATACATAAATTAAAGTATATTACACAATGAATACAATCATGGGAAGTACACACACCACATGCAATAAATAAATGGTGAACAATGGAATTCTCATGGAATTAAAAGTGAGATAAGAAACCCCTTACTTTGTAATTTTTCCTTGGTCGATAGTAGGTTAACCTCCTGTATAATGGTGAAATAATTGTTATTGAATTATAAAAGAATCATTTACATTAATATGATATCATATATGTTCTTTTAACATTGATATGATAATAATATCTTAGTATTATCGTTGTTTCGGGTGTTAACTTACTCGTTTTCTTTTATATGTTTTGTCATGTAAGCCATGTTTGTCATGGATAGGTTGTATCTTATTCGTATCCAGAATGATATAATGTCCTTAAACATTATTTTTAAATAATCGAATAATAATTATACTTGAATGGATACGATGGAGAATGAATCTCATCGTGTTCGTGGAGACGGTAGTCCGTACGTACGCACGAGCGACAATATCATTATTTTGATGTTAAAATAATATATAATTGGATGGTATACCATATATACATAATAATTATCATGTTATATTTATTATTTACATGAATTACACATCATTATTATACCCACACAAATAATAATTTATTGAATGACAATTACACCACGACATGGAGACGGAAAGTCGTACATACGCACGTATGGTGACATGTTATTCAAAGGATGGATAGAATACTGAATATGGTTGTACCATATTTATAATAACATCACAGTATATATAAGATACTGTAATTATTATTTTATAATGGTAATAAAAAGAAGGAAGAAGTGGAAGAAGAAAGGAACGCGGAAAAGGGTGGTGAAATCATTACCTCTTCTTCAGGTTCTTCCTTCTGATTTGATCAAAAGGGCTCTTAGGTTGGCTTTATGACTATAGGAAGGCCTCTAGGATAAATTTAGGGAAGTTTAGAGAGTATTTGGGCAGAGTTTGGCCGAGCAAAAAGGCTTTGAAGGTGTGAATTAATGAGAAGGGGGAGTTCCCTTTTATAAGAGCGCTGAGGGGCACCTTTGGAAAAGCTAGAAATATTTTTTTATAATAAATTCATATTAGGTTTCTAATGGCTCCAAAGTGGATTATTTAAAGATTAATGTGGGGATGGGTCGAAAACAACTCAACCAATAGAATTTAGACAGTTTGGGTTACAATATTAACCTTATCATTAAGTATTAACTCTTAGTTAATTAGTTTCACTTTTACAATGTCTCTCTGTATTTTTATATTATATGGTTTAAAAACATACTATATACATCCAAGCGACCTCCAAGTGGTCCATTAATGATACACATATAATGATATAAGTCTCTTTTCTGAACCATAGATTTTTAAGAATTTAATATCAATTAACAATATAATATTTGTTTTAAAAACTCTTTTATTTCAATTTTGATACTATTCAATAGTTTATTTTTTAATAAAATCACTAAAGAATTATTACTTAGAAAAAAGTTAATTAAATAATTCCTAACATGTCATATTAACCTATAAAATTAGTTTAATTCATAAAAAGTCTCAAATTATATTCATTTGGGTATCTACAATATCAATTATTTTAATTTTTCACTATTATGGTAATTACTACCTCACCATTGTGTCATATATAAATTAAATTATTTAATGTCTAAAAATTATAAATAAAATACCATTATGTAGGAAATATTTTTATGTTTATAATTAATATTTATAGTTGAAAATCCAACATATATAACCCTATGTAAAAATTGTTTTTCAAAAAGATATTTGCTTGTGTCATTTTTGTATTCATTTTAACTTAATTAAAATAAAGTGTCTGTATCACTTTCAAGTGGCTCCATGGGGTCCCAAAATCGACCCAAATATGCCCATGGTAAGACATGTATCAACCAATAAGGTTAGGACACGTTTTAGGGTAATTTTTGTTTATTATAATATTTTTTTTGTTAACACTTATTTACCAGATTTACCCTTTAACCATAGTAAAGAAAATATTTACCAAAGTAATTATTCAAAATGTCTAAAAATAAAAGATAACTATTTAAAAAATTTGAACATCATGATTTAAAATATGGAAATCATTTTTCCAAATTCCAAACACAGATGTGGCAGAAATTAATTTAAAATTAATTCTCGCTGTCAAAACAAAAAGCTTGTTTTTAAGAGATAATAACTATCAAAAGATTGGCACTTGTTTATGTCTGGATTAATTGTGAAATTATGTCTAATGACAAAAATTGAATTAAATGGTAAAAATCTATTCTAAATACACTTTAAAACCACTCAAATTCATAATTTATCAATATTAATTATTTTGTTTAAAAAAGTTGTTTTTAATTAAAATTTAGTAATTTTCACTATTAATCAAAATATAAATTTTATTCGAAAGGTTCCAAAATTTCACCCTTGGATAAATTGGATATTCAGAATCCAAAAATGAAGTCCATTTTGAGGGATAAAATTTATAAAATTTTAAAAATTAGGTATTACTATTCATAACGGCTAGTTTGATTGGTTGTGGTGTGTTAGAATCTCGAAGTTGCGTACAATGAACGCCATAGCATTATTTAAAGGAAAACGTACCGTGGAAGCTTGGGGTGTTACATTCTCCGCTCCTTCAATAAATTTCATCTTCAAATTTTTTTTAAAATTAGGCTTGAGAATATAATGGAATGTCCCACATCGGAAAAAGATTAAATAAAACTATCACTTTAAAAGAAAGGAAGAGAGGTATAAAGGTCACCTAAGATAACCCATACTGGGATTCCATGTAGGAAAACATGGATATGGATGATAAACTAAGTGTTCAGTTCTGATGGAGAGGGATAGAAAACATGATTATGAGAAAGTAAAAAATAAGAAAATCACAAACTTGTGTTGGGACAAACGGTCCTTAGTCTCCCAATAGGAAAAGTAAACAGACAACATTTTTTTGTTTTAAGTTACATTACATAAGGAGGAGAAATCCATTTATGATATTGACTAAGAACATAAAGAGATATACTTACTTTTTAAGTAGAGTTTCATTCTTTAATAACTTTTAACCACTAACTCATTTTTTTGAACAATGAGTATTCAAGAAGACTTGGTCACAATGGAAGAGCTAGAAGAAACTTCTATAGAAATACATGATCCACATGGGATAAACTATATATTTACCTTGTCTTTAGAGATTAATCAAAACCAAAATGGTTAGTATAATATCTGATGACCCCCTAATGCATATTCCATTAGAGAAAAAAAACACTAATCTTAATTTCTAAAATTAAACCATCAATACCCCAAAGTTAAATAAATACCATTCAATAATCAATTTTCCTTACAATCCTTCAATATAATCCAAACTAATATTGAGACTCGAAACTTATAAGAATTTAGTCTTCCATGTTAAATTGTATCTCCAAATGACATTAATTACTCTTAAAGTCACATACTTAAAAGTAATTAACCTAATCATTTCTATAAAATACCCAAATCACTATAAATCCACAATAAAAACATAGATAAAAATCCACCATTACTCCTCAAATGAAATCCCATAATATTCTATTTTCCTTGGGCATATAGTGTTCACAAAAAAGCGAACAACTTCTAAAATAACATTTATCACTTAATCACCAAATCATTTTCTTATACTAATGGTATTCATTTGATAAGACACAAGATCCCAAATCAAATTATTATTGATCAATAAAATCATTTAACTAAAAATAATTGTCACACTAACCAGGGACTTCACGTAGTCCAGTGGTAGGTGATAAATCCCAATCGCACTTTGGTTGTGGGTTTGATTCCCACAGCTTTGTCTGACGCGACGGGTTATCACATGGTCTGCGTGTTGTCCTTATTCAAAAACTATATTTTATAACATTACCAAAATGAGATAAATTCCTCAAAATAACCATAACATAATTTAACCACAAATCCTATCTCATACCTTTCATTTTCATCCCAAATTATAATAACTAATAATTACCTCAAACCCAACGATCATATAAAACCAAATGGTTATTTATAACTATATCCATAAGAGAAAAGATAATTCTTACTCAAATATCATTCTCACATGAAAACATTTAGGGTTAAAAATATAAGAGAAAATTATTCCAATGTAAACCAATAAACAAGGAGCACTAATACTTTTTAATCCTTTATCCAACCATTTATTTCCACATAGCTTCTCCTTTGACCATGAAAAATCCTATAGAATAGGGAATTCACTCGAGTAATGGCCAGGTCCCCTACATTTACAGAAAATGAATATAAATGGATTATTGGGAGCATTTTTATCTTCTTCCATAGTACTCTTCATTTTTCTTTGGTAACTCTTCACTTTATGTCCTTCCTTCCCACATGTAAAACATATCGTTGTCCAATTGAGACACTTTCCTGGGTGTCTCCTTCCACATTTCCTGCATGATGGAAATTGATGATTTCTTTCTCCATTGTCTCCAATACTGGAGCTCTTATCATTCATCACCTTTCTCTTCTTTGTTGAGTCTGGTAATTGGTTAATATATATATTGTTGATCATATTTTTATAAAATTGATTTGGAATAAAGACGATATCTTTTATGCTTACCAACATTCCATTTTGTTTCTCATTTCCACCACCTTTTCCACCTTGTACATCATTCTCAAAGTCACTATGACTTCCTTGGAATCTAGCCATTGACTAAAACCAGAAAGCATTGTGTGAGTAACAGTAGTCATAAAATCATTTAGAGATTAACATGTCACCATATTCTCAATTTGAAACAAATTAGGATTAACCAAGGTTATTTACTCTCATCTTATATATAATACTTAAATCAGTTTGTAAAAAAATGCAAATTATCCTAAGAATATCCCCCGGGAGTGTCGTAACCAAGAGTGCAGCAAGGCCCATTGTCGTGCACCAGTTCCCGTTCGAGTCAAGCTCAAAGTGGTGTTTTTGGGTTTTACCACTAGGTACATCTATACCAGAGCCGCCTCTACCTGCTCGTATCCAGAAAGGGGTGTATTGCCCAGAAAACACACAAAATCTCTACAATACCTAAATTTTAGGAAGTTCTTCTACACTAACCCTCAAAGTTCATCTTAGGTCTACGTGCTCTAATCAGATTTTATCAAAATCTAGCTTCCAAGGTTTATACTAAACTTCCTCTGATACCAACTGTAATGCCCCGACACTAGTTACCCAGAGTCGATGCATTATTATATAACATTGGCATGATCACAAGAATGATCAAATCTCAGAAGACCGATTAGTTTAGTATCCTTGGAAACAGTAGATATATTCATTAAGTTTTACATTACATCATAAAATGAAAACTACAACAATATAGTCTCCATAATCCAAACTCTTATCCCCTCATACTATCCCTGCAGGTCATTCATAAATTACTTCTTCACATCCTGGGAAAAATAAAACATAGAAAAGGGGTGAGCTCAAATGCCCAGTAAGGATAACAATATTGTAGAAACTTTCATAAATAAGAATAAACATTCAAGGCAATGTATAACTAAAACAAATGAATTTTAAACTTGAACTTCAACATAGTATGGCAAAAATAAAATGAAATAATTCCATTTAGTTATTAACATGGATTTTCTACTAATCAAATAATCACATGCAAATCAATAACCACTTTCTTAATGATGGAATGCATAATTCCAGACTATCATAACCACATAGCCAAGGCCTCGTGCCAAGACTATAAATAAGATTTTGCCAAGGCCTTGTTCCAAGACACTAGTTTGTCTCATGAGACCTACCGATGCATCGAGGAGCTATAGCGAGCTCCACCCATCACTTACTAAGTCCAACACATTCCTCATATGAAAAGTTTTAAACATAACATAAAAATTCGTATTGAAACTAGCATATGAAATGTCAATACTTTAACCACAAACTATGAATGGTATAAAATAGCACATCAACAGTCAAACATAACTCATTCAATACAATATGGAAGATTGTATTGTATCATATTAACCTCAATCGAGAATAATGAAGGATATTGACATAGATGAAAATAATCATCAAAACTATTTGAGAGAAATATCCCCCTTTTCTTGTAATCATTTAAAAGTCACACTATTTGTCAAGAAGCCATTTAAAAATAGATTTTTGAATCAAAGTGTCCCATTCCACTTTGAAACTTTTAAAATGAGTTTCAATTTTAAAACATTAATGTCCATATAAATAAATCCATAAAACCATTTTTAAAACATGGACATTAATGAGAATGATTTATAAGAATAAGTCTTTAAAACATTTAAAAATGGTATTTTAGTTAGAGTTTCTAACCAAAAGAGAGACACTTGAATACAAATAATTGAGTTAATCAAAACTGTACAATATCATGAGAATAAAGGGATTCATGATATACTATGTCAATGTACATTATATACACCACATAAAAGTGATTTGGTGTATAACAACAAAGAAGTCTCAATGGAATGTACATTGAGATGGAATCTCTCATAAAGGCCATATCCTTTGGTTAAGGATAAATAAACGACATAATTATGTGTGAAAAATATAAATACACTAAATATTATTGGATATTAAGTGTAAAACAATCAAAGGAAATTCACACATATTCTAGTAAAAACAACACCAATGAATTGGATGTTTATCTCAACAAATCGAGATTTGGTAAAAATTACTCTTATCAAGTTCATACGGATGATTTGAGAATTTATCAATCGAGTGATTATGTGAATAAAAAGTATATCCACAGAAAGGGGAGTAGAAGTTATGACATAATAAAATGAATAGTGATTCCACACATAATCTCGGAGTAAAATAATCAATAAATTATGCGTAAAGCTGAATGAGTGGAAATTGAAATTTCAAATTCCCTTATTGATTTGGTAACTTACGAAACATACACCCATGAAAGAAGGATAATACAATGATGATGTAAATATCCATAAATTAAAGTATATTACACAATGAATACAATCATGGGTAGTACAGACACCACATGCAATATATAAGTGGTGAACAATGGAATTCTCACGGAATTAAAAGTGAGATAAGAAAACCCTTACTTTGTAATTTTTCCTTGGTCGACTGTAGGTTAACCTAATTTATAATGGTGAATTAATTGTTCTTTAATTATACAAGAATCATTTACATTAATATGATATCATATATGATCTTTTAACATTGATTTGTTAATAATATCTTAGTATTATCATTGTTTCGGGTGTTAACTTACTCGTTTTCTTTTATATGTTTTGTCACGTAAGCCATGTTTGTCATGGATAGGTTGTATATTATTCATATCCAGAATGATATCAATTCCTTAAACATTATTTTTAAAAAATCAAATGATAATTATACTTGAATTGATATGATGGAGAGTGAATCTCATCGTGTTCGTGGAGATGGTAGTCCGTACGTACGCACGAGCGACAATATCATTATTTTGATGTTAACATAATATATAATTGGATGGTATACCATATATACAGAATAATTATCATGTTATATTTATTATTTACATGAATTACACATCATTATTATACCCATACAAATAATAATTTATTGAATGACAATTACACCACGACGTGGAGACGGTAAGCCATACGTACGCACGTATGGTGACATGTTATTCAAAGGATGGATAAAATACTAAATATGGTTGTAACATATTTATAATAACATCACAGTATATATAAGATACTGGAATTATTATTTTATAATGGTAATAACAAAGAAGGAAGAAGTGGAAGAAGAAAGGAACTCAGAAAAGGGTGGTGAAATCATTACCTCTTCTTCGGGTTCTTCATTTTGATTTGATCAAAAGGGCTCTTAAGATGGATTTATGACTATAAGAAGGCCTCTAGGATGAATTTAGGGAAGTTTATAGAGTATTTGGGCAGAGTTTGGCCGAGCCAAAATGCATTTAAGGTGTGAATTAATGAGAAGGGGGAGTGCCCTTTTATAAGAGGGGTGAGGGGCACCTTTGGAAAAGCTAGAAATATTATTTTATAATAACTACATATTCGGTTTCTAATGGATCCAAAGTGGATTATTTAAATATTAAGGTGGGTATGGGTCGAAAACCACTCTACCAATAGAATTTAGCCAGTTTGGGTTACTATATTAACCTTATCATTAAGTATTAACTCTTAGTTAATTAGTTTCACTTTTACAATGTCTCTATGTATTTTTATATTATATGGTTTATAAACCTACTATATACATCCAAGCGACACCCAAGTGGTCCATTAGTGATACAAATATTATTATATAAGTATCTTGGCCTATCCTTATATTTTTAGGAATTTAATATCAATTAATAATATAATATTTGTTTTAAAAACTCTTTTATGTCAATTTTGACACTATTCAATAGTTTATTTTTAAAAAAATCATACAATAATGATTACTTAGAAAAAAGTTAATTAAATCATTCCTAACATGTCATATTAAACTATAAAATTAGTGCAACTCATTAAAAGTCTGAAATTATATTTATTTGTGTATCTACAATATCAATTATTTTAATTTTTCACTATTATGGTAATTACTACCTCACCATTATGTCATATATAAATTAATCTATTAAATGTCTAAAAATAATAAATAAAATACCATTATGTAGTAAATCTTTTTAAATTTCTAATGAATATTTATAGTCGAAAATCCAACATATATAACCCTATGAATTTATTTTTTCAAAAAGATATATGCTTGTGTCATTTTTGTATTCATTTTAACTTAATTAAAATAAAGTGTCCCTATCACTTCCAAGTGGCTCCATGGGGTCCCAAAATCGACCCAAATATTCCCATGGTGAGACATGTATCAACCAATAAAGTTAGGACACATTTTAGGGTAATTTGTTATTATTATAATATTTTTTTTGTTAACCCTTATTTACCAGATTTACCCTTTAACCATAGTAAATAAAATATTTACCGAAGTAATTATTCAAAATGTCTAAAAATAAAAGATAACTATTTACAAAATTTGAACATCCTGATTTCAAATATGGAATCCATTTTTCCAAATTCAAATCACAAATGTGGCAGACATTAATTTAAAATTAATTCCAGCTGTCAAAACAAAAAGTGTGTTTTTAAGAGATAATAACTATCAAAAGATTGGCACTTGTTTATGTCTGGATTAATTATGAAATTATGTCTAATGAAAAAAATAGAATTAAATGGTAAAAATATATTCTAAATATACTTTAAAACCACTCAAATTCATAATTTATCAATATTAATTATTTCGATTAAAAAAGTTGTTTTTAATTAAAATTTAGTAATTTTCACTATTCATCAAAATATAAATGTTATTCGAAAGGTTCCAAAATTTCACCCAAAGATAAATTCGATATTCAGAATCCAAAAATGAATTCCATTTTGAGAGATAAAATTTTAAAAATTTTAAAAATTAGGTATTACTATTCATAACGGCTAGTTTGATTGGTTGTGGTGTGTTAGAATCTCGAAGTTGCGTACAATGCACGACATTGCATTATTCAAAGGGAAACGTACCGTAGAAGCTTGGGGTGTTACAATAAATACCAACCCATTATTTCTTGAATTTCATTAAAAATTATACTCAATGACTATATGGACTTTTTAGCTTCCAAGGAGTCCTCCCAAGATGCCCTCAATCCCCACAAGGTCACATCATTCCATATTTTGAAGTTACTCTTCAATGTAAGGGAACCATTCACCCTCCTCTTTTAGTAAAAAATTATTTCATGTTATGCATTTTAATTTTAATTTTATTATGATGGGCTATGCTATTACATACTATTATTTCTTTAAAATTTGTGTAAAAATTATGATACACCATTTTAGCTCTCATTAACTATTTTTATAAATTTTTAAGTGACGTCGTTAGGATGCTGAATTTTCATACGAGAATTATGTACTTCTCTTTTACATTCAAGTTCTCTTATCTATGGTTTCTCCTTCATGTTTCTATACTATGTTCTTATATCTAGGTTAGTATGTCCTTATACTATATTATGAGTCTCTTATGAATGGGTGACCTAAGTCCCATCTCTTTTTAATGTTTTCTAAAACCATGTTGCATAACCATTATGTTGTGAAATTTTCATCTCAAACCCATCTATTTTTTCTCAAGAAAATATCTTATTTTATTTGTTTAAATACAAAACCTACATTAATTTATAGGTGTGTTTATCATGGCATAAAAATGAATTATTTGATTCTAGAATTTTCAAACATAAATCCCTCATTCCCATTCCATGGGATATAAATGACATAACATCATGTTTTTATGCACTTTTTAAAATGCCATGAATTTGACATAAAACCCATTTCCATTATTATATATGGGTTTTATATGAAATGGTTGATTATGATTTATGTGTCTCAAATGAAAATAAATACATATATCTAATGCATTGGTTGAATAAACTAATCTATAGAGATGAAAAGTTTTATGATACCTTGGTGAATAACCTTGGTAATTTTTATGACTCCATGGGGAAGGACCATAGTGATATGCTTATGAATGTCTAAATTAAATGTTGTAGCCACATTTTAATGTTATGATAGAAGTTATTATTACTACGATATTACTCTTTATAATACCTTAATGATGTTCCCCATGTTCTTATTGATATTGATGAAGTTCACATGTACATTGTTTAACTTGTTTTATTAACTGGGCCTTCAGCTCACCATTTCCATTGATGTATGTCCTTAGGTTATGAGATGAAGTAATTGTACCTAGGATGAACATTTAAAGAAGCATTTCATGTGGATTAAAACAATTTTTTATGTTTTCGTGTATTAAGTACCATTCTTCCAAGACACTATACTTTAATGATCCTCTGTTTGTAAAATGAAATGAAAATTTAACTAATAAAAATGAGTGATATATAGATGGTATCAGAGGATATTTTAGTTATTTGTGAAAATTGGGCTATGAATACTTTAGGAAGAACCCTATAGAAAAGTATAAAAATTGGAAAACTTCATGGTATTTTGGTGAAATATTAAGTAAGTAGTTTCGGAAAAAATAAATTCATGTTTAGATATGAACAATGTGATGTAGACCTGGCACATATTTATCTAGGGGTAAAACCTAAAAAAACTTCTTTGATCTAGACTCAAATTGGAATTGGTTCACGACAACTGGCATTGCTAAAATCTTAGTTTGACACTCCCAAGGGATATTTTTGGTTAATCACAAGATTTTTATGAATCAGTATGAAGGATTTATAAGGAAATGTAATTGATGTTAAAGAATAATATGTTTATGCATTATGTTTTAAGACACAAAAATTCTTTATAGTTAAAATATTTATAAATTAAATAATCTTCCCCCGAAGGTTTTATTTTTTTAGAAAATTACTCGCATAAGGAGGAACAATGAAAATGGTGGATGTAATGGACCATGCACTGACGACCCTCTGATAAAAGAAGGAATGGAAAATTTCATGATAATGATGAACCAGCTGACTTATGTTATGGGAAATAAGTTAAATGAAGATGAGGGACTAATTTCACCATGAAGAGAACAAATTTTTGTTGAGTCCTTTATGCATAAAAGACCACTAAAATTTAGTGGATATACTGACCCATTGATTTCTGAATAGTGGATCAGCACAATTGAAAAGATATTTTATACGCTCTGCTATTTAGAACAAGAGAAGGTCACTATGGCTATTTACTGCTTAGAGGGAGAAGTTGATCATTGGTTGGAACAAATTAAAAAAATAATCCCAGGAGTGGATGTTGAATCTATCTACTAGGAAGAGTTCATAGGGATCTTCTTCAATAAGTATTTCCCCCATTCAATGAGAACAAAATGGAGAAGGAGTTTATCATGCTGAAGCAGAAGGAGAATGAAAATGTTGAAAGCAACAAGATGAACATCAGAAGGATTTCTTGTTTCATCTCGTGATTTTTCATGGGTCCTAATGAGAAGGTTGATATATTTTTTAGTGGACTGAGACCTCATCTACAGAATAATCTAGCCAACCGAGACTATGATATATATAAAGAGATCATATAGAGTGATTTGAAAGTAGAACTAGAGTTTGGTGAGATTTAGTGGTATCATAAATCCAGTGACAAGAAGAGATCAATGGAGCCCAGCTTAGGGATGATATTCGATTAGTGAAGAGGAGGCAAGAAAGTGCAACATCACACATGTAATAAATGTGGGAAGAATCATTCAGGGAACTACCTACTCAGAAGTAATAAGTGATTCAAATGTAGAAGATATGTCCATATCATGTGGTATTGTTCTAGTGAGGTGAAGCCTAAACTTCCCAACACAAACAACAAAGTGAAGATAGTGCAGGCACTACCTGAAGTCCAATTCTATAAGTTTGGAAATATTGGGAACTTTTCCAATCACTATTCAAATCTGAGGAAAGTGGAGGGGAATCACTATGAGTCACAAAAAATTCCAAGGGATCATGTCTATTCTATTTATATCATAACAGCTGATGTTGAAGCTCCAAATGATATAGTGGGAGGCAATCCTGTTGTTCTCTGGAAGCTAGTGATTACGTTGTTTGATTCTGTGTCTACGTATTCCTTTATTTCTTACAAGTTAGCAAGGAGTTTAGAATCTATCCCAGAATTTCTAAAAGTATAGTTATTAGTCAAGACTCCTAGTGGGATTATGTAAGCATCATCAGTGTTTAGAAACTAGAGTATTTACTTTAGTGAGAACAATCTTATCCCATATCGATAAGTCATTACCAGGATAGAATTTGACATTATACTAGGGATGGAATGGCTCTTAAAGTATAATGCTAAGATAAAATGATAAAATCAAGGAAATATGAGTAGTCTTGAATGAAAAACTTACAGTTATCTTCCAAGGAGAGATATCCCAACCTGCTTTTTGTCTAGATGAACCTTTTATTTCTATATTTATGGAGTTTGTTGGTAAGGAAAGAGAAGTAAATGAAAGTATAATGATAGAAAATGTCCCAATCTTTCAGAAATACACTGACTTAATTCTTAAGGAGTTACCTAGAGCTCCTTAAAAAAGAGAGGTGGAGTTCTCTATTGAAATCATACTTAGATCTCACCAGATAAAAGTGACCCCATATAGGATGGAAAATGTGGAGGTAGAGGAATTAAATAAGAAACTCCAATATCTTTTTGAGAGGGGGTTTATCTGAACAAGTGTGTCTCCTTGAGGAGAACTTGTTCTCTTTCTTAATAAGAAGGATAGATCAATTTGGTTATGCATTGTTTATAGATAATTGAATGGGATAATAGGGAAGAAAAAAATAACCTCTTCCACAAATTGATGACTTATTTGACCAACTTTGTGGGGATTAATTATTATCCAAGATTTATCTTCGATTTTTTTATCCACAATTGAGGGTGAAGAAGGATGATATTCCAAAAACCAACATCCGATCAAGATATGGGCATTATGAGTTTGTTGGTATGCCCTTCAGAATAAATAATTCACCAGAAATCCTTATGGATTTGATGAAGAGAGACTTTAAGTATTACCTTGAAAACATTGTGGTAGTTTTTATTGATGATATTATGATATATTAAAAAATTCATGATGATCCTAATGATCATCTAAGGGTTATTTTACAAACTCTACAAAAGGAGAGGCTTTTTGGAAATTTCATCAAATGTGAATTTTTTTTACAAAAAGTATCTTTTTTAGGGAGCATTGTAACCAATAAAGGAATCAAAATTGAACCTATATTGAGATTGGTTTTAGAGGAGTGACTTCAGCCTACAATAAAAGCTAAGATTTGTAGTTTCCTTGGATTTGAGAGATATTATAGGAGGTCTGTTAAAATTTTTTCATTATTTTCTAATTCATCAACAAAGTTAACTCGAAAAGGAGTCAAGTTAATATGAAAAAATGAGTGTGGGGATATATTATAAGAGCGGAAAAAGAGATTGGTTACTGAACCTGTGTAAAATATTCCCTCATGTAAATAAGGATTCGTTATATTTTGAGATTCATATCAGAATGGGATTAGGTGCATCCTAAAAAAAATGAGAAAATCATTGCTTATGAATCTCAATTGTTGAAGACTCATGACAAGAACTATCATAGAAATTATCTTGAGCTGGAAATGATTGTTTTCTTCTCTGAAGATACAGAGGCACTGAATTTAATGGGAGAAATGAGATATATACATAGACAATCAATGTTTGAAGTTTATTTTCACACTTAAGGAATAGAACAGGAGACAGAGGAGATGGTTGGAAATTCTTAAATACTATGATTAATCAATTAATTATCATCCCATAAGAGAAAAGAAATATGCCGATATATTAAGTTGGAAACTCCTTGTTGTTCTTTCCATGATGAGGATTCAAAGAGATCCCATGATCCAAGACATAGTAAAAATGGATATAGAAATTATAAGGGAAGGGACATCATCAAAATTATACCAAATGATTTCTCAACTGTCCTTACTAGAGAATATGAAGAAAGATTCGAATGATGTTCCTTTTTTACAGAATAAGTTTTAAGATGTGAAGGTTGGGATGTTTCCTAAGTTCAATATTAATTAATACGGTATATTAAAATTTCATATAAGACTCTGTGTTCCATATATTATGAAAATAATGAAGGAGCTGATTTATGAAGCTCAGAGATCTACTTTCATTATAAATTCAGGAAGCATGAAAATGTATAGGGACCTTCGTGATCATTATTGGTGGGATAATATGAAAAAAGAGATTACTGACTACACTACAAGGTTCCGGGTATTTTAGAAAGTGATTGAATAGAGACAAATTTCTCAAGGGGTATTACAACCACTATACATGACAACATGGTAGTGGGACAATATCACTATGGACTTTGTCACTGGTCTCCCACGAATAACCAAAGGAAACAATGTGATATGGGTTATTGTGGACCGTCTCACCATGACTACCCATTTTATATGTATTCGAGAAGATTTCTCTCATGATCATATTTCCAGGATTTATATGAATGAAGTGGTAAGGATGTATGGAGTTCAACTGTCTATCATATCTGATCATGATCCAAGGTTAACATCAATATCCAGGAGAAGTCTTCAACATGCTATGTGTATCGAATTGAATTTCAGAATGTCATATCTCCCGAAAACTAATGGCCAGTCTGAAAGGACTATTAAAACACTCGGGGACATACTGAGAACATGATCAATGGAATTTAAAGGTGGATGGGATAGAGAATCTCAAATTAGTTGAGTTCTCTTACAATAATAGTTTCCACTCTAGCATTCAAATGGAACCCTACGATGCTCTATATGGGAACCGATGAAGAACTCCTACATGTAGGGATGAATCTAGTGAGAGAATGATTCTTGGTCCTGATATTGTACATGATATGAATGAAATGGTCCATTCCATCCAACAACAGAATAAGGCAACTCAGAGTTGTAAAAATAGCTATGCCAACATCTGTCGAAGGGACTTGGAGTTTGATGTTGGTGAAAAATTATATCTTGGAAATTCACCTTGTAATATATTCATGAGGTTATGGAAAAAAGAAAATCTCCACTCTAGGTACATTGACCCCTATGAAATATTTGATCACATATGAGTAGTGGCTTATCGGCTGCCACTTACACCAAATATAGTACAAGTTCTTGATTTCTTTCACCTGTCCCTCTTGAGAAAGTACATACTTGACCCTTCATGTGTACTACATATAGAGGTGGTAAAATTGTAACATGAACTCTCTTATGTGGAGTAGAAGGTTGAGATCTTGGATCACAGATACAAGGTTCTATAGAACAAGACTACCCACCTTGTTAAAGTGTTATGGAGGAACCAAAAATACTCAGATGCCACTTGGGAACCAGAGGAGTCTATTAGGAAGATGTATGCACACTTCTCTCTTTTGAGGGTACGAGTTGGAATTTCAGGGATGAAATTTATTAATGGGGGAAGATTGTAATAACCCAAAATTTTGAATAATATTTATTTCCTATTTTTTTATGTTATTTTATTTTTTACTCAACAGAACTATATCCTTTTATTAATTAAGTGAGTATATTGAAATGTGAACATCATGTTATGACCATTATATGAGTAATGGTAAATTCGAACATTATAAACAATAATTATTTTTAATGTTATAATTGATATTTAGAATAGAGATAATAATGGATAAATAATGTAGAAATAAGATTCGATGGCATCATATAGTAGAACTAGGCCATACGAAGCCCATATTTTGAAGCTTGGGAAGGAGGTGGAATCACTGGGCTTTTTCTAGACCAAACCCAATACGAGCTTCAACTTGTTAAGATTCAATGTAATTTGCTTTGATAAAAGTTCAAGCTAATAGAAATCACTACTCGGGAATTTTTTTTGAGCTTTCCTAAGATTCTATCACAATTGGATAAATTACTCTTATGTCCTATATTCGTGTTATATGGGTCTATGTAACATGGCCTTAGTTAATTTTTTTAATCATTTTATATAAATAAAATTGTTATTTAGTATTATTGTTCTTTTAAATTAAAATGTAAAAAATATAGAATGAAATTTTAGTAGTTTAATATTATTGATGAATTTAAAAGATGTTTTTTAAAATAATTTTATGCATTAAATAATTAATAATGTGGAATTACTTTCAAAATGTGGGCAATACAGTTTTGATCTATAAGAAATTTTGAGTCTGATAAGATCATCTTACTTTTTTAGTGAATAGTAAATTATGAATACTAATATTACCCTTAATAATAGTAATATGAAAATGGAATAGTAACCTCAATTAATTAAGTATAATTATATTTTTTTGCATCTTGAATGGTAACATGTTATAATTTTATATGTAAAAAAATGTTTTAGAAATTATGAGTTATGTGTTAGTATTTTTTTGGGTAAATAGTTATTTTACTTAAAAAATAAACATCTCATATTTAGAAATATTATTTTTATAAAATAGAGTTTATTTTTTAATTCATAATTTTGATATTATGTTTGGGTGAATTTATGAGATTTTGGTAAAATATTTTATTATTTTGTGAATAGTAAAAATACAAATTTTGAGTTTTTAGTGTGTTTTAGGACATTATAATGATGTAATATGTAATTTGGAATTTTGGTAGACTACTTTGGATTAAAATATTATATTATGTGTCCCAAGAGGCCAGAAACATGGGAAAATACCATGGGAAAAGCCATGGTTTTGCAAAAACCACTAATGAAGTGTCCCTTGGATATTAATAAAATATTCCCTCACTTTTTCTATAAATACTAACTAATTAGATCATTTCATTCATTCCCAATTAATCCAAAACTATGATCCAGTTTTTTTACCTCTCAAGGATTCTTCCCGAGGTTCCCTTAATCCCCCAAGGTCCCAACATTAGAGTTTTTGATGTTACTTTTCAATATAAGGTAACCTTTCAGCCTCCTCTTTTAGTCTAGACTGATTTCATTTAATTTCTTTTAATTAACATTTTATTATGTTGTGGTATGTCATTTTATATCATTATGTATTTACATTTTAGGTCCAAATGTTGAGAGACCCTTTCTTCTTTCATCAACTGATTTTCTTAATTTTTATGTGGCGTTATTAGGCTGCCGAATTTTTGTAATGAAATTCTGCCCTACTATTTTCCATTCAAGTTCCCTTCTATGTGGTATGTCTATCAAGTTTCCATAAAATGTTTTTATCAAAATTTTATTCTCTATTTATATTGTATTATGAGTCTCTTATGAATGGGTGACCTCTAAAACCATGTTGCATAGCTTTTATGCTGCAGAATATTTGTCTCAAAACCTCTATCTTTCCTTCTAAAGAAATTCTCTATTTTCTTTATATGAATACCCAAACATAATTCATTTACACAGGTAATTATCATGGATTAAAAATGAATTATTTTATTATGTATTTGTAATACATAAATAAATCATTCCCTTTCTGTTGGATATAAATGACATAACGATCATGTTTTTAACAACTTTTTAAAACTATGTGAATTTGATATAAAACCCATTTCTTTTTATTATCTATGGGTTATTTATGAAATTTATGATTAAGATCTATGTGGATCACATAAAAATATAGACAGATTAATGGAGTTACCTGATAGTGACCCAATACATTGGGAAAATAAGTTAATCTCTAGAGATGATATGTATTATGATACCTTTGTAAATAACCTAGGTATTTTTATGACACCTTGTGTATGGAGCTTGGTGATATGCTTATAAATGTATAAATTAAATGTTGTAGCCACATTTAGAAGTTATGTTTCATGTTTTTATGATTATTATATTCCTCTTTATCATAACTTTATGATATTCCCCATGTTCATATTGATATCGCTTGAGTTCACATGTAAACTGTTTCACTTGTTTTCCTTACTGAGCCTTTTTCTCACCCTTTACATTAATGTATGTCCTTAGGTTATGAGATTATATAATTTTACCTAGGATAAATATTTCATAAAGCCTTTAAAGTGGATTAAAATATTGTTCTATGTTTTCATGTATTATGTACCTTTTTTCCAGGACACTAAACATTAAAGATCCTCTATTTGCAAAATGAAATGAATAGTTATGTAAAAATAAGATGATATTCTATATGGATGAATTATCTATATAGGAAAAATTTGATATATGTTAATCATAAAATTCTTAAATATATAATCACACATAAACAGATTAAATTATTCCAATGAAGATTATTACTATTGATTAAACATTATGAGTACCCAAGACATTGCCACATTGGGAAAGTGAACAATGTGGGTGATGCTTTGAGTTAAAAGGATCATGTTGTATTATCAATGATGATGATTAAAAAAGATAAAATATTTAAAAAAAATTACATTATAGGCCTGGAAATCATATAGGAAGGGGAAACATCTTACTTTTCATAATTGAACATTCAACCATCTATCCACGTGAATATTGAAGAGGCATATAAGGAGGATATAGGGATAAAAATAAATCTTATAACTACTCATGAGTTTAAAATTGATAATGATGGAATGATAAGGTTCATGAACTATTTATACATTATATCCATACCATATTTAAGGAAATATTTGTTAGAGTATGTTAATATTTCGTTATTCTCTATTCATCATGGATATATAAAGTTGTATAGTAATTTGAAAGAGTTTTTTGTTTGAATGAATGAAATAGATATATTAAAATGTTTGTATCTCTATTATTTGTATTTCATTAAGTTATGTAAAAAGTTAAAAAGTATATGGGGATATTCTCTCCAATACACGTACCAAAATATAAATGGGAAAACATCACCAGGTATTTTGTCATTAGACTCCCTAAAACATCTAAAAGGAGTAATGTCATATGGGTTATAGTTTAACACCTTATTAATTCAACATAAATCATCATTATTATAGATTTAATATATTTATAACATAATTATAGGATATATTAGGGAAGTGATAATTTTTCATGGAGTACCACATTCCATTGTTTTTTATCTATATCAGAGGTTTACCTCAAAGATCTGGTGAATTATTCAACAATGTCTTGATAAGAAGATTTGTTTCAGCACTGTGTATCATCATAAGACATATGGTAAATATGATAGAATAATTTAAACCCCTGAGTACATGTTTATATATTAGTTATTGGATTTCAAAGGTGGTTGGGATCAACACCATCCAATAGTGTAGTTTTTGTTACAATAATATCTTTCACTCATGAATTCAAATGGCTCCTTATGAAGTACTATATGAAAGAAAATTTGGTGATCCAATGTATAGAATAATGTTATATAACAAAAGATATTAGGACCAAATATAGAAGATTAATTGGTAAGAAGTGTTAAATTCTTTCAATAACAAATCAAGGAAGCATAGAGTCGCAAGATAAGTAATGTGGAAAATAACTAATATGATCTTTAATTTTAAGTTGGGGACAAGGTTTTTCTAAGAATATTTAAATTGATAAAGGTTATGAGATTTGGAATAAAAGGGAAACTAATACCAAGGTATTAAATTCTTTAAAAATTTACTTGTTTTATAAGGATGTTAGATTATCTGTTGAAATTTCCACCAAACCCATATGAAGTCCACGATGTGTTTCATGTATCTTTCCTAAGGATTTATATACCTAAACCATGACATATAGTCAACTCAGAGGTCATACCACTAGAGAAATATATTTATTATGAAGATAATCTTGATAAAGATAATGGATAATATATAGAATGTTGGATGATACCAGAACACATAACAAGTCAATTTTATATTGTGAAACAACCAGTTTGATGAAGCAACATGGGAACTTGAGTATATAATGAAGAAAAAAACCCTCATCATTTTTATTAGAGTGATCAATTTCATGGGAAAAAACAATTTTAACGGGTATAATATTTAAATAACCCCTGTGTTTTTCATGAATTATTTTTTATAGTAAAATTAATTTTTTTGATTGCTTTTGTTGTACACAATAATGAGTTAAGCTTATGAAACATATACCACAATGTTTTACAAAAACTATGATATCCAATTAATATTATTATTCAATCATTACCATTATTACCAATCCTTTAAACATAGTGATACAAATTGTAATAAATATTCATTATATATTATATGTAATGGTTTTATATAAATAAATCATATTGATAAAAAAGTATTTAATTATTTCTAAAGTCATTATATGTTTCAAAACTATTATTTTCTAAGAAATGTTTTTTATTTATTTATGTGAAAATTAATAATATAAATTTGTTAAACTATTAGAAACATAATTTTTTAAAATAATATTTTTTTTTAAATCCTAATATCAAAATTATATTTTGATGAATTTTTGGGATTTTTCGTAGAAGTTTTATTTTTTGACGAATAGTGAAAAATACATAAATTTAATTGAAAAATACATTTTCATTAAATTTTCATAGATAGTTATATTATATTTTATATTAGTTTTATTGTAAAATGTATTCAATTATAAATCTATTAATCCAATTTAGTTTATTGGAATGAATTTCATATTGAATTTCAATTTAAAAACATTGTAAACTTTGAACATTTTAAGTTTAAAAACTCGATTCTCACAATGTTTGTGAGAATAATTTTAAATTAGAAATTGAAAATCATATTAATGGAATTTTAAAAAATTTATTACATATTTAATATAAGAATAATTTATATTATACTATAATTTCAACAATTTTTTATACCAAAATAAATATTTAAAGTAGTAGAAATTATTTTCCACGGTTAAGATAACAAATTGTTTTACGAGGGGTTAAACTAAAAGGATAAGGGTTAAAAATAATAAAAAACATTTACAAGAAAAATTTTATCACCATATTTAGACCTTATATGTTTATATTTATAATTTTATATTATCTGTACTTTTTGACATTGAAAAACATTGGTGAAATTATTTCATTCAAAAAATAATAATTCTGTCACTCACCTCACATATAAAAGCCACCCCTTATCCTCCCATTTTCACACCTTTAAAAAAATTTAATTCATAAAATAAATACACAGATAACATCAAAATTATATCCTATCATCCAGTAATCCTCACTTTTTTTATTCCAACCGATGAATGATTTTGGTGAAATCTTATGGAGGATACTTAAAGAAGTGGTAGCATTTATCAACGATTTTTTTTTATTTCTTACTAAACCTAATTAAATTATAATTATATAAAGAATATATAATAAAAATAGTATGTTACAAATTATTAGGTTTTTATGTTAAATTCATGACCTATAACCATCTTTACTTCCATTAAATGTGTTACAAAATCATCATTTGTGTGTGTGGCAGACTACTGCCTAATAAACAGATGTCATTATTATTTTTTCCATTACCACCTCTCAAGGATGTAAATAATGATGGATTTATTATTTATATAATATATTTATGATATTATTATACTTTTATAATTTTTATACCTCACAAACATTTTTTACTTTCCATTTTTTGGGAATATGATAACATTGTTCGTGTGAAATGTGGACTACCACCTCATGAAGCAATGCTATTCTTTCATGTTTTACATGAAAGGTAATAAGGATATGTTTGATGAGAATATGTGATATATATTTCATTAAAATTAATATGGAATGATTATATATCATTTAAATTTATTTATTTAAATACTAAAAAATGGAAAACATTGTTTATGCGTACGTATGACCCATAGTCTCTATGAACGCTGTATTTCACTTTCTGTCACATAGTATTATAGATTATACAAAATAAAATTTTAAAGGATATATATGATATTAATTTTATTTTTAGCATTATAGATATGGAGAAATCATCATATAAAGTATGAGGAGAAAGATAACAAATCAAAACATATACAAAAAAAGAAGTGGTTATTACCCAAAACCTTATTTTTACATCAAATTTCTAATAAAATAGAAATAAAATATCATATGAATATAAAATATGGTATGACATATAAATAAATATGGTTATTTTTAAATATTTATAATATCATGAATTTATTTATCCTCATGATATTTTATGTTTCATTTTAGCTTATTCCTTCACGTGGCAAATAATTAAATGTTACAAAATTGGTAATGATTTTAAGTTATGATCACATCATTTTTCGGAATTATTTATTACTATATTTACAATGATAAAATATTATGATACAAATATCAATAAACTCATGAATTTTATTTAACTATTTTTATTAATTATAATTTCTAGTACTAGTACCATTTTATAGTCAGTTTTACTTATGATAACTGAGAAGGTTTTTAAGAAATCTTACCAGATTGATCACTTTGGTCAGTAATCCATTTTCTCCCAAAACCATGTTTTCCAAAAAAAAAAAAATTATTATTAAATACACTAACCTCAGTATCCTAGATCTGGTGACATGAATTATTAAAAAGTCCTAATAAATAAGGATGTCACATACCAAAATAACTAATATCTTAGTAGCTTTAGAAAACTAGTTACCAACATAATTGTTACATTGTAACGTGAAATGAAAAAAAATAAAGAAACTACTTATGAACCATCCCTATTATCCATGATTATCCTTTCATGTGAAACATAATATATATCTTGAATCCTGGGAAAAAATAAAAAATAATAAATGGGTGATATCATATGCTCAATAAGGGTATGAAATATAGTAGAATATATTATAAATAAACATAAACTATAATGAGTGTTTAATAACTAAAAACAAATTTTATTAAATCATAAACTCTAGAATAATATGAAAGGAATAAAATATTAAAAAATAATACAATTTAAAAGATCATAAGAGAATGATACTTAACTATGTATATTATACTATTGGAACAATTACATGTATTATTGATAACTAATCTCATAATTAAGGAACGCACAATTAGGGACATAATAAAAAACCATCCAGTAATTGACCAAGAAGTATACATAAGTGTGAAATCCATTGAAAAAAACCAGTCTAGTTTGTCTCATGAGACCTACCAATTCATCAAGGGGATATAGAAGTCCCAACCTTAAAATTATTAAGTTTAATTAACCCATCATATGAAAGTGGTTTGGCATAATCATCATATACATTCACATTGAATCTATTATATGAAATGTATATAACTTCCCTAATCTATAAACATAATCATAAACTATCAAATGTAATATGAATTATGGTATCAATATAGAACATTAATAGTGTAAATGATCATAAACCATTAAATAAAATAATGTATATGTTATCATAATAGATCAACCTCGATTAAATATGGGATACTAAAACAGGTTTTACCCATCGAATAAAATGGGCATCATAATCATGTCACGAGGCAAAAAAATTAGCATACCATAATGGTATTCATAAAAGTATGAATTCAAATACTAAATTGGAATTTATAAAAGAAAATAGAAATATTTCTTGATAATTGATGTCAAATTTAATTGATAACTTTTAGAAACATTGTTTATGAATATTTACAAATGAGACACATTAGTGCGATTTATGAAAAAAATATAAAAGTGTATTTAAAGTGAATAAAGGAATAATAGTTTTCAAAAAACCAGATATAAAATATGGTATTTTTTAACAAAAAAATAGTGATTTTATAAAAATAATGTTGGCTTAAAATATATTATGTTGTGTACTAGAAAATTGGTAAAGAAATTGGGAAGTTTCCTTTAATCGACCTTCTAATCGAAAGGAATTGGAAAGGGAACCTTATAAATCATTTTTCCCCTACCAAGAAATAATAATTGAGCTAGGAACATATCTTTTAAAGATACACACATAATGAACGAATAGTAAATAAAATTAATTAATAATTACATGGGTTTTAAATAAAGATAAAAATGTTACCTAAAGGTAAAAATGGAGGTTGGGGAAGAAACCCTTACCTTATGTATGAAATTGTTCTTCAATTTCACTTAACATCCTAAATAATGAAATTAAATTCCTTAAAAATTTAATTTATGACCTATTAATGATTTATTTGATTTTTGATAATTTTATTAAGTTAATTTATGGCTTTTTGATGAGTTATATGATTCAATTTCATCGTTTGGGAGTGTTTTTTTCCTTGGTATTTATAAACACCCGGCATTAAAACTTACATAATTTTGAATTAAGTGAATAATTCACATTGAGTATCTTTTCATGTTTAGTGTTCTAGAGAATTAGGAAATAAATATTACATCTCAAAAGATTACAAAGTAGACACTTGTACATAGTTTCCATTTTTTTCATAAAATAAACTCTTAAAAAAGAGTCATGTGTAGTTCCATGTTTAAGATAGCATGACTTTTCCTTGATCTGATCCTTTACACTATTCCATTTTTTGTCCTGTGAAAAAAACATTTCAAAAACATGGGATGAGAATAAAAGGATCAGTAAGGGATACACAAAGAAGTAAAACTATTATTTTTTCAAAACAACAAGTAAACCATGAATACTTCTACATAAGTAATACTTTTTTCCTTTATGATGTAGTAAATACTCTTCACTAAATAAAATATCACTACTTACCCTTCGGTAACCAAAATATTACCATAAAACCCATATAAAGAACACATATAAAAGTAAATCAGGACATAAAGAAACTTAAATAGAATAACCATACGATCGACTTCCACAAATATCACTAAATGGAATATCCATATGGACAGCTTCTATAACCAATGCATTGGAGGTTATAACGTAACCACCAATCCTGGTATTCACGACACCACTCGTCATTTGGTTAATCACATAACCACCCATCAAATTTCCTTGTACCATTATAAAATCATAGCACATAAAATATTGAAAATATAAACATTTTACTAGGATAATATATCATTTCATGATATTGACAAAATCAATTCTTTTTCAAACCATTTTAAAAACCATTTAATAAAGAATATTTTTTTAATCAAAGTGTCCCATACCACTTTGAAGCTTTTAACAGAATTAAAATTTTAAAATAATAATGCCTATATAAATAATCCTTAAACCCATTTTTAAAACAAGGACATTAATGAGAATGATTTAGAAGAATAAATCATTGAAACAGTTAAAACGATATTTTAGTTATAGAGTTTTAAACTAAATGAGAAATGCATGAATACAAATAATTGAGGAATAACATTTAATCCTAACTTTATAATGTCATGATAATAAAGTGGTTCATGATATACTATGTCAAGGATAGTATATACACCATATAAGAGTGAATTGGTGCATTACAATAATGAAGTCTCAATGGAAATGTAAATCGAGATGAAATCACTTATAAAGATGGTATCCTTAAATTAGGGATATATTAATCACATAATTTTGTGTAAAAAAAATACACCCAATATAAGTGGATATTAAGTGTAAAAAATTATAGTTCACTCACACATATTCATAGGACGACACATTCAAGAATTACAAGTTTAACCCAAGGAATTGAAATTCGGTTAAGAAGTCCCCTTGAAAAAATTCGACAACCTAATAGCGTCACTTTAAAATTCATAAAATGATTTAATGAGAGAGAAAAGGTTATATCATCACTTGGACATAAAATTTACAGCAATAAGGAAATATAATAACATATCCCAACATAATAAGATGTAAATTAAAAGACATAATAAAAAGAAGTCTTTTAAAAAGAGGAGGGTGAAAGGTTCCCTTACCGATTTGGTAACTTACGAAACATATGCCACATAAAAAATGATCATACAATGAAGATGTAAATATTTATAAATGAAAGTATATTACATAAAGAGTATAATCATGTGCAGTAAATAAAACACACAAAATGAAATAGTTGTAAATATAGCATGAATCTCACGGGAATAAAAAAGTGATATGAAACCCTTTACCACATTATAATCAGCTGAGTCTTATGACCAAAAGTTAATAATCATTAAATGAATCATATAATACCATGAATATAAAGATAATAATGATAATATATATCAAATGGTGCTACACAATACACCACATGTAATAAATAAGTGGCGAACATTGGAAATCTCAGATAATTAAATGTTAGATAAGAAAATCCCTTACAAAAATTTGGCAGCCTAACGACGCCACTAAAAAATTATTAAAATGAGTTGATGAGAGTAAGAGGGTGTATCTCATAATATGAAAATAAAAATTACAGTATGGTTAATATAAAATAACATCCTCTAACAAAATAACATGGAGCATAAAAGAAATGACATAAAAGAGAGTACTTGAAAAGAAAGGGAGAGGTCAGATCCCTTACCTTATGTCTGACTTGAGTCGATCATTTTTTAATTTTGTGAATAATAAACTAAAGTTATTTTCTAATTGCTTAAGAACCGTTTTCAAGTTTATTATTTTTTTTGTATTACTTATTAACATGTTATAAACATTATGTAATCATTTATGTTAATAATGTTCGTTTTGTCGATATTTGGTACTTGAGTCAAAAATGGACTTCTTATAGTTACATGTTGTTCATGTGGTAAAAGTTTCATTATATCCAGAATTATATTCATGATTTGGATATAATATATATCATATATATCCATCATATACATGTATTTATAATAGTACATAACATTTAGAGGTAAGAAATGAAATGCACCGTTCATGGAGACGGTAAGTCGTACGTACGCATGAACGCTACATCAATTTCTATTTCATATTTAATGGAATTAAAACATAATGATACATTGTATTATTATAATTACTGTATTGTATCATATATAATATCATTAAATATATCCTTTATATGTACCACATATGTTATTAACGAGTTATATCACTTTGAGGGGGCGGTAGTCCGAACTTCCTCTAAAGAGATTATCGCGTTTACCCATAATGGAAACCATAAAGGCATGCTATAAATGGAAATTATAGAAGCATAAAGAAAAAATAAACATAATATATATCATATATAAATATAGTTTCATCATAATGTCCACCAGGAGAGTCGTTAGGAGATAATCGAACAATCATCGTTTTGTGAGGCGTTAGTTTTCCATCCACAGAAACATTATGTTCTTCATCCATTAGCTGGAGGTGTGTGTAAGTGTAGCTCGAATACTTCTCATAAAAACATCCTAGTATATTTAATATACTATTTTTGTTACAAAATAAAGGAATAAAAATAATTTAGGATTTGGAGATGTAAAATAAAAGAAAATAATTTAAGAGAAACTATTACCTTTAATTTGGGTAACTCCCTTTGGTTTGAACCAAAGGACTTCTTGAGGTTCTTTCTACCTAAGGTAAGGATTCTATGAGGAGGAGAGGGATGTAGGGAGATTAATTGGGAAGAGTTTGGACAAGTCAAGAGGCTTGAGATGTGTTTGTAATTGGTTATAAGTGGTCTTTTTTTATAAGGGAGGGGATGGTCTCTTTAGGAAAGTGTGAAAATATTATTTTATTATATAAAGATATTCGGTTTATAAAGGTCCAAAAACCCTCAAAGTAAAAGATAATATGACTCATATTTGAAATAAAATCATCCAATCAGAATTGGACATGTTCTGGATAATATGTTAATCATTATAATCTTATTTATTTAAATGATTTATTATTTAGGTAACTAATGCATCGTTATTGTGTCATAAATAATTTAATTCATTTGATGTAAAAATATTATAAAACAAATACCATTATATAGGAAATATTTTTATATTTAAAATGAATATTTATAGTTTAAAAGGTAATTTATATAACCCCTGGTAAAAATTAATTTACTAAAAGATATTTGCTTTTGTCATTTTTGCCTTTACTTTAAGTTAATTAATCTAAATTGTTATTTTCACTCCCAAGTGGCTCAATGGGATCCAAAAATCGACCCAAAGATTCCCATGGTCTTTAATAACTCAAAAAATATGTTTTTTACAAGTTTTAAAGTAATTTTGAATTATTTTAATATTCTTTTTACCTTGAATTAACATATTTACCTTTAACAGTGGTAAATAAAAGTCAAAAGCTACTGTTCACCAAAAATTATTTTCATCTTATTGAACCAAAATTTACTTCTTGATAACAACCGTGTATGTAGGATTTTAAAAATTCAATTCAAATAAGTGGTAAAATTTCATTTAAATGAAAAAGTTTTTTTTAACTACCACTACGTGGTTTCACTATTCATAAAAAATAGATGTTTTTTAGAAAATTACAAAAAAATCATCCTAAGCATTATTTGATATTCCAAATTCAAAAATGATGTCTATTTTACCAAATTAAAAACATAAAATTGGCATTAATTAGTGATAAAATTAATTCCCGTTATCAAAACTAATAGCGTGTTTTTAAGAAACAATAACCATCAGAAGATTGATACTTGTTTATGTCAAATTTCAAAGTGAAATTAATTCCAATGACCAAAATTGGATTAAATGGTAAAAATATATTCTAATTACACTTTAAAACAAATTAAAAAGATAATCTTACCATATAAATAAATTATATTAAAATTTACTTTTGAATTAAAATACAATATTTTCACTATTCAATAAAAAAATGTTCTTTATCGGAAAAATTCCAGAAATTTACAAAAAGTAAATTTTGATTTCCCCATTCTAAAGAATAATTTTAATTGGTCCATTAGAGTGTATTAAAGTGACCAAAACAATATTTAATGAGGGTTCTCCATTAAAAGCCGGCAAATTGACTTTTTAATGTAAATTATGCTTAAAATTTGATTCATTCATATTTTAAGCCTCTATATTTTTATTGGATAAATGTAAATACATTTAATAATCATGTATAATCATATTCTAGTTAGTTTTGTTCATTAATTCCAATAGAATGGCTGGGAGTTAACTGACATTTAAAATAATAATATTATATTATTTGTGTGCAACGTAAGATTTCAAAGAAACCCGTTGTTGCGTATCGGGTACACTATCCAACATAGCAACCCCATTTAATGTAAAATTAATATTTAATTCACAAATATTAATAAATATGAAAATATAGTATTTCTTCATATACCTGGGATGTTACAGTTTTCTTGATTAGTTCACTTGTATACATGTTTGAAAGATCATGTAAAATTGAAATTGTTTTATAAAATTGATATTATATGCTTTTAATGAAAATAAATAATATTATATGGTTTTATATATCATTTTTTCCAAATAGGAGGATTATTCATTAGATAAATTGTTAATGACAATAATTTATATTATTTTGGTTTTTTTACCATGAGACACTTTTTTATTAATAAATATTATGTATATATACTGGTTTCATAAAACTCTATATGTTTTAAAGTAACATTTAAAATCTAGATTAACTATAATAATGGTTCTATGACCATCCTTAAATGTGGTATTAGAAAACAATAAATCATCATCCTTGTAGGTAGTGAATCGACACCTCACAAATGATGTTTTTATTTTTAGAATAATAGAGGAAGAGAAGATAATTAATGGTGGATATTACATTAAAAAAATAAAATTCATGTATATATATACATGATAATGGATTTATCATTTTACTTTGGATATGGGAGGTTAGGGAAGGATATACAAATAACAAAAATTTAAAGAGAGAGAGGGAATGTTTTACCTCTTTTGTGTCATCTACTTGAGAAACTCTTTAAGGGACACAAAAATTTCCTTTTGGTGAGACCAGTATAGACCATAACGTGTGGAATTGTTTTGGGAGATTAATTTTTTAGAATATATTCTAAGAAAAAAAGCTTATAATGTGTGAGGAGAAGAGGTGGTGAGTCGTGGAAAAAATTGGGGCAAAGAGGGGGATTGTTTTATTATTTTCTTCATTTGATTATTATTTTCGCACAAGATAGTTAGATGTATTGATTCTTGTTACTAAATAAAGTAAATATATCATTTTACTCATAAATAATGTGTACTTACCTCATACATACATGATAAATGGATCAATAATTCATTTCATTACATATAATGTTAAATAATGTAAATTATCATATTTAACTAATAACCAAAAATAAAACTAATTTAGAAAATTTTAAAAAAAATCACTATAATAATTTTTTTATTGTGTATATATAATGAATGGTTCCATTTTATAATAATATTCTTCTATATATGAGATATTTATCTTCTAAATAAAATCATCATTAACCGGAAAATACATATTTTAATATTATATACGATTTTATGACACCTTGAATGATAAATTTTGGCCTCATACAATTATCTTATTATTATAATTAAAAACTATTAATTTATAAATCTATTTTATTAAAAGAAATTTTCTTTTAAATCATTATTTTAAATGAAAAATTTATATATAATCATTTAAGCTACACAAAAACACCAACACTTAATTGATCATTTTTAAAAGCATTTATTTTCTAATTGTATAAAATTAATATATCATATTTTCATTTGTGAGATATGTAAAATTTATTTATACTTTAACGAGTGAGTTTATTTATATTTTTTCTATACTACAATTTATAAGGGTCACATCACTATTCCAATGGTTATTTTAATATTTAATTTTGTATCATGGTTCATTTAATATCAATATTGCATGAAACATAAGATATCTAAGATGTTAAATTTTGATGATAAAAAACATAAAATCTTGGGGTGTTAAATTATTATTATCATATGATTTTTAAAATACATTTTTACCAATGTTTTAGTTATTAATTTTTTAAAGGAATATTCATGCAGTTTTCTCAACAATGCATGTTTGGATTTTATAGAAGATATAACATGAATCATTTTTTAATATGTAAAACACAAAATAAAATTCTACTAATCAATACCATAATTAGAAATAAATATTCCTTTACATGTTTTCATGGTTATTTTAAAAGGAAAATATTTTCAAAATGTTTTATGTTTCAAAAAGTGTTTTTTAAAGCGGAAAGGATATTTTCCTAAAGAAATGTATAAAATTATTTATCAAAACAAATCTCCATCCCAGATGGAATAATTTGATTTAAATTATTATTTTCTAGTGATACCAAACAAGGTTACCATTCTCATTCATTATCTGATTGGTTTAAGTTGAAAATATGTTTATGAAATCCTTTACACTTTTATAGGTTATACCATGATGAAATATTTTTCAAACCTCCTTCATTCTCATGGGTTATGAAATTATGAAATGATTAAATGATTTAGAAAACTATCTATTTTATAAATGTTATGATAAGATGAAATGTTTATGAATCCCATTACATTTCGTGGGTTATGACATGGTGAATATTTTATGATCTTTGGTCACACATATTTATGATTTTTTTGATGTGTCGGAGGGACCTATATATCCCTACAATGAACTAAGTAAAGAATTATATCTCATGAGTTAGAAATGATTGGAATTTAGATTGAAAATGGTTCAGTATGGAACATTTCCTTCTATTATAGAATTAAGAGTTAACCTTGACTACTATGATGTTTTTGGGAGTAAACCCATTCCACTATGATATCATTGGAAATTATCCTTAACTAATATTGTAATGATTTTATATTCTTCTATGTTTTCCACTAAAATATGTCTTATACAAATGTTATACTCTCACAGCTCATGTTTTTTATCCCCTAATGATTCATGCCTTATGGACTACCAATATTTATTCCACAACTCATGTTTATGATCTTTGATATGAAGTGTACAGTTTTTAAATATTATGATCATGTAAACATAATCATATATTCATGTAATGGTTAAGTATCTCTTTTTTTACCCTTACTAGGCATCTAATACCACCCATTATTATACTTCATCTTCCAAGGTTATGAAGAAATATAATACATATGATTTATATGAGAAGAGTTCTAGTTATGGAGATCATAGTGGGTTATGATGGGGTTTACCTATATAAATATTTTTTACATGTTTTGAAATAAACTAATCTATTATGGTACTTGGGAATGTTTTTTGTTTTAATGTAACGAATACTAATAAATATGGTGAAATATCTATATATGATAAGCCTGGGTTTCTGTAATATGATTATCCATATGTCATACCTAGTTAGATAATTGGTGAGTTGAAAACAATTTTGGAATCATATATTAGGTAAAAATGGATCATGGACCACTAATGGATATGATGAGTTAAAAAAGGATAACATTTTTGTGGGGGACCATTTAATGAAAATATATACTAAATTTATATAAAACATGATAGTCAATTGTGAAATGATTCTTCTATAAAGAATAAAATCAACCACATATAAACTATATTTGAAATATTACATGAAAAGAAGAAGTATAATTTAAGGAACTTTTAATATTGTTATGTTATGAAATGGTTTCATATATGAGAATTTTTTTTGTTAGTGAAATATCATCATTAGTAATGTAAATGTTGATGTTGTTTAGTAATTGAATAAATTGTTACGAGTTTTATATAATGAATCAATTAAGGTTCTGAAATAATTATATGAAAATTTTTCAAGGGTACTTTGGTCTTCACTCAAATATTCTTAATATGAATGGGTGTGTTAATGATATGGAGAAACCATAGGCTTTATTAAAGACTCATTCTATTTATCCAATTCATTATATTTTCATTTAAGGAAATTTTTTAATAATGTGGATGAGTTCAATAAATTTTTACCCACTATTATTAGTGTTTTGAGGATGGATGAACTTAGTATATGATGTCATGGTTCTAGTGGTGTGTATATAGTTCAAGTGGGTAAAATTTCAGACCAAAAGTAGCAAATATTCTCAGAGGATCCAACATTAGTTATTCAAGTATCTAGTTAATATCATTGAATCCTAGTGTTTCGAGGACATAGGAGTGATGTTTAAATATGATTGAAATATCCATAATACCTAAAGAAGATTACGAAACACTATGTAATTTATATTTTAGGTATCAGTTTTATAGGGACTAATTCTTTTTTTAAGAATATATAAATTGAAATGTATTCTTTACAAATATTATGATTATACAATATTTTGAAATCAAGGGAATTATTGATATAGAATTTTTAATATTCAAATAAAGAATAATGTGGTTGGTAAATCACTAACTTTAATATGAAAGAATATATTAAGCTTAGATTGATCCATGTAAAGGTCAAGTATAGTCAAATATTTTATGTTATATGTTAATATATTTTGATTGTTAAGAAGGTGTTGTTATAAAAAAGTATTATATAATGTATTATATACACATGGTTTACAATTAATTGGATTGTAGATTTTTTTTTTGAGAAGAAGACAATGATATTAATGTTTTATATAGGATAAATGTGTTCAAATATTTTTTATTTAAATTTAAAGGAATAAAAATTCCACCACCATCAGTTGAATAATTTAAAGGGAAATATTATTTTCAAGAAAATGATCCATACACATATAATTTCACATATTATATATAAATTATAATTTTTGGTTAAATATTTCCAAAAATTGAAAATGAGTTTTTTCCTTAACAGAAAAGAGTTTTTGTATCTTAGCCAGATATTTTGAAATATAATATTGTTCTTAGAGGCTAGTAGGTGTATTTATGAACGTATAGAAGTTCAATGTCAATAAATAAAGGATTATACCAGTTAAAACATAAATTCAATGTCTATAAATATGCTAGTGGTGTTTCTGATATGCATGGATAAATAAAAATATAATGTGTTACATATAATTACCATAATAATGTGAATATCCCAATTTTGTAAAGGAGTTTACGGTAAATTTTAAGTGTAATAATTTATATAGTTAAATTATTTGGGAAATGATTTAATGTTAACTTTTTATCAAAAAATATTCCATGAATGATGATGATGTACTTAGAAAGAGTTATAAGTACAAAAAAAATGGGAAATGTTGACCTTCGATAACATTCATTAATATATTGAAAAATCTTGGAAAAGAATAAAATCCACCTTTATATGATTAAGTATTTTTTTATTTCGACCCTTATATTAGTTTGAGAAATGCCTTTTTATTTTTTTTTATTTTTTATGTTCATAGAATCCACGAAAGGTCTTTAGGGGGACACTGCATTTAAATACTATTAAAACCTTCCTACTCTACTCTTGGGATTTCTTCCAAATTTATGATTGAAGAAGTATGGATAATGATATTGTTCTATAGTGGGAATGGGTAATTTTTATTATAAAAGTGAGATGTGAGGAAAACATCACTGTGTATGTAAAAGTTTTCATATATTTATTATTAGTTTGTTTTATTTTCCACCATTTAAAAAGATGGAAAAAAATTTAACGAATCATTGTTGAGAAATAATTATTTAAAATTATTAGGAAAACTATTCTACAAGAATATATAAAGAGTTTATATTCCATTATTCTTATTTTAATAATTCTGGATTATATATTCTGAGTTTAGGAGAATGGGATTGAAATTTGAGATTCCTTTTATGCCTTTGGTTAGGATGCATGTACTCGAGTTATGGACATAACTATTGTAAAAATGTACCTTCACAAAAGGGATTTTTGATTTTCATATTAAAGTATATCAAAAGATGGCATGAAAAAAAATAATTAATTGAAAATTTTGAATGATATTTAGAACAAACATGATTATTTAAATTTAGTAAAGTAAAATTAAATGTTGATTTATTTTATTAAATAATGTAGATATGAATAGATATTTAATGTGTGTAGAATATAAGATTATTTTTTATTTATATTTATTTTATTTTTAAAATTAATATATTTGTACTTTGGTAGGATGATATTTTATTTGTGATTATATGGTTATTTCCTGTTTAAGGACAGGTGAGGGTTTTAGTGCTATAGGATTTGAAAGATACAATTCGTGTATAAAATTTTATTAATATATTTTTTTTATTTGATATAAATCCCTACATAATTACATACATTTTCATATGTGCATGAGAGGATTTTTTCAATATTTATAATTAGAGTTGTTTTTAGAATGAAAAGTAAGAAATAAATTCTATAGAAGGAAAATTTATGATACGGATTCATAAACTACAATGGATAATCGGAATAACAGATTGGAAAAACCATCCACCTTGATGGAAGAGGTGGAGATTGATAACATCTTGGTTATGAAAACATAACCATCTAGTAGTGGAAATTAGATACCTTCAATGGGATAATTATTGGAAAATAGGTAGTGATATAGCACTAGAAAACACCATTTGAACGGTTCTAGTGGATGTAGTGTAGGGAAACACCATGGGAGTCATTTAGATAAGTAATTATACATGAAGGGTATTTAAAGATCACCTTACCATGATTAATTTTTTTAAGAGGGATGAAAATTTGGTGGGTACTATTCAACATAAATAATTTAAAATTACTTGGAGTGGTTTGATGTCATCCTAACTATCTTATTTTCCCACTGAAGGGTTTCTTGGTTTTCACCATGCTTAACTTTTTCATTTTTTTTATGATATTGCTATTAGGAAGGATCAGAATAAATATTCCTACAATAAATAATGTGCATTCCATGCTCTTAGTTTCACGCTGTGTTAGTAGAGGTGTTAATGGATGGGGATATGTTCATTCCACTACATCGATGCATTTTTTTTTCAATTCTCACATGGAGAGTTATAGATTTCTATAAGACCTTCCACAACATATTGGATAGATTCTCTTACATGGGAGAATAGATATAGTTAGAAATATAGGAAAAATTATTTCTTGGGGTTTGGGTTGTGATATTTTGAAGGATGGGAGGACATGATGAAAGGATTCATATCCATGCATGTATGTGACTAGAAGGTTGAGAATCGGTTGAATTGTGTTTTCTCCATGATTTAACCCCACACACTATGAACCATATGTATACTATATATATATATATATATATGAGATTTTGATATTCTTATCCTAATCAAATAACATTGGATATTCATTGATATATATCAATTGGTATTTTTATAAAGGTTCTATACCTTATCTATGGTGTTTATGTTTTCTCAAAGTGGTTTAGATATGAAAAATTTTATATAATGAATAATGAATATATAAATGTAGAATATTTCTTCTAAATAGAGGGAAAATACTACTTCATTGATCAGCATTCCCTTGAGGATTAGGGCTTAAAGGTGATTTCATTGTCTATTAGATTATTCTTCGGGGTTTCCCTATTTTTCTTTTATTTCTATCTCATACATATCATGAGAGGTTAGTATTCTATAATTGTATTTTAATGAAGGGGTATAGAATATGTTTATTTTATTATAATTTATTTTAATATTTCATGTTATATTTTAATTTGAACTGTTGATGGAAATCATTTCCCTTATACATTATGCATGATAATTATCTTTGAATCAATGAAATGAATTATCTATTACTCATATTATTTCCATGACAATTAAGTGAAATTAATAGTTATTTAAAATATGGTATTAGTTTACACAATATCTATATAATCCATGTTACATAACCATTGATAAAAACATGGAATAAGAGTAAAGAGTGATTACTCATATTAAGGGATTCTATTAGACTTGATTTGACAATATAATGTTTAACCATTATTAATTTTATACTTCATTAATTTATGAATTAGAATTATAATTTCCTAGTATTCATTATATTTATATATATTCTAATAATATAAATTTAAATAATATTTTTTGTTTTATAAAATTATATTTTTATCTTAGATATTTTTAAGATTATTTTGAACACATTTTCTCTATTGGTTTTACAACTGCACTCATATATCAATTACTACTCATTATTAGATTTAATATTTTGTATATCATGATTTATAAATTATAAAAATGATAAATAATAAGAAGTAATGATTCTATTGGTCTACCTAGATTTGGTACCACTGATTCTTTTCTATAGACTTTTATTTGATTAAGTTTATTGATTTTTTGATTCTTATTCATTATCAATGCTACAAAGGCTACTGCGATCATCCATTGTGGTTGACTAAATATGGATTGATTTTTAATCATATAATTGCTATAAAATTGTTTTATATATTATTCAAAATAGTTTTGGAAAGGCCTTCACATGGTATTTTCTATGATGTGATATAACGTGATGTTAATGGAAGATTTGAAAACGTTTTTAAAGGATTTACAAAGTAAATTTGGGATATGATTTCACAAGTTATTTCAAATGATACAGTATATGTTTTAATGAAAAAAATGTCTCTTTTGACTTAGTGTATGTTGGATATTTAATGAGATATTCTTTAAATCCTAATTTATAGAGATGTACTAAGGCTATATTGTATGGTACAATATGAAATATTGTTAGAGAAATATATAGAACATAATGCATGATTTCTATGAAAGTTGTATTTTATGAAATTTTATATCATAAAATAATATAAGATACTTTTTCACAATCTACATTTTATATGGTATCCAAAATGTTATTTGTTGAATTTTGAGATATCTCTCACATTAATTATTAAAAATAAACATTTCATAAGTTGAAACATGCCTAATTATAATGCATGATTAAATGATGCATGGAGTTCATGGTAACTCTTGGATTATATAAGGGGTAGTGACAATTGATATAGATAATCAAAAGTATTACCAAGAACTATTTGATTCTCTCCCTCTCTAAATAGAATCATTGTATTCCTCCTTTATAATAATTGGCACTAAAAACAATAGAGGGTGGATGTATCCAACTCAATAATTGATGAACTCAGTTATGGATATAGATACACCTTGGATGAGGGACAACATTTGGTACCATCTTTGTGATTTTTATAATTATTTCAATGAGGTGAGTTAAATGAAATATTTAGTATTTTGTACACACACAACTACATCTTTATTTTATATTTTATTTGTTTTTAATGTATGTCATCTGGTGTTCTTGGGTTTTTAGTTTATTAATAACTTCCACTACGTAGTTTAATAATTGATCTACTAAAAAAATTAGAATCATGTCCTTCATCTTTACATTAGCCAACTATGATAGGAAAGTAGTGTTCGATTGTGATGTCATATATGTTGTGGATATGCGATTCTGGATTTTATTTCCTACATGGTTTTGTATATATATGAATATGGAAGGGATTGAGGTACATGACACATGTCTTTTATGACTAATTTTTACAAGATAAAAGGGGTAATGGTAGTAGGGAAACATGAGACATATTCTATTAATATTGTGGTACTATACTTTGTATGTTTATTTGGTGAGTGTTTAATGGTGATGTTGGGTGGTAGTTATCCATTTATAGGTAAAATTGTAATTCTATTGTTTATTAGCTTATGCATTAATACCTTTCTTATATATTTTAATCAGAGGTTTTGGGGAAGATACTTCTTAATATACATGTATGATCACCCACCCCCACACACACACACATAGACACACACACACACACACACACACACACACACACACACATATATATATATATCAGGTTGTGTGTGTGTGTTTTGGATTTATGTTATGGAGTTTGTGACCATGATGGACATTACATGATCATAGTGTTTGTCGAAGGTTTAAATGGGTTACGACCATATGATTTTCTATTGGTGTATTTATTATGTAGTTTATTATGTACAAAATTATATGAATATTGGTATTGTAGTTTTACTTCAGATGGATTTTATTTGGTGATTTTTTTATACCTTTAGTGTTATAAATTTTATTCCTCCCAAATACATTATTTTCTTCCATAAGTGTTAGTCAACAACCCACAACCTTTTGGAGGTGGTATTAAAGATTTATTGATGTCTTATCTAATATCTTAGGAGGTTTACCCATTAGGGTGGGTCAAGAAAGAGTGGTACCAAAACTATAGATGAAATTTTGGATCGATATTAGAGTTTAAATTAATGATTATTTCATACGTTTATTTTGGAAATTATTCCAATGAAACATAATAAGAAATGTAGTAAGGGAGACTGACTTGGAAACATGTGTTTTGTGCTCTCTGTTATCATATATAATGATGATAATATTTCAAAACAATATAGTTATGATATTTCAAATTATATGTTTGACAAATATATGAGATATACTGATCATTCCATTTATGTCTGTGTTTGAATTGGGGTGATTTTATATAATAAAAGAAATTTAATTAAATGAACTAAAATAAATTACATGTATTTTAGATTAATAGTTTAATTTATTATTGTAGATATGTTTGGTGGTAATAATTCATGAATGGATTATACTGGGGAGGTAAAATAGGATTCTTTGTTTGACCATAGAGATATAAACCTTGGTGAGGGGAATTATTCTTAGAGGAAGAAGTTTTGTGAGTTTTAGTGTCTGATAAAAATGAAGTATGGAAAACTCTTTAAAAATTAAGATAAAATAAATAGGTAATAAGAGCTTGAAATTATTTTTAGACTATTCCATTCATATAAGGAATATTAGATCATATTCACCATTAGTTATATAATAAGTATTGAATCTCATTTTTTGGTTTCAATTTTTTGAAATTGTGAGAACTCATAGGTTTTATTGGATTCTTTTTAGAATTATTTCCTATTAAAATATATTTATTTGATGATCATGGATTATAGGTGTTAAGAATTTCTATCTCCTTGTTATAGGAGAATGAGTTTGTGGGATTTTGGGGTATGGTTCAAAAATATTCTTTAAAAAACCCTGACAACTTTCTAATTGAGGTGTATAGAGAATGAAATTTTAATGAGTAACGTCATCTAGTTTTTAAAAATTAGGCCACCCTATTTATGTAACATATTTATCATGATGTACTAGTTTATATATATGGTTATTGATAAGATCCATACATAGAATATCCCATATTAGGAGGAAATGTAACACCCAGATATTTTTTGAATTATTTGTTCTAAATTAATTTAATCTTTTCTATATTTAGTAATTCTTGAATCCCTAGAAGTATTTTTTTATATATAAATAAAAAATTGATACCTTTATAATATTATAGATGTATTTAATCTTGTGCTACATAAAACATCAAGTCTAGCTTTCATTACATGAAATAATGACTTTCCTCGATGGCTTGTGTAACACAGAAGGACAAGTTCCACAACACAAAAATATATTATTAAAATGTTATTATGTAATTTTGTAAGATAGAAAAAGGTCATTAAATTATTGGATATAAATATTATTAACTAACTTATGAAGATATAAGATTTATAGAAATATATAAAAAATTGATTGGTTAAAAGTTAATTAGAAATGAATACGTAAACCAAACGAATATAATGCAAATTTTATAAATTTTATGCTCCCAAAACTATTTTTTCCAAATAAATTATATTATTAGCCTATGATATTAGTGTAATATATATTATATACTACGTAAAATAATTTTTATTTAAATTCAATATATTTGGTAAGAATACGCTAGGAAAAAATCCAATATTTCGCTTAAAATCAATATTTTTATAAAGGCAATTTTACCACCTTTTAATGGAGAACCTATTTTAAATCCACTTTTTTGGTACATTTGTAAATTATAAATGTTCCAAAATAACATCATTATTTAAATAGAAAAATAAAAATTTGTTTAGGGTGAATTTTTTTTATTTTTCTCTGAGGTTTCATTTTTTGGTGAGTAGTAAAAACATATTGAATTTAAAAAAAAATTCTTTTTCATCGAATTTATTTATTGAATTAAATTATATTATAATTTTTCTAGATTATAATTATATATATTATTAACAATTAAACTGATATAGTTTATTTTAGTCCATATCACTTTGAAATTAGGTATAAAAACATAGCAAATTTTTGAATATTTTTACTTTAAAAACTTGCATTGTCATTCCGTATGTTGGAATAATATAAAATTCATTTCGAACACATAAACATTTAGAAATTAGAAAAACGGATTCCAAATTTTTAATAATAAAATTTTATAATTTATAATATGTTCAAATTAATTTTTTACCCAAGATATTAGTGAATGTGATTAAAAATAATTACGACGATTTATAGAAAAATTAGTTTATCAAAGGACCATGCCTTAAACATAAGACCCTAAATGACATTTAAACTTGAAAAAAATACATTTTTGGGAAATATATAGAACATATCTAGATTATATAGATTTTTTTGTATTATTTTAGCTACTTTAAATGGGAAAACGTGGGTGGAATTTCCTTTTCCAAAATTTACAAGAGTGCGACACCACCTCCCTATAAAAAGTTCTCATCTCCTCCCACATCCTCGCACCTATAAAGACACATTAGATTGATCAATATCCCACAAAAATAGATCCTAAAAATACCTCCCCTAATACTATAATCCACCCATTTGGATTAAATACATCCAATGAATCCCTTTGGTTCAATCCAAATGGAGTTACACAAAGAAGAGGTAGCATCTTTCCTCACACACTTTAGTTTTATTTCTTTCTGCACTCATTAAATTATCGTTATTGAAATATTAAATAACAGAAAAAGTACCCTAAATATAATTATATTCTTTTATTATAAGGTATCTACTGACACTTACATATACTTCCATCTAATGGGTAACAAATATATAATTTCCGTGTACAACAAAAAATAACATCACAATATGATGACTGCTTGTTTTTTTCCTTTAACACCTTTCATGGATGGAAATTATGATGGAAAATAGATTTATAAATGATATTTATTATATATATATTATTTATTTATTATTCAATAATTATTTTATAACACATAACTTTATAATTTCTATCTTGTGTAAAAACGATTTGATCATTTGTGGATGTGTGGACTACCACCTCCTCAAAGCGATGCGATTCATTCACACATTACATGGAACGTGTAAATGATGATTTTAGTAAGATTAAATGTTATATATAACAAAATAATGCTACAATAATCATATTATATACATATATTTCATTTAATTACTTTCATTTAACACGACAATAAAATGAAAACACCATTCATGTGTAGGTTTTTCCTACCATCTCCATAAATGGCGTATTCCATTTCATCTTAATATGTTTTATATATTATTATTAACAGATATATACTAAATAAATATAAAATTTATACTTTTTTTACTTCATATAAATAACTATATCATGATATTAGTGTGATGATCAAGAACAATAAGATAAAACATGTGGGAAGAATAGGGCAAATATGACCCGATGTGAAACCTTAACATAGAATTATTAATAAATTGGAAATATAAACTCATAATAAAAAAATATATTTAATTAGATATAATAATATGGTTCATTGAAATATTTATAATAAACTTATTCTTATTATATAAGAGTTTTGAATGAGTAGGATTAGAGTTATGTTGCAAGGTAAAGGAATTTCACCACATTATTTATTTTTGTCAGATACATTCGTTATTCATCACTCATTTATTTTTTGGGTTGTATATTCATATGATATATGTATTATATGATTATTATAATTAAATTTATGGGTATTTAATTATCATTATTTCTTGGGGTTTATGTTTTAATGTTACCAAATTGGTAATGTAAGTTTGTCTCAATTTTCCTTCTTTTAGCCACATGTCATGTTATGCACTTGTATTTATCTTTGAGGTGTATGTACTAAAATTGAATTGTTAAATAAATTTTATCATTATTTTCACAAAATTTTTAGCTTCATTTAATTTCATTTTCTTACATGGGGAGAATAATTCAATGTTACCTAGTGGAAAAACATTATAAAGGCAATCTATTTGTTTATCGATATTATTTATGATTATGATTCCATTAATGAAGTATTATGATACATCTTTCAGGGAACTCATGAATTTTCTTCTCCTATATATATTCATGATACCTTTATGTATTAGTACCATTTTCCCACTTTTTTGTACATACAATGACAAAGAATGTGTTTTTTTTAAAAAGTCTGACATTTCCTCCCTCTTCGGTAAACAAATTGTGTTCTTTAAAAACCATGTTTTTTTCTAAAAGGTTTATAAACATAATGTACAATTATCCTATGATAATTAGAAGAAAATTGAACCAATTTATTACCTTTTAAAAAAAATCTTTTTTAAAAAGGAATATTCTTGTCATTTGCTGGTGAGGCATTTTTCTAAACATTTTACAATTCAAAAAAATGTTCATCATGTACGGATTTATCTGCCATCATGACTATCATTCCATTGGTGCTTTAATTATAATACACCAAAGTTATTTTTTATTTAAAAAAAATTCATAATATTATTGAAATTATTTGTTTTTAATTATTTTCAAATGAAATGTTTTTCAAATGGATTTATGTTTGAAAAATCCCTTAAAAATGTAGAACTGATATTTTCTTCAAGAAATAATTTTTAAAGGATATATAAAAATTAATTTCCATTTGAGTCAGTATATGTTAATGTTACTCATGATTTTCTTGGAGATGATATAAAGGTTCCATCCATATTTTTCCCTTAAATGATTTTTTTTGATGGATGGATGTTTAAGAGAACTCGTTTCTCTTTCATAGGTTATATGTTTATAAAAACAATTCCTCTTCCATAGGATATATACATAGGAAACCCATTTATATTAAATGGGTTATACCATGATAAATGCTTATGAAACCTGATTCCTTTATCATGTTATTCTAGGATGAAATGATTATAAAACCATTATATTATTAATATGTTAGGATATGATTAAATATTTACAAAGACTATTTAATTTAATGGGATAGGATTTTTTCTCTTTTTATGGGTCATTATTTGATTCAAGTTTTATTATCTTCTAGAACATATATGTAAGATTTATTTTGTGATGGGGGAAAAATATATCCCTCTAATTCCTTGGGTAATAATGGATGAATCATGATTATACATGTTATACATGAACTGATTACATTATCACAATGTTATCCATAGACCAAGGTTCATTTCTATTTATTTATTATTAAACCTTATTCTATGGTCACAATGTTATGAGTTAACTTTATTATTTGATTATAATGTTTGTTGTGAACTATATTACATGTTCATAATGTTATGAATAGACGTTGTTTCATGTCCATAAGTTATGTTTTAACCTAATTAGATGTTCACAATATTATATGTGATCCTGATTTCATGTTCCCAATAATATTATTGGAACTAGTTTCATGTCTATAAGTTAATACGTGGTACAAATTTAATGTCATTAACATAAAATATGAAACAATTTCTACTTACACGTGTTCACATCTTTATACATTTATGTGTATAACACTATTCCAATCCTTATTCATATGTCATTATTTCATGGATTATGTTCCTAATTATCTTGTGATTCATGTATTATTAACTACTAATACTTATGTCATTATTCATGGTTACGATCTTTGATATGAAGGTTATGATATTATAATGCTATGATCATGTTCTATTACCCAAATTCTCATGTTTATGCTTACTTTTCTCCCTTGTTTACCCTTACTTAGAATCTGATCTCATCTCTTTTCTATTTACTTTTCCTGTTTATGATGATATGTATAAATTATGATGTGTTTATGAAGGGTTCTAGTGATGAGGAACCTAGTGACAGATAATGTAGTTCAATTATGTATCATTTTATATGTTTATATCTTTCCTATGTGACTAAACTAATATAGTCCTTGGGAGTCTATTTGTATAATATTTTATATATTCTACAAAAGCTATGTAATATAAGTGAGGGTTATAATATGTGGTATTAGAGTGATAAATATGTCAAAATTTGGAAACCAGGATAAGAAAAATTTAGAGAGATCCCTCAGAAATTTTCAAAGATATTTCTAGGTATGTCTCTATGGATAAGTTTAAGTATGATGAAAATATTGAGAAATGTGATATAATTTTGGAAAACGATAGAGTGGATGGTTTAGGAGAAATAAATCTCTATCAGGATACAACAATTAGATGTGGATTAGGCATAGATGTAACTAGGTGTAACAACATCGACATGGTTTATTATTCCTCACTCAACATAAACTTGCTAAAGACAGAAATCCATGCTACCCAGCTGGATTGACACTCTTAGGGGATAAGATTTGTGAATTAAAAAATTATTTGAGAACCTTCATGTAGTATTTTTTAAAAAACAAGGTGGTTTTGAATAACCTTTGATAATCATAGGGTGTCATTGATTATGGAAGGTGTCACAATTTAGAAATCTTATATGTGTTATTCATGATTATATTTCTACTAATAATGGAAAATGTTTCTTACATAAGGATTTATAGTATTAGTTAATGAAGGGAACTAGAAAGAACCCAGTTAATGATGAATGTGATTAAAAATTTGTTGATGAGAAGTCATATGGGATAGTCACTATAGTGAAGGATGTTGTGATTATACCTAACTAGTTTTGAGGAAACATTATCAAAGAATTGAAAACTAACCAACTCTCAAACTCACCAAGTAAGACAAATATGGATTTAAATGAGATTTCAGGTAATTAAGACAATAGATGAACAAATATTCATTTCTCTTTGTGTCAGGAATATGTAGATAATCACCCAAGTGAATGTATTAGAGGAATAAAAAGAGGTTTTTATTATTGAAAATAAAGACAAAAATCATTTAACTTCAGAGGAATAATGAAGGGTTTAATTAAAGAAATGGATGGGAATATTGATCTCCCTGACACATCATCAAAGGTAAAATGATTTAATTGTGGATTGAATGGTAATGTTTAAAATCAATCCCCTAAGGGGAAATCTACCAAATAGAATCATCAAGTTGGTTCATGTAATGGTCATATTTTTGATGATGAAACTATATATGTAATAAGAATGGAAAGTGAAATTAAGTAACATAATGTGGTATCTTTATTTTAGGTTATTGATAAAATTGAATAATAAATGTTTTATGTATTTGGATTCAATAATTATATTATAAAAATGGTGACATATATAATGATTTTATGGTTTATAGTTTTTAATATGGATTTACAAGTTAATATTGAATGTTTCTTATAGACTGGAAAAGTGATGTAATGTTAAGGTGATATTTTGAGTAAAGAAAGGTCACCCTTAATGAGTTAAAGATATAGTAATTTTTTTATATTGGATAAATAGATGATTTTTATGGATAAGGTAAATTTTATAGAATCAATAAACAAAGAACCAAAAATGTATTCAATGAAAAATTTCTCTATTTCAGCCTGGATGATGTTTACAACTTCTCGGATTTAAGGTTTATATCTAATAATATTTGGAATAAATAATATTTATTTTTTTCTAAAAGGATTTATTATAATTGTGGTCATTACCATGTATGAAGTGATTAATGATGAGGGCATTCACGTGTTTGTAAAACGAAAACCATTAGAGGCTTTGTGATATATGGGGGATCAATGTTAATATAATTTCGTGTCCTTATTTCTAATGTTTTTTATCTTCATATTTCAAAGTGGTATAAGGTTAACCATTTATGTAATGTTCAAGTTAAAATGAAAATAGTTTTTTGATATTAATGTACTATCTCACCACATGAGGATTTATTCATGTTGGATAGCCCATTCTTGGAAATTTATGTTGACGGTAGCTAAAGATAAATATAATGACTTGTCATGGATCTGTTGATCTATTAATACTTCTGGAATGAAATGTTTTCGACCATTTATTAGGGTTAGATATGAATTTAAAATCATCCAAGACAAAACGAAAGGGTGATATTTTGCATTTTAAAAGGAATAAAATAATATAAATATATCTTCTTGGGAATGTTCTCCAAGTTTAAGAAAAAGGATCATGAAATAAAAAATGCTATCCAAGTACCTTTATTTTTGATGAATAAAATGGCTCCTTATACTATCATAGATTTATGGATTGGTGACTATTAAATTTTTCCATACCACTTTATACATCACTCTTGATCAGAACAAGATGGTTATATTTCTCTGTTACTTATGAGTTAATTTCGGTAACCAATTTGGTTGCATCATTGTTTTTTAAAATGATGTTTTTGTATTCATTTTTATGATGTGGGTTTATTTGAACGGAACTTTCATGTATAAAAAATTTTACAACACAGATGAATTTAAAGGGAGAAATTAATTTTAAAGCAGTATAAGGTAATATCCCGAGGTTTCTTGAATTATTATTATTCTATTAATTTCATATTTTGTATATTTAGCATCTCACAGGGCACTGGAAATATTTTTTATGTATATTAAGGAATGTAGTGTGAATTTAGTTATACACTACACCAAGGTATGCTTACGCTATATCGAACACTAAGGTTAATTTTCATTACATACAATAATGAATTTCCTCGATGGCTTACATTACACAGGAGGCCTAGTTCTACTGGAAAAATAATATATTACTAAAATATTATTAATTAATATATTAATACATAACCTTGTTATTAAATTTATAGTTATAAATAGTTTAAAATAGCTTATTAAAAAAATAATACTTAAATAATTATATAATAAATTCATTGGTTAATATTTTATTAGAAATGAATATTAAATCTAATTGAATATAAATGAAAATATTATTACTTTTATGCTCCCAAAGATGTTTTATCTTAAAAAATTAAAATAATTAGTGAGTTATATAAATGTAATATATATTATATAATGAATAAAATATTTTATATATTAATCCAATAGACATGGAAAACATAACATATGAAAAAACCTAATATTTCGCATAGAATGCAATATTTTTATAATGGATGTTTTTACCATATTTTAAAGAATAACCTACTTTAAATCCTATTTTTTGAACATTTATAGATTATATATGTCAAAATAAACTTAATATCTGAAAACGAAACATAAAAATTTGGCTAGAGTTAATTTTGGGGTTTTTTCTACGTGGTTTCATGGTTTGATGAATAGTAAAAAATACTGAATTTTTATTTAAAACTACTTTTACATCTAATATATTTATAGTGGAAAATTTATATTTTAATTTTATTTTATAGGTAAATTATATCAATAATTCATTCGTTAATCCAATATATGTAATTTTAATCAATTTCACATTGAAATTTGGTATAAAAATCTTGAATACTTTTGGGCGTTTTACTTTAAAAACCTGTATTATCATTCCATATACGAGATTAATTTAAATTTAATTTACACCAATTATGTGTTTTGAATTTAGAAAATATGATTCAATATTTGTAATAAAAATATTTTATGACATGTAACAATGTAAACTTAGTTTTTGACAAAAAATATTATTAAAAGTGAATAAAATTAATTACAACGAATAAGTGAAAAGTTTGCTTAACAAAGGAATAAACATTAAACGTAAGACATTAAACGACCTAGAAACATGTTAAAAAGATATTTTATTTCCATTTTTCGACTATATCTTCCCCTTTATATAATTTGGTTCATTATTGTATCCAATTTCAATGGAATAATGTGGTAGAATTCCCTTTTCCAAAATTTACAAGAGTTTTACTACTCCTCTACTATAAAAATGCACTATCTCCTCCAACTTACTGACAAATCACAATAAACATTGGTTCAACCATGATATGACCAAATATATCCTAATATAACTCCCCTCATCATATAATCATCTCCTTGGGAATAAATCCATCCATGGTGTCCCTTCGGTGAAAACCAAAATGAGTTACCCAAAGAAGAGGTAACATGTTTCCTCAAACTCTTTAGTTTTATTTCCTTCTCCACTACTTCAATTATAATTATTACCAGATTATATAAAAACGAGTATAGTAAATATATTGATATATTTTTATTCTATAGATTAGACCTATACTTTACACACACTTTCATCAAATGGGAAATGAATATATTGTTTATTAGTAAACTACATCCTCATGAAATGACGGTTGTTTGGATTTCATTTACCACCTTCCATTGAAGGGAATTAAAAGGAATATTTTATTTACAAATGATATATATTATATTTATTATTCCTTTATTTTTTTTAATTCTTTTTTATCACATACATTTATACATTTTATCTTTTTCAAATATGTTAACATCGTTTGTGGACATGTGGACTACTGCATTCTCAAAGAGATGTGATTCATTCACACATTACAATGAATTTTGAGGATTTTATCAGTTAAAATATATTATTTATATAATAATTATTATAATTTATAAATATTATATAAATATATTACATTTAATTACTTTATTTCAATATGAAAACAAAATGAAAACTAAGTTCATGAGTACGTACAGTCTACCGTCTCCATTAATGGTGTATTCCATTTTGTATTTATATATTTTTATATTATTATAAATAAATATATAATGAATATATATATATATATGATATTTTTATAATTATTTACATTCTATAATTATGTAAACTGTTATATAAGTATGATGATCAAGAATAATAAGTGAAAACACATGCGAAGAACAAAGCGGATATTACCCAAAGTGAAACCATAACATAAATTTGTTAACAAGAAGGAAATATATGGTCACAATGAAACCATATATGGTATTATATATAACAATATGGTTTTATTATTGATATATAATAAACTTATATTCATTATACATGAGTATTGAATGGGTACAATGAGAGTCAAGACACAAGGTAAGACATCTTTATCTTGATTATTATTTTTATGATATTCATGCCTTATTCCTCACCCATTTATTTTGGGTGATGTGTATAATTCACAATGATTTATTATATTATTATTATTATAATTAAATTTATGGGTATTTTCCTATCAATTTTTTAATTTTTTAAAGGGGTTTATGTTTGAATATTTAGTAAATAATTAAATTAATTTTGTCTCAATTTTATTTCATGGAGACACATTCTATATTATGGGCCTATATTTCACTATTAGGTCTATATAACATATTTGAAATGTAAAATTATGAATTTAATTATTTTCATGATAGTTTATGATTCCTGTAATTTCATTTTCATACATGGGGATTATAATTCAATGTTACCAAGTGCTAAGTGTTAATTGAGACAATCTAATCATTTATTAAGATTGTTTATGATTATGATTCCATTTATAAAATATTATGATCCATTCCTCAAGATAACTCTATAAATTTTTCTCCTCTATATATTAATGATATCGTCATATATTGGTACCATTTTCCACCCTTTTTTACTTATGGTGATTAATAATGTTTTTTAAGAAAGTCAGACATCACTTCTCTCTTCAGTCGTAAATCCTTATTCCTTAAAAACAATGTTTTGTAAAAAGTTTCTAAAAATATTCTAATATTATCCTCCTATAATTAAAATAAATTTTTACTATTTTTTCTATTTAAACAAATGTTTTTTTATAATGAATCTTCTTATTAATTTTTGGTCGAGGAACTTTTATATACTTTTTATAGTTTAAAAGGAATGTTCTGCATGTACAAATTTACTTGATGTCCTAACCATAATGACACAGATGATTTATTTAAAAGATTAATATATTATATTTTATTTAAATGAAAATTGTTTCCTAATATTCTGAATTTCTTAGTTTCAAAGTATTTTCAATGAAAATTTATTTCAAAAGGTTTAATGTTTTAAAAATCCCATTTCAGTGAAGAAATGATATTTTCATTAATAAATGTTTTTAAAGGATATATCAAAATTATTTTCCATATTTGAAAACATCCATTTATGTCACTAATTACCTTATAAGATCTGAATCAAATTTTCAATCCAAAATAATTGACTAAAAGTTTATTTTAATAGAATGATGTTTATGAGATTCTATTTCTCTTTCAATGGTTATATTTTTATAAAATCTATATCTCTTACAAAGTTTATATTGCTAGAAAACTGATTTCTATTAAATGTTTTATACCATGATAAATTATTTAAAACCCATTCACTTTGTTGGGGTTTTCTAGGATGAAATAATTATGAACCCTATATATTTTCTACAGGTTATGATATGATTAAATGTTTATGATACCTGTTTCTTTTCATAGTTTATGTTATAATATATTTTTATGGGTCATTATATGATGGATGTTTTATTATATTGTGGAAAATGTCTGTATGATTTATTATGTGGTGGGTAGGACCTATATCTCCATCCAATGCATTGGTTAATAATGGATGTATCATGAGTATAAATGTTAGGCATGAACCAGATTACATGTTCAAAATATTTTTCATGGACTTGGTTGAAGGTCCATATATTTATGTTTGAATCCAATTACATCTTCAAAATGTTATTATTGAACCTTATTATGTGTTCATAATGTAATGTGTGAAACCTATTACATGTTCAAAATGTTATGCATGGACCTAGTTTCATGTCCACTAGTAATGCGTGAACCTGATTACATGTTCACATTATTTTGTATGATCTTGGTTGTATGTTCATAACCATTTGAGGGGAACCAGTTACATATCCATAATTCTATGTGAGAGTCATATTTCATATACTTAACTTATTGAGTCAAACTATTACAACATATACATGTTCAGGAGGTAATATGTTGATGTGTATGGTACAATTCCATATCTTATTCATATGTTATTCATTCATGTCTTGTGTTTCTGATTATCTTATGATACATGTTTTATGAACTACTAATTTTTATGTCATGATACTTGTTTATGATCTTTTATATGGAGGGTATAATATTTTATTTTTAAGATCATGTTCTTGTACCCCTATTCTCATTTTTATGCTTACACATCTCCATTGACTACCGTTAATGAGCATTTGAGCTCACCCCTTCTTTGTTTCCATTACCTAGTTATGAAGATATGTATTATGTATTATTTGTCTTAGAAGGGTTGTAATCATGAATAACCTAGTGGGTGATAATTTAGTTCACTTATGTAAAGGTTTTTATGTTATCGGATTTCCAAAGGCACTAAACTAATACAATTTTTGGGTGTATGTTTGTAAAGTATTATGAAAATGTTATGTAATTAAATTGAGGGTCCCTATAGGAAAGGCATTAGAAAATATTAATGGGAAATTATGGAGATGGAAGTTCTCATAAATCAAGGAATTCAAGGATTAAACTAGTAAAGAGTCAGTATGAGCTCTCATGATGCTTCTCTAGAGTTAGTGGTTCTTCATCCTTTAAATGGAATTCATTCATTCTATTTTTTCCATCTTAATATTATATCCACCAACAGTTTTAGTGACATACCATTTTCAGTGGCTAGTATGGTTCAGGAGATCATCTTTTAGTAATGCCTCACAAATTTTAATAGTTTAGGATATATTAACAATAGGGGTAATATGATAAAATTAAGTATAAGGAATTGTATTTCCCCATAATGTTTGTTTTCCCCTAGGACATATAGTTGGGAACGATTGTGGAGGTGCTCATTAGAAAATTTTTTGAGGTATAAGAGAAGGGAATGGTTAACTACATTCCATGGAGATTCAAACAAGAAGAAGGTCAAATATCATCTGAGGTACTTTATTATCATATTATATTATTTCTTATACATTGAATAAATTTGGAAGTTAACACTATTTTATAGAACATACTCCAGTACAAGCTCTAAGAATATGGAAAGAGGGGATTATAGATTTCTTAGTATTATCAAATAAATCTAGATGTCATTATTTCATATTGTATGTATATATGGGATTTATGATTATGGTGTAGTAACATTTGTCATTATAGGATTTCCTATTTATATAGATATTACCATATGATTTAATTACTCAATCAGGTTGGTAATTTTATATGCAAGTAGTTTTAGATTCCATTCAGAGTATATATTCTAATTTTATATGGAAATATAACATATTGTGTTCATAGGAGAGATAGAGAGAATGATATAGGTTTTAGTTGTATAAATCCAATGCCCTTTCAGCTAGTGGAGTTGTTATTGAGTTTAGTACTTGTGAGGGAAAAATGTTTTTATGAATTATTGAGGATTTTCTCGATGTGTTCCTTGAAGTGGTTGTGATTCTACCCCCTTGATGTGATATTGTATTTTGGATAAATTTATAACCAAATGACCCTCTATTATTGGGGGAACCTTATTTGATGGAACCTTTTGAGTTGTAGGATTATAGTAATCAAATATATTATTTGATATAGAAGTGAATCTTGTAGTACCTTATGTCTATTTTATGTTTTTCAGTGTTTTTCTACAAAATGTTTGATCATAGTATGATGTTGTGCATATATTATCAGTAGTTAAAATATTGAATAATGAATAATTGTTACCCCTTCTATAAATATATGATATATCCATTAAATATATGTGAGAAAAATGGCTTTTAATGATTGATCTATTGTATAGATATCATTAGATTAAAAGGATGAAGGAGGATATATTAAATAAAACCTTTAAGTATCATTATAGCAACTCCATGTTCAAATATATGTTTTTTAGTGTAAAACATTTTCTAGTTGTTTTCATGGTACAAATTTATTCCATGATTCATGAGTACATGGATCAATTTATGGAAGTGTTCATTGAGGACATCTTTGTGTAATCAAAGTTAGATGAAGAAAAAAACGAATAAATGAGGAATGTTCTATATGAATTTTTGGTACCATAAAATCTTTGATAATGTATCCATGTTCATGTTTTAGACCCTTATGTGTTATTTCCTAGGGAATGTCGTGTCTCAGTAAAGAGTGGTGTATTTTTTTTTGAAAAATTCTCCTCGCCAAAAGGCCGAGGCATTAATTCATAAAAAATGAAAATTACAAAATACGAAAGTGCATAATTTTATTACAATCATCCCTTTATGAAAATATTAATGCCTTAGGGAGAGTATCAGACCAGGTAATAGGTTTTCCAACTCTAATGTTTGCAAGACCATCCAGAAGCCTATTAGCCTCTTGAAAGATATTTTTGATGATGAAGTTGAGAGTCTAAAGGGTCTCTTTGCATTGCATCCACTTTGTAGTGAACCACCAATAGATAATAATTTCACCATTTCTCATGCCTTGCACAATCATAGAAGAGTCACTCTCCTGCCAGATATTAGACCAGCCCTTCATTTTCACAGAAGAAATAGCATGTATGATCCCAATAATTTCAGCCTCAAGAGAGCATGTCATGCCAGAAGAACCATAGAAACATCCTTTAATAGAGTCATTATGATCTCTAAAGACCACACCACAACCCGAAAGGCCAGGATTCCCATTAGAGGTGCCATCCGTATGGAAATTAATCCAAAGGAGTAAATGAGGGATCCAAAACAACTCCATAGTGCACAATGTAAGTATGAAATTCCCTTTAACACCCAGATTTTTTAGAACCTTGATGTCCTAAATATTGTTGTATCATTCCCCCAAACGGACAGTCGATGTGCCCATAATAACCACAAAAATCTACATCAAGGCAAGCTTCAAGAAGAAACCCATCCCATTGAATATTACAGAATTTCAGAGTAGCCAAATAGTGTGAAAAACTTCAGAAATAGCTATGGATAGGTGTCCCAAAATTTGAGGTGAAACTTGAATAACCGAACAGTATCCTAGAAGGGCCTCCAATCCCAAAAATCTAAGGCCATCCAGTTCCAAGGCACCCAAAACCTGCTTCCAAATGGCCATGATAGTTGCATAAGAGGGGAAGAGGTGCTCCACATCATCCTGATGTTTATGACACATAACACACCTAGAGAATCTCTGCAATCCAAACATCTAGAGAACCACATCAGTGGGTAATCTATTGAGCAAATAGTGGTGTCTGATCCATCAATGATTTTTGAATTTTTTTTCTTGGGAAATACATAAGAACATCATAGAGGATCAAAGTTTACTTAGTCATTTATGTTGTAATTAATATTTTCTAAATGATATCAATCTGATTCTAGTTTCTCTAATTTTATTTATAGGAATTATTATACCATCCAATAAGAAAATAGCTGTGAGGACGAATTTTATTATATGAATGGGAAGTTGAGTTGTTCACATATTCTTTGGTAAATGTGGTAGTTTGGTTTGATGTTTTATTAAATGCTTCATATAATGGTATGGATTATATCGTGATATATCATAGAGTGGTGATGTTATATGTGTTTTAATAATTATGTCCCCACGAGAATAATCATGTCACAATTGAACATGAGTTTTTACTGGTACTCATTGTCATGAAGCTGTAAAAGCATTATCTTATCATAGTGCACTTTATGGTCTTCCCCATTCAAAAGATATTTTGGAATATCTTTCCTCAGTATGATTTGAATCTATAATAACAATTATGGATGGTGTTTTTGTAGGATTATGACTTCATGATCTCTTATACACTCAAGAAAGGGAATATTGTTGCTGATGTAATGAGTAGTAAGTCTCTTGGTGGTTTTTTACATGAGGTGGGATATACATGGAGAGTTATTGTGGATCATCTTACCTTTACCCACAATATAAAAGTAGTGGGTTCGATATTTTTCCTATACAATATTACTGTTTGGTCTTCCTTTTTTATATACAGCTGATGAATCACTATTTTGGGATCTTGATGTTGTATATTTGGATGATCATTTCATTTTTGGTGGTTATCTTTATGGGTTGGGAAGATAATAATAAATAATGAGTGATATATTTTTACAATTTGTAAGGTGAATTGATAAAATGTAATTGTTTTTTAAACTTTTATCATGTTATTCACTGAAAATATACCGTCAAAAAACAATAAATATGTAAATTAAATGAATTTTAACATTTGGTAAAATTACATATGAATTAAATACATTTTGTTTAGTGTTTCAAATTCAGGGATAACTATATATTTGTAAGTTTTTTAGAATTTCATATGGTTTATAGAAAATAATATTTTATGAATTTAAAAAATGTTTGAATTTTCAACCTAACTCATAGTGTATTCAATGAAAAATGTATGAACAATAAATCAAGCTATCATCATCCATGTTTCTATTGATAAAGCTACCATACACTAAAAAATGGAAAATTCCAAAGATACTACAAGCACTACCCAACATATAACATTAATAATCTTATGAGGGAGAAAAAATTCTTTTATTGACTATCTATATTCAACTAATCAACCATGATCAATCATCAATAACTACACCATTCCTTCTCCAAGATATTGTTGTAATATCCTTAAATTTCAAGGTTAGTTTTTCTTTATTTTTTAGTGCCTTTTAGTTACCTTGAGTCTAATTTTAAAATGTGTTAGTGGGATTCATGGACTAGGGAATGAAGCTTACATAATTGTGGGATCCAACCAGTAGGTTTCGATATTCTTCAATGCCACTGGCTATCCAGTTTAGTGTCATTTATTAGATTTGGGATGTGGTAGTAGACTACGAATCACCCTTGATATACTACCTAATTGAGGGAAGAATAATTCACACCAGGATCTTTCTAGAGCAACTAGAAAGCTCACAATGACCACCAGAACTCTTGTGGATCCTCAGAACAATTTTAAATTTGGATGCTAATTTATTTTCACCTTGTATCCCCATTTTGACAACTATCTGACTTTTTCTGTCCTCACCCTTCCTAAAAAAACATAGATTCATCTATTATGTGAATTTGGATCCCTTCTCCCCAAATTATTATTTTATTAATCATCTGATTGATCTGGTAGCTTCTACATAATATTACAAATATGATAAATCCTGAAATGTTTCATTCTATTAGAGTAAATCCTAAATCATGGTTGTTATGACCATATATATGGATTTCAATATGATTTAATGGATTTTTTTTGGATCGTCAAAGGATCACAACCTGGATCTATTGAGGTTTGTTCACATTCATTTAATCAGATCTATTTAAATTATTAATAGTGGTTCTTTTTGGGTGTCTCTAAAAAAATCATCACCCATTCCTTGTTCTTCTTCATGGATCTTAATAATAAAGTCCACATCTGAGTATTCTCGTATCTTTCCCTGGATCAATAGTATGTGGGTATGATCCTGGTGTAAAATCTTGTCTTTTTTTAGTGATTTTCTTAAGGTTGAAATTTATTACCTTTTATGGTCTTTGTATGAAATTGTTATATACTTTATGAATATGCATGCACATGTATCCCATGATGCCTTTAATGATATGACATGCTAGTTCATTTCTGTTTCATTCCTTGTGTGTGTGGGTGTGTGCACAACTTGAGGAGACTCTATATCACATTTATAGAGGACCAAGTTGTTATGGAAAGTCTAGTTGGTTCCTTAGAGGAATATCTTGGATGATGTATTTGATTGGATAAAGATATAGGTGTTATTTCAGTATTCATCATAACGTGGAATATTTAGCTGATCTGGGAATTTTCATGTGACATTAAAATAGGTATATGATTTCAAATTTTTATCACTTCATACCAATGTGGAACATCTATATGTGTGATAAGAGTTCCAAATATCTAAGAATGTTAGGATTATGTATAATCATGTGAAAGATGAGTAACCATGATGTGATGATTGGTTAGATGATCCAGATAACTACTCCTTAAAGATGGAGTATGAATTGTTCTTATAGTAGGGAATGAAATTTTTTCATAATGGTGGAATGTACATGTAAGAATGTTTTTCGAATCTGTTAAGACATCATGTGGACCATATGGAATGATATAATTTAGGATATGATTACTTCTGATTTTCATTGTGGCTTTGTACGAAATAGTTTGTGTCAGTGTTTATGGAAGCTTAGTTAGGACAAGATGACTTGGAACATAATTTTTTTACTTCTTAATTTAATTTATTTTCCTCTAATAAATACGTATATATTTACAAACATATGTGATGGACACATTGGTGGTTTCCTACTAGTTTTATATTCATAACAGGAATGGGAATCTTGGTTTGTATGAAAAATTTATAGTGAGGGATCCAGTGAAAGAAAAGGGACTTGTTTTGGGATTCAATGAATGTGGAACTTGAGTGATGGAGGTGATGTGTGGATTTCCTCTTGATCATTGTCATCATGAATCATTTATTTTCCTAGTTTATATATGTTGGATTTATTTAATGCATTCTGTATCCCTTGGTTTATATTTTATAACTTTTATTACATTTGAAAAATCATTGGTTTTATTAATATATTAAATTTTGTATTTCAAGTTTTTACCTCTACTTCAAAATGGGTGTGACATATTTCTATTAAAAATAATGTAATATTATCCTCATGGTACTATTTAGGCCCTCATCATGAGTTTTAACATCTTTCATATTGGGAGGAGTGCATGAGGTCCTTTGGAACTTTGGTTTGGACCATATTATTTGGGTAGGGGTGTTTAAAAGTGGTATCAAATATTTATTTTCTGTCATTTAATTTCATTATTTTGGGAATCATAGAAAAGATATTGGTATTGTGGAACTTTTTTTGGGGATTCATGTGTGTTTCTAGCCAGCTTATGTGTAATGTACATCCTAGTTACCAGTTATTGGAATACAATTATCAGTTGTTCTATTATAGTTTCATGCTGATTTTGAGTATTATTATAATTATTATTATTATTATTGTTAATATTATTATTATATAGTTATAGTTTATAGTATTTGGGGGCTTTCATGCTTCTTGGTTAGGTATGTAGGAAAACATGTTAAGAATCTGTTTACTTGTCATTTATAGAGGGTAAATTAATTTAAATCTAGATAAAATCTCTCCATTGGGCCTACCTAATATATCATTGTGGTAATTTATGTATTTAAAGATGATATATACCCTATTATATATGTATGACTATGAAAAATATTTAGGTACCCATGAAATATGGTTTTGTTAGCGGTTATGTGTTATAAACATGGGTAACCTCTTTGGATGAGTCTCTTTGAAGAGGTTCTTATATATAAATGCTAATTTCTTATACAGTGAAGTAATTTAATCCATTAATGGGATTTATAAGCATTTATTTTGGAATTTCAAGCAATTAAACCTCATTATTATATTATGGGAAAACCTAGGAAATGGGAAATATTTCTACTATAAAAGTAAATAAATCTATAACACTTCAATATGTGCATGAGAATATAGTAGAGAATGCTCTTATAGTCTTCCCAATGGTCTAGGAAGCATAACAACATAAGTATAAGGTCTTTTAGGTAGTAATTTTTAGGTTATAGGATCCCATATGGGTGGGCCAATTATTATCAATATTTCCTAAGATTCCCAATTACAATATCTACTATAATACTAGAGAACTAGAATTCTAGATAATAGTAAGGACTAGATTGAGGCTATCAGGGGAATTTTCAACCTACTAGATATTCCACATGAGTTGTTAGTGAAATCAAAAACATATATGCTCTAACGACATGCTCGAAGGTGGTGTAATGGGATGAATCAAGTTGGAATTCCTGAGTGTATGACTTAGGAGATTAAGAATAACCTTTTCATTGAGAAATTATTTATTAGAACAGTAATGTTAGAACACACATGGGAATTCATGGATCTATAGTAGGGGATTCTAACAATGTCTTCTTATTCTAGTCAATTTATAGTGTTTCGTCAATTTACCCCTCTTATGTTTGGGAATGAATATCACACGTCTCATTAGTTTGAGATTGGACTTCAACCTTATATGAGGTTCCATGTCAAGAATTTCAACTAGATATCTTATTTACATGTTATTTTTCAAATCCTCTATGATTGAGAAGAGTTTGGAAGAAGATAATGAAGGTTCTCCTCTTCCATATCGTAATGAAGTGGTGATTAGAACCACTAAATGTGTTGTGAGTTCATATTCTTGAAATATTAATAGGATGTCATTGGGAATACATCAGGGTGCCATTGGACAACTATATCAAAGTACGGTGTTATCAACATCCTTTGTGGGAGGTATTACTACCAGATGTTATAATTGCAAGAGAAAATGGAATTACAATATTGCCTTCCTGAAACTACTAATTGAGTGTCATTAATGTGGAATGATAGGTCATATTTAGTGATTGTGTTCAAAAATATTACAGTTTTTCTTAGAGAGGATTCACCATGGTGTGGGTGTGGATCCTCAACATTGGATATAGTCTCTGCAGAATTTAGTGACTCTAGAATTTAATGGAATAGTGTGGAATAAACACGGATCTATCATATACAATGTTTTTGCAATGGAATAATTCATATTTGATTTTGGAGAAGTACCTTCAACACTTCGAGGTAATATCTTGATAACACCTATTCTTTCCCCACCATTTATTTGACATGTGATATTCCTATTCCATTGTATCTTCTTAATTTTTTTAGATTATTTATTTTCAAGTTAAGTTCTTTCCCATATTGGTTTATCTTGACATACCCTAAAGAAATAAGGTAGATTACCTCTTGATATTCCTAGTGTGTCCCATTATACATTATGTCGATGGAAATTTTTATTATTTTGTGATTTTTTGGGTGACTAAATTTGATGTTTTTTTAAAATAAATAGTTTTGGTAGTTATAAAAATATTTTTGATTTTTGTTGGATAAATATATTCTTTACTACTCATAAGTGTTTGAAGTGTGTTATAACTAGAAATTGGGATTTATTAGATATTAAAGTTGGACTATACAATATCCAAATTAGATCCATTACAATGCATATAAACAATGTGGGTCTTATCCCAAATCATGAAACTGTTTTATCCTCTCTTACTCTGAAAGGGGATCTCTATATTGATGTATCTAAAAATTACTTCTCACATCTTCATCATAATATGGGGATTGAGTTTTATATCAAACTCATTCTATGTGTTCATCCTATATCGACTCATCTGTCCTATATGACACAAATTGACTGAAAGTAACTAAAGGTAAATCTTGAGGACTTAAAGTTGAAAGGATTTATTTGAATGAGAACTTATCTCGAGGGAAATACAATTTTTTTCACTGAGAAGCTAGACAACAGCCTTCAATAATCAATGGACTATAGGAATACAAATCATGTCGTAATAATACATTTGTATCCATTTCTAATGATTTATTGGTTTTTTATTTGTTGAGGGGAAATTGAGTGTTCTCCATGATTGAATTGTGTTTCGGCTAGCACTAGTATCAAGTAATAAAAGGGTTGAATTTAAAGATCATGTTAATGAGTATATATGGTTTTCTTGAGTATATTATTATTCCCTTTGACATAATGAAAAACCAAAACTGTTCTTGTCTCCTATACATATGATATTTCACCCACACCAAGACACCTATTTTGTTATCTTCATTAATGATGTCCTAGTATATTCCAAACCTCAAAGTTTTATGATAGACTCTTATATATTGTGTTTATTATGCTTCAAGTGAATAGATTTATTCCATTTATTCAATGTTTCACTTTTTTATATAGGTGTTATATTTCTTGGGGAAAGTGATTTTGGAGTCTATAATCTCAGTCTGTTTAGAGAAGATAGTTTCATTTATCTCATTAAGAAGACTCAACAACAAGATCAATATTAATAACTTCCATTTTTTATAGGATTCAATTGAGTGGTCATTCTTGAATTCTCTTACCTAGTAGTTCCTGTGATCGGGCTTACCAAAAATGGAGTAATGTTTCAATGGAAATACATTTGGGAAGATTCCTTCATAGAGTTATAGGGAAAGTTTGAATCTACTATTATTATTTTATTCCTAAGAAATATGGTCGTTTATGATGACTATTATATTTATTTTGGTATTGTATTAGGGGATGTGTTAGTGACACTATCTTTTCAGTGAGAGTTTTCAATTATACAAACCACGAGAGATTATGGTATATATTATATCAGTGAAACTTAAAACTTCTACATAGGAATTGGGTTGAGTAACTAATTTTTTAATTCAAAATGGTTTAAACTCTTTGGAATAATAATTATGTTGTTGATTATCTCTGTTGGAATATGTATGGTTTTGGAAAGATATCATCTAACGATGTGTAGAAGTTGATGATTTTGTTTGAAGAGTTTTTTATGGGTGCATCTAATGTCCCTATGGAAATGGAAAGTACTCCATTAGTCAACAATTACACTATGGTATACTAGGTTAAGTTTATATAGGTTCTAGATATTTAATGTTTAGTGAAGTAAATATGATTTGGTGGGTAATGGATTAGTTCTAGTTTGAATATTTGATATGAAAAATGTGATCTATCCCTATGATAGGGTAGAATTCCCTACTCAGATTAGTGATTAATTAATTAGGTAATATACTTCATTATAGTGGGTAGTTCACTCAGGATCAACAATGATTTACTGTGATATCAGATGACATTTTTGTGGCTAGGTATGAAGAGGAACATTATGGGTTTCATCTATCATTGTTGGACATGTTAGAGGATTAAAATAGATAATCAATAATCAGGTGGAGTACCTATGAGTCATCAGATAATATTGTATAATTAGGATAAGGTGATGATGTAATTTGTAACAGGATTACCCCGAACACCCAGAGGTCGAGATACTATGTGAGTGTGTGTTCAATTTCCTAAAAACGTTTTTATATTTATTGATGATTATAGAGACTAAGTTAGAGGATCGGTTAAAAAAGGTGTATGTTTTTGAAATAGATAGGTTTAGTGGAGTACATATGAGCATAATATCTAATTTGTATGATCATTTTATATTGTGATTTTGGAAGGCCATAAAAAATTCCATGGGGACTTAATTAAAGTTATGTGTAATATATCATATGTAGACTAATGTTTAATCAAAGTGTATAATATATATTTTAGAAGATATGCTTGGACTCTATGTGTGGGACTTTATTGGAGAATGGGATTATCATATGGAATTAGAGAAGGATCGTATAATAATAGTTTTTATTCATTATTTCAGATGGATCCATTTGAAGCTCTCAATATCCAACGTTTTTATTCACTTCTATATTGGAATGAGGTGGGTAAGTCCGTTGTGTTTTATTCAAGTTTGTTTTAGGATAACTGAATGCCAGTGCAGTTGATTTGGAAGTGGTATGTTACCACATAGATATATAATTGTTATTATCTAGAAAAATTTAAATTGTTTTGGGAGTTTTTTTGGGTGATTCAGTTTTATTTCGATTATCACCTAAGTTGGGATATTGAAAATTACACAGGAATTGAGAATTATAATCATGGTTTATAGAACTATTTATGATCTACAAACACATTAGTACAGTGGGATAAAAATTATATTTTCATCTATGATCTCAAGGTATTCATAAAGTGTCCCATGTGTATCAACTATTTATGTACAATTCAAATTCAACACCTTTGATTGATAGTGAGGATATTGACTTAGAGCCTAGAGCATCATTCATTAATATGTGATTTCGATCATAAATCAGGCAGGGAAGGTGATGAGTAAGAATATAACACTCATTATTAAAGTTATTTTGTAGTAAAAATGTATCCAAGATGAGACTTGGGAGTGAAAATTAAATTTTTGGGCTCAGTGGCACAAGTTTTCGAATAAAAACAGCTTGTGACACTTCTCAAGGATGATAAGTCGCGATAAGAGGATAATTATGATGAAATAACATTTCAAGGTGTATTATTCTTTAGTTTTAATGTGATTTGTTTTACTTTAATTAATTTTTATGTTGTGTTTTAGGTATTCATGATATATGTATCAAGTAATTTGTAAATTTCTAAGCCAAAGAGTACTTTTTGAGCAACTATGATGCCACAATCTAGATGATGGATGCGGAGGTAGCCTAGGAACCACATGGGTGACCTTGACTAGATAGTGTAGTGCCATCGGCTAACTTGTGGTATACAAAGTATCATCAGGATCTTCCTAGAGCCATAATCTATCCAAGGGTCATCCACTAGCCTGCTGGAATGGCCCACCAACTCTAGTGTAGAATATATGGAATTTTTAGTGGGGTTACTCCATATTTTTAACCAATAGATGTTATTTGATTTCTACCTCAATTTTTCAAATCCTCATTCATCTAGAATTATTTTTGAGGCTCTTTTAAGGTTAATTATGATCACTTCTCCTTAACACTTCCCAATTTGGAGATCTTATTGATCATGTGGCTTCCAAATTATATGTCTAACACAATATATCCAGAAACCCTGATTTCTCTTATGTTGAATCCATGATCAATGTATTTATGTCTAGATTTATATATTTCTACACAATCATATCAAGAATTATTAGGTCATTGAAGGAAAAAAGACTATATATATTTCATACTTCTCTCTCTCTCTCAATCATTTATAGATCCATTGGTGATGGGTGTTATCATTGGTAAGTTTAATCAAATCATCACCCACATCTTATTCTTATACTTGGGTCTTAATAGAATAATATTCATGTGATGATTTGGGGTGGTTCTATTGATCACTAGTGTGAAATATTGATCTTGGTGTCAATTCATACATATGGGAACTGATTCACTTATGCTGGAATGTCCCTACCATCTTTGAATTTTATATTAATTTATATATTTTTTTATTCATGTTGGTATGTGTTTATACCTAGTGAGACCTTTATTGATATTAAATGCTTAGGCCTGGATTTTTATGGCTTGTGTGTGGGTGTGCAAATATCCCATTGAAACTATATTTAGATATCAAGATGAGAAATTTTACCTGGATTGGAATGATGATTCCTTATATATAGAGAGTGGATGAAGTTATAGATAGATTGTGGACATGGCTGGAATATTTGTTAGAATCAAAACATTTCATGTTTAGCTGATGTGTGAATGACCATGTGATGTTGTAATATGTATATGATTTGGAACATTTATCACTCCATATAAATGGGGAATGTAGATGTGTGTGACTAAAGTTCCAATTATTTAGTCATGTATGGTTTTTGGACCATAATTTGAAAGATGTATAACTATTTGGTGGTGATTTATTGGATGAGCCAAGTGACTATTACATAAAGGTACAGTGTGAATTTCCATTAAAGGAGAAAGTATAATTATTCCATTAAGGTGGAATGTGAATATAATATGGTCAGAAAAATCATTCAAGTAAACATGTAGACCATATGGAATGATCTAAGTCATGAAATGGTTACATATGACCTTAATTAAATCTTGGTGCCAAAACATGTGGAGTTGGGGTTTGTCATAGCATTGTCCATGCGTGATGAATTAGTAATTGACTGTTTATTTAAAAATTTATTATATTATTATCACATTAAATTTTATATATTTTTTCACTGACATAAAAGATATATTGGTGGTTTCCTTCTGTTTTTTTACTTACACCCTACATGGGAATCTTGGTGGGAAAGTAAACTTTATAGTTTGGGATCCAATAGAGGAAAAGGGCCCTAAGTCAGGTAGCTGAGTCGGTGGATCTTGGGCGATATAGGTTACTCTAGGATGAAATCAGGACTATTTCTATTATATTTCATTTAGTTGTCTTTTCAAAAAATGGATTGAACTACCACATTGGGGATCCATTAGTTTATCTCATATGACCTATATTTCATTTTTTATAAAATCGATATTGTTGATTTCTAACATTTTTTGTTTTCAGATATTAATATATATTTTGAAATGTTTGTGACATATGGCTATAAAACCCCCCAATTAAATAAAGGAATCCATCGCTACTAATTGGTTGATTCTTTTATATGGGGAAGAGGGCATGAGGCCATGTTCCCCTCTATCTCAGACTCAATGATTTGAGTCAGGGTGTTACATCTACACTCTAATTCACGTGGTCAACTACACATCTCATCCAATTGACCATGAGAGGTCCCCAAAACTGAAATGGAAATGCAAATATTTCCATCTTATCATGATAAAATCATAAGGCTACCACCCCAACTACAATGTTTTTCCAACCGAGCTACCATATGTCATTATTCAGACCTACATTCTCTTTACAACTAACTCATCATGAATCTTCTACATTACTAAGACTTGATGATGTGCATAAATGAACTAAATAGAAAGGATGAGATGGAATGCCATAATAAAATAATCAATATCATCTTATACTATCAACTAATATTGATTAGAAATTCTGATATTTAGATGTATTGATCAAGTAGAAACCAAAACCGAGCATTACCTAAGTTCTAGAATGGGATTCAATCAACCATAAGCCATAAAGAATCCATAAAATATTGAGTCTATTTTTATCAAATAAATATTAAATGTGTGAGTAGAATCTATAGCCTCACTTCTTAATGAAATGAACCCCAACTATGATGAATTCATTGAATAGTATTTTTTCAACCCCATATTTCAAGCATACTATCTAACCTAGATCCACCCGAACAATAATAATTTAAATAATACATGATGTGATTATCTGAATTTAAGGTATATAGAATAAACAAGATAGATATAGACCAATAATGAGGATGAAGAATATCTATATTATTAATTTATCTCATTTGTTTCACCACATATAGGTGTTCCAAATGGCGGGGTGTTAACTATCCCTATTCCACGAGCTCTAAGTGTAGTGGAAGATTCACAAAATGTTCTCAATGTAATTCCTCAAAGATATATTCTCCTTCTAGAACTGACCAACTCACTTCCATATAGACCCACTACACCACAAACCGGACACCAATATCCCTTATGATGTTATGTTCTGTAGATTGTATCCAAACTACAAGTCTAGTGTCACTACGGGAAAAATGGTTAATAGCGACAGGGTATTTGCGACCGGAATAATTCTCGTTGCAAATACCTTTCACAAAGGAGTATTTGCGACGGGTTTTTTTACCCATCGCAAATAGTTTGGCGCGAAATGCGCGCCAAACCGCGCGAATGTTATTTGCGATGGGGCTCTATCCCTGTCGCAAAGAACCGACGGCGGTTAAAGACTATTTGCGACGGGTCCCGTCGCAAATAACCGTTTTTAATGCCGCCCATAATTAAATGCGGTCAGGGTTATTTGCGACGAGGTTCTATCCCCGTCGCAAATATCCCGACGGCAGGGGTTATTTGTGACGGGCCCCGTCACAAATAACCGTTTTAATGCCGCCAATAATTAAATGCGGTCAGGGTTATTTGCGACGGGTCCCGTCGCAAATATCGTTATTTGCGATGGGTTTTCCTTTGCAAAAAAGCCCGTCGCAATTAATCTAACCTATAAATACTGCCAACCATTACAATTTTCTCACTCTCAACTCTCAACCGTTCTAATTTTTCCACTCTGAATCTTTTACGACTTTCAGTGGTAAATTTTTTTTGCCGACTTCGAGGATTCAGTTGGTGGTGTTCTACAATTACAGCGGCTCGACATTGAGATCACGTTTAATGTTTTTATCTGAATTTTAATTTAATATTTATTTTATTTATTATATTTATTTAGTTTAAATTTTTAGAATTTTTTTTTCTGATTTCTAATGAGAAATAATTATGAATAAGTATTAATAATTAACAGTAATTAGAGACAATTAAACACTAATTAATTTAAAATAGTTTGCTGTAATTACAATTAAATATGAGTAATTATGAAAAATTAAAATTAATTTGAATTAATTATTAATAATTAGAAATAATTAACATTAATTAGTAATAATTTATAATAATTACCAATATTATAAATAAGTTCTAATAATTAGTAATAATTACTAATAATTCCCAATATTCAATAATTGTCAATATTTGTCAATATTTGTCAATATTTTTTCCAATAATTACCAATATTTACCCAAAATTGCAAATAATTGTCAATATTTACCAATAATTAGGAATAATTACCAGTAATTAGGAATAATTACCAATAACTAGGAATAATTTCCAATAATTAGGAATAATTACCAATAATTTGGAATAATTACCAATAATTAGGAATAATTACCAATAATTAGGAATAATTACAAATAATTAGTAATAATTACCAATAATGAGGAATAATTACAAATAATTACAAATATTTAGTAATAAATTGTAATGATTACCAATAATTAGGAATCATTACCAATAATTACCAATAATTACCAATAATTAGAAATAATTTCCAATAATTAGTAATAATTGCCAATAATTAGTAATAATTAGTAATAATTAGTAATAATTACCAATAATTAGTAATAATTAGTAATAATTACCAATAATTGGCAATAATTTGTAATAATTAACAAAAATAAATAATAATTACAAATAATTACCAATAATTAGTAATAATTACCAATAATTACCCATAATTAGTAATAATTACCAATAATTACCAATAATTGGTAATAATTAGTAATAATTATCACTAATTACTAATAATTAGTAATAATTAGTAATAATTACCAATAATTAGTAATAATTAGAAATAATTATCAATAATTACCAATAATTAGTAATAATTAATAATAATTACCAATAATTAGTAATAATTAGTAATAATTACCAATAATTAGTAATAATTAGTAATAATTACCAATAATTACCAATAATTACCAATAATTAGTAATAATTTGTAATAATTATCAATAATTAGTAATAATTACCAATAATTCGTAATAATTACAAATAATTCGTAATAATTACCAATAATTAGTAATAATTAGTAATAATTAGTAATAATTAGTAATAATTAGTAATAATTAGTAATAATTCGTAATAATTAGTAATAATTACCAATAATTGCCAATAATTAGTAATATTTACCAATAATTACAAATAATTAGTAATAATTACCCATAATTACCAATAATTAGTAATAATTACCAATAATTACCAATAATTAGTAATAATTACCAATAATTACCAATAATTAGTAATGATTAGTAATAATTATCACTAATTACCAATAATTAGTAATAATTAGAAATAATTATCAATAATTAGTAATAATTACCAATAATTACCAATAATTACCAATAATTAGGAATAATTTGTAATAATTACCAATAATTAGTAATAATTTGTAATAATTAGTAACAATTAGTAATCATTACCAATAATTACCAATAATTACCAATAATTACAAATAATTACAAATACTTACCAATAATTACCAATAATTAGTAATAATTACCAATAATTACTAATAATTCGTAATAATTAGGAATAATTACCAATAATTAGGAATAATTTGTAATAATTAGTAATAATTAGTAATAATTTCCAATAATTACAAATAATTACCAATAATTAGTAATAATTTGTAATAATTAGGAATAATTATCAATTATTAGGAATAATTCGTAATAATTAGTAATAATTAGTAATAATTACCAATAATTAGTATAATTTCAATAATTACGAACAATTAGTAATAATTACCAATAATTAACAATAATAACAATAATTAGTAAAAAGTAGTAATAATTACCAATAATTATTAATAATTCGTAATAATTAGTAATAATTACCAATAATTAGGAATAATTAGTAATAATTAGTAATAATTAGTAATAATTACCAATAATTGGTAATAGTGTCAATATTTTCCAATAATTCCCAATACTTGTCAATATTTACCAATAATTAGGAATATTTACCAATAATTAGGAATAATTACTAATAATTAGGAATAATTATGAATAATTACCAATAATTAGAAATAATTACCTATAATTAGGAATAATTAGCAATAATTACTAATAATTACTAATAATTAGTAATAATTACCAATAATTACCAATAATTACTAATATTTACCAATATTTACCAATATTTACCAATATTTACCAATATTTACCAATAAATACTAATATTTACCAATAATTAAGAATAATTACCAATAAATAGGAATAATTACCAATAATTAGGAATATTTACCAATAATTAGAAATAATAAATTTATTACATTATTAGTATATATTATTATTAATATAAAGATAATATAATTTTCTATATTATATAAAATTATCCTATCATCTGTGTGTTTTCTATCTCCACTTGTAATATTTGCATTCTTTTTCAAAATTATCTACCTACTCACCAATGGAGAGGTGAAAGTGAATGCAAATTTTACATGTCGAGACAGAATGTTAAACACACAGATGAAAGGAGAATTGTATATAATATAGAAAATTATATTATCTTAATATTAATAATAAAATATACTAATAATGTAATAATGTTATTATTATATAATTAATATTTATGAAAGAATAATATTAGTATTATTAAAATAATAAAAAATTTATATAATATTAAAATTATCAATATTTGTAACAGGTTTTGCTTTATTCTCAACATATTCAATTCTTAAAGGGTCAATTTTTAGGACTATCTCAATAAAAAGTTTACGTCAGTCGTGTCTTATGTACACTCTATAATTATCCTTTCTTGAGTGTTTTTTCTAACAAATTATTCAAAACCAGGGATTCTTTTATATTTTATAGAAAAATTTGGAAAAACGAGGTCATCAACAGTCATTATCATATGACCGCATATGGATAAATCAATGTAGAAATCCAAACGGTTCGAGTTTAAATACAGTATATATAGAGGGTGTAGAGACATTTTTATCATTTGCGGCATCAAATTTAGAATTTGTTTCAGAAGACAAAATAAAATGCCCTTGTAGAAAATGTGCATTGAGAACGTTTGACACATTTGACAAAGTGGGGCGACATCTCTTGTGTTTTGGTTTTCAACCAGATTATGTTTTTTGGTATCAACACGGTGAATGCAGATCTAGAGTAGGTAATACCAACCTGATTCCGGATCCATCCTGGTTTCAAGATTTAGTACATGATGTTGTAGGTTCATTTGTTCAACATACAGAAACTCCGGCTGATATAGCTTCAAATCCTGAGTTGGCACTGTCTGAATTTTATGAGTTGTTGAGGTCTGCTGAGGATTCATTATATCCTGGCCACAAGATGAGAAAATTAGAAGTAGTTGCAAAATTTATGGCAATCCAATCAGATAACAGAATGTCAAAGACCTATTTTAACCAGATATTTTCTTTGCTTAAAACACTATTACTCGAAGGAAATGTTTTTCCTGCAAATTACTATGAGAGTAAGAGGCTGGTTCGAAATATGGGACTTACTTGTCAGAAGATCCATGCATGTTCAAATGAATACATTTTATATTCTGGTAAAAATGAGTCGTTGGATAGTTGTCCCACATGTGGGAAACTGATATATAAAGAAGGGAAACATGGAAAGTCTGGTTTGATTCCTGTAAAATAGTTGAGATATTTTCCGTTTACATCCAAACTTCAGCACTTATTCATGTCCAAGAATACATCGACAATGATGTCATGGCATAAAGAGAATATTTCAACCGATAAAATCTTGAATCATCCAGCCGATGGTGATTCATGGAATCATTTTGATAGAGTGCATCCATCCTTTGCTTTAGAAGCTAGAAATGTTTGACTGGGCCTTTCCACTGATGGTTTCTGTCCGTTCAGATCTTATGGTAGTCAATATTCATGTTGGACTGTTTTTTTATCTCCGTACAATTTACCTCCATGGATGTTGATGAAGGAGCCATATATCTTTTTGACTTTACTAATTCCAGGACATCTGAAGAAGAACATTGATGATTATTTGAAACCATTGATTGATGAATTATGTTTATTGTGGAGTACTGGTGTCAGTACATATGATGTTGCTAAAAAACATAATTTCATACTGAGAGCAGCATTGATGTAGACAATTAGTGACTTCCCGGCTTATGGGATGTTATTTGGATGGAGTACACATGGTCAGAAATCATGTCCTTACTGTATGGGAGAGAAAAAAGAATTTATGCTCATTCATGGAAAGAAACCTTGTTATTTTGACTGTCATCACAGATTTCTTCCAGCTGATCATCCTTTTCGTAGAAACAGATCTCATTTCAGAAAAAAAACAGTTGAAAGGGATAATAATCGAAAAATGCTATCAGGTTCGGAGTTAAAATCAGTTGTCTTTTCATTACCTCCCATCACTTTTGGTCTCACAATAAACCAACAGAAAATTTCTGGTTTTGGGAAAGAACACAATTGGATTAAACGTAGCATATTTTGGGATTTCCCATATTGGTCTGATTTGTTGGTCCCCCACATGTTGGATGTCATGCATATTGAGAAGAACTGTTTTGATAATTTGTTTCATATAGTTTTGGATACGCCATGAAAGAGAAAAGACAATGTAAATGCACGTTTAGATCTTGCCCAAATTTCCAGGCGTCCAGAACTGGAACTGTTTGAGAATGTCAGAACAGAAAGGTTACTGAAACCAAAAGCAGCTTATACACTGTCTAAAGAAAACCGTTTATTATTTTGTCAGTGGTTTGCAGATTTGAGACTTCCATATGGCGGTGCTTCCAATTTGGGTAGATGTGTAAAGAATGGTCATATTACTGGATTAAAATGTCATGATTGTCATGTTATAATGGAAATACTTCTACCCATTGGTTCAAGGGGTCTGTTGAATTCTGTGATTTGGGATTCCTTAATAGACATGTCTCATTTTTTTCGGGAAATTTGTGCGGCTACAGCAGATTATGATGCTCTATGCAAACTTGAAAAAGATGTTGTTGTAATTATATGTAAACTGGAAAAAATATTTCCGCCATCTTTCATGGACTCAATGGAACATTTGATATTACATTTTACATATGAAGCCAAATGTGTAGGTCCAGTATAGTTTCGATGGATGTACCCATTTGAAAGATGCATGCAAAAATTGAAAAGAAAAGTAGGTAACAAAGCATCTGTTGAAGGATCTATTACAGAAGCTTATTTGCAAGAGGAAATATCTTTTTTCTGCTCCCATTATTTTGAATCTGAGTATCCTTAAAAACACAACCGAATGGGATGGAACAAGAGGAATATTGAAGAAATCAACAATCAATTATCTATTTTCAACCAGCCAGAGCTTGGTTTTGGTGGAGTTTATGAACGCTTGCTTTCGGATGATGAACATCTCAAAGATCATACGTATGTTCTGCTCAACTGTGAAGAGATGACATCAGTTTTACTGTAAGTGTTTATATCACATATTCTATCATTTATGTTACAGTAAATAACTATGTTTTTTATAGTTTGTATGATAATCATATCAAGAAACAAATTCCACAAATTACAGCAGCTGCTCTGGAAGAACACCGACAGAAAAATTTCACTCAGTGGTTTCAAAAACTGGTAACATAAATTCTTTATCTTTTAGCAACTCATTCAATGTATAGTTTACTATATTGATAATTATTTCACAAATTATCAGGTGTCTCGACATGCTGATAAAATTGACAAACGGATATGTATATTTAGTAACCCACCTTCCAAACTTGTTAAAACTTATAATGCATATGTGTTGAATGGATTTCGATTTCACACACATGCATATGGAGAATAAAATAAAACAATGAATAGTGGAGCTAGCTTGAGAGGATCTCATCATAGAGAAAATGAAGTTGACTTTTATGGCATACTTGATGAAATCATTAAACTCTGTTATCTTGGACAACATTACATAACCATGTTCAAATGTCAGTGGTTGGATATAGAGAGAGGCGTGCGTGTTCATCCGACTCATGGAATCGTCAATATTAAATGTAAAAGTGTTCTCATAGTAAATGAACCATTCTTATGGGCTCAACAGGAACATCATGTTTATTATGCAAAGAACTGTTCTATATCAAGAGACTTGACTGATTGGTGGAGTACAATAAAAAACAAAATTTGAAACAATTAGTTTAGTCAAAGTGAATGTGCTTTCACTGATGTGCAATGAATTGAAGTTTTTCAAGATAGTACTCAAAATCAATATTTTTTACAATGAGACATGAGTATCGATGACGAAACCCCACATTTAAGAGTCGATGATGAAGATGATGTTAATGATGTCACATATGAATTTGAAATGGTAAGAGATGAAGAACCTAGAACTCGAATGGATATCGATGATGTTGAAGAGGAATATAAAGATGACATTGACATATATGAAGATGATGATGAAGATGAAAACTGATAGAATTCCATCGTAGTTATATACAATCATAACTAATATATATGTATATATAATAGTAATTATAAATTATTTTCTAACAACATTAACATTTTCTATTTCAGATGGGTGACGACAAATTTCATGAGTTGGCGGATGATGACCTGCCTTTAAATGAGGATGAGTTGCTGGAAAATGACCCTCAGCCTACAGGCGCTCCAGGGAGTACGCGGAGGGGGCGCAGTCTTGCACGATGGATGATTCCTGACCCTATCCCCGAGCGACGTCCACGTCTTGGGTTTGATCCACACACACGGAGGTGTGATAACCTGTGTGATAACCTGTGGATTTGACTAAGATTTCATTAATTTATTCACATAATAAATGTTTATTATTTTTACAGTTTTCTGCAAATAGAAGTCGGACAGGGCAATGCTATTTTGCGCAACTATTTCTCTCAGCCTTGGACCACATGGGAGCAGATTCCCATTGATGTGAAGCAGGCCATGTTTGGCCATTGGTTGGTACGTACGTAAATAAATAATTTTTATTTTGAAAATTATTTCATTTCAAACATGATATTTTTATTTATTTTTAGGGTTTATGGTATTCGATCGAGGATACCATGCATGACGCCATCCACAAGGCATGGGAGGTGGCCATGCGTGATCGCTTTCATCAGTTTTTGCACAATTTTAGAAAATCTGCCACGAAGAAAGCAGGAGTGTCAGATTTTGACGAGTCTTGTAGAGCACACCGACCAGAGTACATTTCATCCCATGTATGGGATGGATTATGTGCGCACTGGTTAAGTGATGCCTTTCAGAGGAGATCATCGGTGGGGAGGCAGAATCGGGGGAGACAGGAGGTGACTCATCGAGCTGGGAGTCGTACTTTCAGTACTCATAGACAACATCTTGTATATACATTATTTATAAATATTTTATATGACTATAAATATTAACTTTTTATTTTTTATTCTTATAGGCTGTCGGGCACCCCGATATTACGGAGTACGGCGTATATCGGGGGATGTATAGTGATCCTGCTACTGGGGAGCTCAGAGGTGATCATCAGCGTCAGATCGTGGTCAGTATTATTTGTTTTCAAGTTTAAAAATTAATTGCATATAATATATTCACAATTTTAATTTTAAATTGAAACTATAGGAGTCATATGAGGCCGCAGTGTCATAGACCCGGTCCGAGAGTCAGGCCGAGTAATCAGATTAGACCACTGGCCATCAGTTTGATGAGGCGGCATGGATGCATGCCACCCAGTATGCCTTCGAGAAGGGCCGAGTAGTTGGTATCAGCTCTCGACTGACTCACGTAGATTATTATGGCAGTGCTACGATGTCAGCGTCCAGCTCGAGAGGAGCTCGTGCATCTTCTTCTGCTACAGAGTATGAGGATCAGTTGCGATCTCAGACTGGACTGATAGAGAGTCTCTGACAGGAGCAGGGGCAGATGTGTCAGCAGCAGCAGCAGCAGCATGAGGAGGAGCGTCGACGCCAGTAGCAGCTGTACGAGGAGCAGATGAGTCGGTGGCAGCAGCAAGAGCAGGAGCAGATGGAGTACATGCGCCGACTCACTCATGCTTTAGGGATGGAGTTTCCTCCACCAGCATCTGCAGATCCCCCTCCCCCCTCCCCCCCTCCTTCAGATTAGAGTTTGTTTTTATGTTATAAAGTTTGTGAAATCAAAATATGAATATTTTTTCTATTCATAGTTTTAGTCTTATTATAAAATATTAATAATATTATATTTTGAAATAACAATATTAATATGAATAATAATATTATTTATATTTTATAATATTAAATTTTATATATATATTAAAATATTATAATATTATATTTTAATTATATATTTTTGTAATATTTGAATTATTTTAATATTTGAATGTAAAATAATTCTATTATTTTTATATTAATTAAAATAACTTATTAATATTTTTTTATTTATGAATTATAAGTCTAATATTATTATATCAATTAAAATCATTTATTAATATTCTATTGTTTTTTATTTTTGAATTATAATTCTATTATTATTATTATATTAATTAAAATAATTTATTAATAATTTATTATTTTTATTTGTGAATTATAATTCTATTATTATATTAATTAAAATCATTTATTAATATTTTATTATTTTTTATTTTTGAATTATAATTCTATTATTATTATATTAATTAAAATAATTTATTAATAATTTATTATTTTTATTTGTGAATTATAATTCTATTATTATATTAATTAAAATCATTTATTAATATTTTTTTATTTTTGAATTATAATTGGATTATTATTATATTAATTAAAATAATTTTTTATTTTTTTATAGTATTTGCGACTGGATACTATGCCCGTCACAAATAGTATTATTATTATATTCATTAAAATAATTTATTAATATTTTTTATTTTTTATAAAAATAATAATTGAAACGGGCCCGTTGCAAATACTATTTTAAAATGTTTTTACAAATATACGGACTACTATTTGCAACGGTAAGGATCGCCGTCGCAAATAATACCTTTAGCGATGGGCCCGTCGCAAATAATTGTTGTTGCGATACCGTTTTCCGCAAAGGGCTATTTGCGACTGTCCCCCGTCGCAAAAGCCTATTAGTGACGGGATCCCGTCGCAAATCCCCGTCGCAAATGCCATTATTTCCTATACTGTGTGGACCTACTATCAAGAATTCAGGCTCAAATAGAACCAACAAAGATTCCAGATAAGTGATAGATAACCTAATTTATCATTCCCCTATACGACACTATTAAATTAAAAAATTAAAAATAAAAAGTTATAACTCTTGAAATTCGCACCATATCTTGTTAACATGACCCATACATGGAAATTTTTCCCCAACCATATCCCAGAATCATTATCACAACACAAATCTCCATTACTATAGAATAATAAGAATTCAATAGATGTAATCTAGTTTTACACTAAGAAATATTCCTTGATCAGTTCCTTCATACCTATATCACACCAGTACATATCGACACCACATTCATCAACATTCATGTGTGAGATACTGGAATGTTGTATATCCACCCTTTCAACCAAATACTTTTTAGATGCATTAATTGAGTCTAATAAATTTCATGACTCCACACTAGACCCATCCAATACAAGTGTCTCCAAAGCATAGATCCAAGAATGTGTTTTAGAAACCAACATTCCCCACTCTATCCAACTCAAATTAGGCCAAAAATAAGTATACTCTAAATAATCCCAATAATATTCCATGTCTAAAAAATATCTCTAGAAGCACTATTATATTTAATATCCAACCCAAAAATAAATTATCTTTATCATGAGATCATTTTGAGAAACACTTATATTCTACTATACCAACATCACAGTGAAGCACTTCTACTGTGATGCTTCTAGAAAATGTATGGAGACTAATTATGGCAGCTCAATTGTGTACACATATTTTGAAATTACATTTGAAAAGATCATTGTTCTGGGTTATAAAAATGGTATGTGGAATATAAAAAATGATATTTCAACCTTTATGGAAAAATTGTTCCAATATCTCCCTTCTAATTGAAATTATAATTATGCTAAACATTATTTTTTTGAAATCATATTGGATTTATTCATTTTATTTATGTATTTTGATTTCTCCATTTAGGTCTTACATGTGATCTCTCACATCCATGATCAGGGAATATTAAGTGGAGTCTTGGTCGCTGGGGGAGATTGCATTGGACTGAATGGCCCGAAGGCCTTCATTTTATTGATTTTTGATAACCCCTCTTCCAAGGGATGAGGGGGAACCCTTACAAGGCCTATAGGATCAGAGATTTCATGGCCCGTAGGCTTAATAGATTACCTGACCCGAAGGTCATAGGGAATTCAACCAAACTATCTACAAGGAATTTCCTTTCCCTAGCATCTGCATCATGATAGTAGCTCTCCACCATCGCATGGTCTTCTAGATAGGCTTCTTGTGGAAGCACAGCTGATGGAAAATACATACCCTCTCATTTTAAAAAATCCATTTGGCTATGCTCTGGTGAGAGAACCTACTCTGAATCCTCTTCTAGGTATGCTCCTTTTTTTGTAGTGTGTCCGGGGTAACTACATGTGGCTCGAAGGCCTTGTGGTGGCCCGAAGGCCTTAAAGGTGGCCCAAAACATCTACTGACCCAAAGTCCTGGGTGGCCCAAAATCCATAAGGACTCCCCCAAACTAGTGGCCTAAGGTGAATAGTTTTAGCTGCTATAGTACCGAACAATACCTGATACAACAACTGCTTGAGTGCCTGCTACAATACCCACACCATGTACAGTCTTCTACAGTACCTGTACAGTGTACAGTTCTGTTACAGTGCCCACACAGTGTATAGTACTACTACAATTCCTGCTATAGTACTACTACAGTACTAATACAGTACCCTTGTAAATATGCCTCTACCTGGTTTTGAACAAGGGTCTTGTGGATGCACTTAAGTATACCTCACCAACATGTCTTGTGGATGCACTTAAGGATGCACTTAAGAGTGCATTGGAAATCATAGTCTCCATATTATAATTTTTATTTCAAATTTTAAACCTTAATGAAGCAGTGAGTGGGAGGTTAGTTGATAGATGGCCAAAATCTACATTTCTAATTTTCAATTGCATTCTCCCATCTATAAATTTTTTTCCCTCCTTTCTATTGGTCTATAGTGATCACGATTAGAGAAATTTGGCTTTTGGGATGAAAAATATATTAAATTAATTGGTTGAATGGTGTTGGATTATCTATGGTTGTGGTATTTCTATCACATGACACTATGGAATAAGTGAGAGAGAAATTCATATGGACGTATACTAGTCACTGTTAGTCTCAAAATTCAGATTGATTGGAAGAATCATTGATCAATAATGACATGATATTTGGGTGATGAATATTTTTTGTAAATAAGAACCATTATGATAAAAACTAGGTACATTCCCTTTGAACATAATTTTTTGTGTTTTATTCTTCTATTTTATTTAAATTTAATTAAAGTCACTAAAAAATTCATTTCTATCTATTTCTTAAACATAGAAAAAATAATGAAAAAAATACATAAGTGATTATGATTTGTGAAGAAATAACCCATGAATCCTTTAGGATGAAGACATTTAGTGTTAATGGATTGAGTTATTAATTTTAAAAATTTATATGCAAGGATTGTGGAAACATTTCACATCAATGGTGCCATTTTCATATAATTTGGTCAACAATTCACTTTTTTATCTTTCATTATGTATAATTTACTACTTTAAAATTTAAATTTAAATTAAAAAAATAGTGTATTTTTTACCTAGTCAGAATGGGTTAAATGATTAATATTATATCCAAAAAAATTGAATAAAAATTACATGCACCCTCTTGAGTAACTAATATGCATAGAAAAGTAAATCACCCTAGATGAACTAAATGACCAATATAAGTTCATTATATCTAATTATAAAAACCACATTGTTGTAAATGACGATAAGAGACTAAAATGTAAATACAGTTCCCACTAATTGAAAAAAAACCATGATATATGGTGCTTTATAAGATCTTGAATAATGGGAAAAAGTACAATAATTTAGTTTTTAATATATCTATTCATAGAACATACACTCAGAAAAAGAGCATCATTTTTTTCTTTATTTGTCTCATTCTATTTTGATTTTATTATATACCACGTATAATATTATTCTCCCTATTATCTTAATTTAGATTCAGAATCATTCTTATTAATCACTGATGATAACGATGAATAAATTGATGGGCTCGAATTTTAAAAAAATATGACATGTCTGACATTTCTCCCATCTACAGTAGAACTTTTCAAAGAGGAATTACACCTAGTGGATAATATACATGGTATTTTTAAATATGGAGGGTCTATTTAATTTTAATTATTTTATTCTTATTTATTTTAAGAAAATTTATAATTTAACCTCCCTTGTATTATTATAGAATATTCACCACAATTAATGAATATAATTAACAATGATATGGAAAAGCATGGGGAAAAATATTTTGAAGATATATTTGAAGAACCACAACCTAATAATTATTGAATGACTTCCCAGGAGGCTTGTGTCAAGGGAAGAAGCTTATGGATGATTCACAAGTACAAGATTATTATATTTTTATTTCTTTTGTTAATTATTATAATTACAAAATAATTTCCATTGTTTTTACTATGCATAATCAGCATAATTTTCATTTTCCCTATATAATTTGAATTGTGATAGCATGGAAACATAGGTATCCTAACCTGGGGAGAATATAGTGATAAATGTTGAGTTAGAAGAAATTTAATTTCTTAAACTAGATATATATAGTCTGTAATTATAATAAGATAAAAAATAATATTATGTTGAATGTCTTCTCATTAAATATGATAATTCCACTCATATACACAAATGGATTAAAAAAGTTTTTTAAATTACCAAGATATCTGTAATGCAGTGTGATTATATCCTAATGATATTATTTTACCACATTGAAATATTTTGTGGGTTTTAAAGTTCCATATCATGTTATCTCTTTTAATGGTATTTTATTTAAATGATATGAAAATTATAAAAGTCTTTGTTATCTATACTCCCATAATATATTTTCTATGATTCTTTATGAATATATTTATTTAATGATCAGTTTCTCCCACTATAATATTTCTTTTCATTTTAAATTCTATTCCTTTATAGTGAAAAATGAGTTTTTAATATGGCATATAACATCTAATTTTATTATTATGGTAAAAAAAATTCTAAAAACTCATATATGTTTTATCCCACTATATGAGAATAATTATTTATGAAAATTTCATTCCATGTTCTAAAATGTTTTTCCAATTGATAAGAGATATTTATGATTTTTAAATGAAAATTAAATATTCTTAAAATTTAAATGTTTAATTTTAAAAAGAAATTTTAATTTTTAAAATTACTTTTTAGTTCCCATGTTTAATAAAATAATTCATTCCTAATTTTTCTGAATTTTTTTAAAAAATAATTCCTTCAATTTTTTTTATAAAAACAATTTTTTCCTTAAAGCATTTTGTATTATAAATCTTGTAGTTTCCATGGTATTATATTTTAAATAAAACATTTTTATTCATTTTTCATGCATTTTGAAATGGGATATTCTTTCTTATTTTGAAAATTTATTTATCTCATAACCATTTGACATCGATTTTCATATTTAACCCCAAAATATATAACTCATAAAAAGTTATGATTTTGGAATAACCTACAAAATGTGTTTATGAAAATCAATTTTTGGTTGTATTAATTTTTCATAAAAAATAACACACTATTAATTTAATGTTATAAAATAACATTTGGAATTGCTATGAATACCATTTTAATTCCATGGTTCTTCAAGTTATGATATGATTTTGATTTTCTATATAGCACAAGAAGTGTATGTATTATAATTATAGAATTGTTTTGGTCTACTAAATCAATGATATACTTCGGGACTAATAAATCCTCATGATGGGTTGGGTATGAAAATTCCCTATGATTTTTTGGGTATAATAAATTAATGAAATAGTTTGGGTTGGATAAATCCTTGAGATCATTTGTTTCTAATAAATACATGAGACAACTTGGGCATAATAATTACATGAGATTATTTCTAATATATCCCTGAGGAATTTCTTGTTTTCTAAATCCCTCATATACTTTGGGTATTTTTTTAAATCTCATGACTTATTGAATCATTAAAATACTAGTATTTGTTCATACAAAATAGTTAGAAATTCATAAATTAGCTCATAATCTTTTGAGTGGACATATGTGGATTTATACACAAAATGAAGGGTGGTAATGGTTGGTTTCATGTACAATATGACATTTTCATGTGAATATATATGTACCCTTGTTATACATTATAGATCATGAATTTTTTATCTTTTTTTCACTATTATTCAAATGTATATGTCTGTTTATTTTATATGATATGGCCTTCTATAATACCATATAAGAAACTAATATTGTACCATTTTCATTTAATAATATTTTTTTCCATTTCTCATTTTTTCACTCACTCTTATTGATGAAATCCAATAATAAAACACATCAATACCGCATCAGGATGAAAATTCAGTATATCTCATAACCATACTCACCCCATAACCATAAAGATTTAGTGTCTTTTATGATTATATGAAAAACAATCTTCTCTCGTACAATATATTAAATATCTAACCAAATATTCTCCTAAATTTTTTCACTTATTTGACATAATCCACTAAATAAAATTCTTTATGATTGGGAAACTAAAAAAATAAGAATGAGTGATCTCAGATGTTTAATTTGATTAAACATGGGTATATCAATTAATGATAATAAGTTAGAGTAAGATTCGAATAATGATATGGTGAAATTATCATAACATAATAATGTCATAACCAATCATTCATTGATCATTAATCATTAAAAATAGAAAAATAATTTTTTTTATAACAGAAGACGAAATTCATAGTCTATGAAATCATCTACAGTCAATTAGGACCAATGAGAACATATCATAATATTTAGGCATAGGTTTTTTGCATTCACATAAACATTGAAAATCGTTTCCTTAGTCAATTAACACTAACGATACTATCATAGTATATTTTTTTAACCCCGTGACTACCATATTGAATATAGTCCTCTACTAAATTTGGATGATTCCCCATTCCGGACTATATCATCTCAAGAGGTGTCAACATTTACCCTATTCATTGGAGGGGTATATAATCCTAGCCTCACCCATCACATAATTAAATCTAAACATATGTGTTCTATAAGATCATGAAATATTCATAAATTCATCATATCATACACATGTTAGGTAAATTAGTTTTATAAACATTCCATCATTTCATGATAATATAGATCATGGTAAATAAATAGGGTTTATAAAGATTTCATCATAAAATAATTAACATGTGGGAAAGAAAAATCCTTCATAGAGTCATTATTAAATCATTATAATCCTTCTAGAAAATGAAATTAGATAGTTCTATAAGATCATATCGAAATGGATGCATATAAATCAATAAAAGATGATTACATGGGTGAAATATACATTTTGAAGAGTATGTAAACATTTCTTGGAAACAGGGAAAATGCCCTTTTCCTCTATCTTCTTTAATAACTGAAAACATCTAGAATATTAGGGAAAATATTTTCATGAGTAAATATTTAATATTATAATATGATATTCAGTGAAAAAAATAGTAATGATAGTGGGAAAAGTAATTCAAGTGGATAAAATGAAAACATGGATTCCATTCACACTTTCTAAAAAATTCATTATATTCCAGTTTATAAGAAATTATAAAATTAATTTTCAAATCATTGAAAATAAATTAAGATATTGTGAAAATAGAATATCAAAATTAATTATATCATAAAATTGAACATTCTAGATATCATTTTGAATAAAATTTAAAGGGAAGAAAATGTTCATCGACCAAAGATAAAATAATGTAATTATTCATAAATTCATTTTATCAATAAATTTGAGTATGAATATAGGAAATTTTAATATTAAATAAAAACTCCAAGAATGACTAGACGAGAACAAAATATATTGGTTTTAGTATATAATATACTGATATATTGTGCAAATGGATACTTAGCATAGACAACCCTCAAAAGAAGTGAGTTTGGAACATACACCCATACCTTAACGCCCATCATTATTCAAAAAAATTCAAAACAAATTTATAATATATATGAATTTATTAAAAATAATTTATATAACCATATTCTTTCGAATATAATTTTATTTATTCTTTATATAATTTTAAATTATATTTTTATTAATAAATATTCATTAAAATGAACATTAGAGTGAATAGTAGTAAGTTTCCATGCATGTTTCAGTTCAATGGTTTTGATCTTTAATCATTGGTAATTATTTCATAATATATAGAATGAAACTCATTTCATAAGTAAAATATTTATTCATTAATTATAAAAATATTCTAAATCATATAAATAAGTGATGAAAAATTAATTACATCACTTCATAGAGATGGTAGTTCATACATACGTGTAACGTGCTGACCTAGGATGCACTCATTTGTGCCCCATGCTAGTGGGTTGCCTGACACTAAGAACACATTCTGGTATGCCGAAGGATACCAACAAGTAGTGAGGGTCTAATATTGATCATGGGGATACTATACCCTCTTTATTAGAGCAATACACCAGTAGAAATAAATAAGAAACAACCATGAGATATTACAAATAACCAAACTGAAGTAGTATAATAAGATGAACAAAAAAATACAACATAAAAAAAATGAACCATATATATTCCATGATAATTAATCTTCAATGAGTCAAAATGAAAAATAAAAATTAAATACATTGAAAAATACCCAAGAGGGTCATAACACCATCTCTTGTTCCCTCAAACACACTCTATACAAAATTAGCCATTAAACACATATCCAATTCCCATATCCTATACTGAAACTGTGAAATCTATTTGGGTACCGATCAGGAAGACTGAGTACGGCGTGAGTAAAACTCATTAGGCTACAATATATGGATTCTAAATCAACATACAGTCAATAAAAATGTATACAAATGTATAAAGAATAAAATAAATTCATTTATTAAAGTAATTTACATTTATTAAATTAATCATTATTTAACTATATAACTCCCCCAGATTCCAAAGACACCCAAAATATCAATACAAGCTTCACCCCATGCTAACACCTGAACCACATCACACAATCAATTCACAACTCATTTTATTTATCATTTTATCATGTCCAATTGAATCCACAGTCAAATGACATATAATGTGCATAGAATGTCATGTCTAACACCTAATGGGTATTTGTATCCTCATTTCCTATCCCACACCCCAATAATCACTATGATATTTTGATGCATTAGACCATATCCCACAAAAAAATAACCATTTATCAATATAGGATTTTTATGTAGCAGACCATGTGATGTTATTCATTTATTAATATCATTTTATATACTCCCGCTACTGATTTTCAATTAAATGAGCATAACTTATGTGAAATACTCGTGCTTTAATATTAAATATTATTTTGGAGTATCGTTTCGAATAATACAGATTCATGTCTGTTTAGTATTTTAAATATAACTCTCATCCTACTAATCCGAATTGTGTGATTCTTGTCTTGTAGGGTTCTAAATTCAATTTCCTACAAATCACTCAACTGGAGCATTGGCTCATTCGGCCATTTGAAGGGCCATATGGACCACACAAGATGACCCACCGGATCTGTCTAATTTCTGGACCAGCCTTGAAGATTTCATTACTGGGCTCAATCTCCCAGCCCAAATTAGTGGATATTCTTTTTTAAGCTCTGGAATTTTCTAAGGAGTCATGGATAAAAATTTAAAGGCCCAACTCTACCATTTTGGGGTCCAATGGATCCATTGAAATCAAGCCCACCATTCTGTCCGGGATTTTAAATCATCCCACTATTCTTGACTTTTAAACTAATAAACTTGTCCAAAAAAGCTCATATTTTGGGGTGTGAAAGATAAGATATGTAGAATAGACTTTCTAGAAGAAATGGTTCGTACTTGAACATATCTCCATATCCATAAATGCATTCACATTTAGGCCATGGAAACGTTCTGGAAAAAATTGGACAGTAGAAAAGGTTTTAGTAATCCGGCCATAACTTTGGCCACAAAAGTCCAATTACATCCCAATTTTGAGGGTGAATATTAAACATCCATATATACAATATTTAAGAAGGATATCTCTCGAGATGCAGCCTTCGGAATGGTGAAATTGGCGGGACAACTTGAGGGGTAGTTTGGGAATGAAAACAGTCCACTACCTTTGGCTATAAATACACTCCCCTCTTCTCCTTACAAGAGGATGGCACTTTGGCACTTAGGAGGATATATTGTCATGACCAATTTATTGCCAAGGTATTGGGAGGATCTTTCATACTCAAGTTTTTACTTGAGAAACCTTTTCTCCTTCATTTATTTCCATGTATTTCATGCTCTTTCCTTTGTAATTGTTTTAGTGTACTTGTAATTTCTTTTGAGTTTTAATGCAAGTTTCTCCTTCATCACTTCTAATTATCATACACCTTCTGTAGTTTAATATTAATAGTTTATTAATTTTTAAAAATCAATCTTAAAACCATTTCGTTTAAGTGATTTCTTATTCAATCAAAACACGTGTTTCATTCACGTTCTTTGTAGTTCGTGTGTGTGTTCGGCAAACCACTCTTTTCTTGTTGAATTCTTCTTCCTCTTCTTCTCATACACTAATACTATAAAAATCCCTACCAGATTAATAACCATCCTAATGGCTGAGTAAATCTCTCATTGGGGTGAGTTATAATTTAGGTATGTTAAGCGATGGAGAGTTTTTGCTTGATGTGTATTCTTTGAATTAACATTGCGTATGTTGGACTTAGCATGTCATGGATTAATGACTTGTTTTGTTTAACATGTGGTTTCCATGGATTATTGGAACCATAAATATGCTTCCTTAAACAAGATATGATTATGATTATAACCCTGAGTTATGTCAAGGCTTGGATTAAAGCCTTAACACTTGGGAATTCCAATCAATGTCAACTTGTGACATGAGTGTTAATTTAATGCAATATAAAGCAAATATCAAGTATATCACAAGCTTAACTACCTAATGATGAACTCACCCCAATATTTATCAAATTGTTAAATCAATATTAATCAATCAATCATTTCATTTAATGCTCTGCAAACAAACCCCCAAATCAAAACACAAATAAAAAACAATCAACTATAAAAAATTGTACCATCACCGAGGATTCGACCCGAGTGCTGCTATACACATTAGCAGAGCACCGAAACCTTGAACGGTCGATAGGCGACAATCGGCCGCGCTTTCAAATGGCACCATTTCCAGGGATGGTGCATAATTGTAGTTGATAGTTTCTGATTTTTGAAAAAAAGACAAAAAAATCAAATAACCCACAAAAAAATATCAAAAAAAATTACACAGAGAAAAACCCTCCATCATCTTTAAGTCTTACTCTGCTCTTGATGCCCCGTAGCCTCCCAAACAATCCCTAGGATTTGTTTGATCCTGAGATTGATAGAACTATTTTCCGAATTAGGAGGAACCTTAGGGACAATCAAAACAATCAAGGCCCACTCATTCCTAGACCAATGGATTTAGAGATGGCCAATCCTAGGGCACAGACCCTAAAAGAACTCGCTGCCCCTGATATGAATTACCAACATCTTGGTATTAAATATACAAACATTGAGGCTGATTTCGAACTCAAATCGGGTTTGATTCATCTTTTTCCTCATTTCCATGGGCTAGCTGGTGAGGATCCTCATATTCACCTCAAAGAGTTCCAAGTGGTCTGCTCAACCATGAAACCTCAAGGGGTTTCTGAAGAACAAATCAAGCTTAGAGCTTTCCCCTTTTCCCTAGCGGATTCTGCCATGTCTTGGCTCTACTACCTCCCACCTGGTTCCATAAACTCATGGGTTGACATGAAGATACTTTTCCTTGAGAAGTTCATTCCTGCTTCCCGAACAGCTTCTATCCGAAAGGAAATAAGTGGCATCCATCAATTCCCTAATGAATCACTCCATGAGTATTGGGAGAGGTTCAAAAAGCTTGTGGAAACTTATCCACACCATCAAATCCCTGACCAACTCCTGATCCAATACTTCTATGAGGGGTTATTGGCTATGGAGAGAACTCTCATTGATGCCACAAGTGGCGGTGCTCTTGTTGACAAAACTCCTGCAGCTGCACGAGAACTCATAAGCATCATGGCTGCAAACACGCAGCAATTCCATACACGAGCACATTCTCAAGTGAAACAAGCCCAAGAGAATCAATCCATAGAGCCCAACAAAATGACTGAGTGGATGAGTGAACTTACAGGTCTTGTGTGTCAACTAGATGTGGCTTCAAAGCCCCAAACTCCTCTCCACAACAATCTATTTTCACTGGGCCCATAAAGAACTATGGAATCGGCAACTCACCAACTCGTCCGACTGACACATGTCCACAATTTCAAGATGATCCATCTGATCCATCTAGTCCAATGGAGCTCAATGTGGCATATGCTCAGCAAAACTTCAACCCTCAAAAATCAGGTCAGTTTTTTAGAAACTTCACCCAACCCCACTCAGAGCCCTTCTCTTCTACCTTTAACCCACCTCTGAGTTATGGTAATCCCATTTCTCATGCTCCTCAGTTACCTCATCAAAATCCAAACCAGTTCCAATATGGTCAAAGTGGTGGTAACATCCATCAACCTTATCCTTTTGTTCCTCAACACCAAAGGAACAATCCTCCTCCTGGATTCCACTATCCTAACGAGCCTTCCCAATTACCCACCCAATACAATCTATTTCCCAAGAACCAAAATCAAGGCCAACCCAATTTGGGACAAGCCTCTTCTTCTAAACAACCATGGGAAAGTGTTATAGAGGATCTTGCTTCCTTCACCCGTTCTAGCCTCAAGAACATTGAAACCCAAATAGGTCAACTTGCATCACACCATAGACACCAACAACCATCCAATTCATCCCAACTCCCAGCTCAACCATTACCCAACCCTAAGGGTAATGTAAGTGCAATTGCACTTAGATCGGGAAAGCAAATTACTATGACCCATGCTGATTTCTCTACCTCCCCTTTCGATGTTGATCTAGAAAATGAAAAGAACAAAAATCTGGAAAAGGAACTTGAATCCACTCCTTCACCTCCTTCCATTCCTCTAAGGAACCCAATTCCTTTTCCTCAAGCCATCTCCAAGCCTAAGAAGTCCTTTGAACCTGATCATGAAATGTTTGACATGTTTATACGTGTTGAAGTGAACATCCCCCTCGTAGATTCCATCAAACAAATCCATAAGTATGCCATGTTTCTTAAGGAATTGTGCACCCATAAGAGTCAACTTAGGAACATTGAAAATGTTTCAACCCAACAGTCCATTCCCATGAAGTGCAAAGATCCAGGGACCTTCATGGTTCCATGTCAAATAGGGAGTTCCAACATTGATTATGCACTCATAGACCTTGGATCCTCAATAAATTTCATGCCCAAATCCATTTTCTCCAACCTTGGTCTAGGTCCCTTTAACCCAACGGGTGTTGTCATTCAATTAGCTAATAGAAACACTTCCAGTCCGGAGGGGATAATTGAGGATGTTCTTGTTCGGGTCAATGATCTTATCTTCCCAGCTAATTTCTATGTCCTTGACATGGAAGGTGAGACGACCTCTTCTCGATCTCCCCTAATTCTAGGAAGACCATTCCTCATGACTGCTAGAACCAAGATCGATGTCCATTTAGGAATCTTATCCATGGAATTTGGTGACCAAGTGGTCAAGTTCAAAATTTTTCAAGCCATGTGATACCCATCAGAGAATCACTCTGCATTCTCTATTCATGCATCTGATGACACTTCTATGAGTCAACTCACCTACATTTCTTCATGCTCATCATGTTCTAATGATAGTGGAGATTGTGAAATCTGATCAATGAGTAACCAAGTTATAAATGGAGAAGTTGATTTTGACCTTTCTTTCTTAGACTCCATCAATCAAAGTGAACTTGAAAACTCCCTTGAATCCCACATCAACTCTGATCTCTACTGCTCCACCTTGGACAATGTTGAGGAAAATGACCCAAACCCATCTGGAATCCCTTATCCTGCTCCAAAATTGTCTAGCTCTCAAATCAAGGCTGAAACTGATCTAAAACCACTTCCTTCACACCTCAAGTATGCATTCCAAACCAATTAGGCAACCTCAAAGAAGACTCAATCCACTCATACTTGAGGTAGTTAGGGAAGAGATTACCAAGCTTCTTAAAGCTTGTATTATCTACCCAATTTCTGATAGTGAATGGGTTAGTCCAATTCAAATCGTTCCTAAGAAGGTCGGGATAACAGTTGTCACAAATGAACATGGAGAAGTGGTCACAACTCGAGTGAAAAACAAATGGTGTGTGTGCATCGATTATCACAAATTGAATGCTGAAACACGAAAAGATCACTACCCACTTCCTTTCCTTGACCAAATGCTTGAGAGATTGGCCGAAAAGTCACACTATTGCTTTCTTGATGGTTACAACGGCTACTTACAAATTCCAATCACACCTCAAGACCAAGAAAAGACCACATTCACTTTCCCCTTTGGAACCTATGCCTATAGGCAAATGCCTTTTGGCCTTTGTAATGATTCTGCAACATTCCAGTGGTTTATGATGAGTATCTTTTCTGAATTCATTGAGAATTGCATGGAGGTCTTCATGGATGACTTTACCATTTATGGTGAGTCATTTGAATCTTTCTTACATTCACTCTCTTTGGTCCTTCAAAAGCGTGTCAAGTGCAACCTTGTGATGAATTTTGAAAAATGTCACTTCATGGTTTCAAATGGTATTGTTCTAGGGCACATAATTTCTCAAGAGGGTATCCAAGTTGATCCAGCCAAAATTGAGGTGATCCAATCACTTCCTGAACCCAAATCAGTTCGAGACATTCGGTCCTTCCTTAGTCATGTCGGTTTCTATCGGTGATTCATTCAGAAAGTCAGCAAGATTTCCCTCCCACTCACTCGTTTACTTCAAAATGATTTCACATTAAAATTTGATGAGGGTTGCAAGAGAGCCTTCATTGAACTCAAATCTGCTCTCACTTCTGCTCCAATAATCCAACCCCCAGATTGGTCCTTACCTTTTGAATTGATGTGTGATGCTTCTGATAGGGACATTGGGGTTGTTCTTGGTCAAAGAAGAGAAAACATTCCTCATGTCATCTTTTATGCCTCAGAAACATTGGATGAAACTCAATCACACTACACCGTGACTGAAAAAGAAATTTTAGCTGTGGTTTTTGCCTTGGATAAATTTCGGCCCTATCTCTTAGGTGCCAAAATCATCATCTTCACAGACTAATCAGCATTAAAGTTCTTACTTAAGAAAAGTGATTCCATACCAAGGCTAATAAGATGTATTTTAATGCTCCAAGGGTTTGACCTTGTGATAAATGATAAACCTGGAAAAGAAAACCCTGTGGCTGACCACCTAAGTAGAATTTCTAATTCTTCTCATTCTGAAATAATTGATCCTGAATTTCCAACTGAACACCTCTCATCTCTCTCTCCAAAGTTACCATGGTATGCCCCAATTATCAATTACTTATTTTCTGGTTTTTTCCCTGAATATTTTTCAAAAGAACAAAAAGAAAAGATGAATAGTGATTCAAAGCATTATTTTTGGGAAGATAATAAACTTTGGAAAACTGGGGCTGACATGGTAATTAGGAGATGTGTTGATGAAACTGAACAATCCTCCATCTTGGAATTCTGCCACTCAATGCCTGGAGGTGGCCACTTTGGACCACAAAGGACTTCTCGAAAGGTCATAGATTCTGGATTCTTTTGGCCTTCACTCTTCAAGGACTCACACGAGTTCTGTCAATCATGTCCCACTTGCCAAAAGTTTGGCACAATTTCCAAAAGAAACGAAATGCCTCAAAATCCATTAATCTTCTGTGAGCTTTTCGATGTTTGGGGCATCAATTTCATGGGACCTTTTCCCCCTTCCAATGGATTATCCTACATTCTCCTTGCTGTTGACTATGTTTCTAGGTGGGTCGAGGCCAAACCCACTAAGAAAGATGATGCTCAAACTGTGAGTGAGTTCCTCAAAACCCATATCTTCCATCGATTCGGAACACCACGTGCTTTGATAAGTGACTTAGGAACTCATTTCTGTAATAGAACCATGGAGTCACTTTTGAAAAAGAATGGGTTTGTAAATAAAACATCCACTTCATATCACACTCAAACAAATGGAATGGATGAACTTTCTAACAGAGAAGTGAAAAGAGTGCTTGAAAGAATTGTTAAGCCCACAAGAAAAGACTAGCCCGATAGACTTGGTGAAACACTTTGGCCTATCGAACAGCCTATAAGACACCCATTGGGATTTCTAAATTTAGGCTAGTTTTTTATAAAGCCTGTCATTTACCAGTTGAAATCCAAGATAAGTCATTTTGGGCTGTCAAAACTTGTAATTTTGATTTTGAAAAATCTGGTGAAGAAATATTGTTGCAGTTAACTGAATTGGAGGAGCTTCGACTCAATTCGTATGAGAACTCCATTCTCTACAAAGAAAAGGCAAAGTCACTCCATGACAAGAACATTCTTAGAAAGGTATTTCATGAAGGTGAAAAGGTAATTCTCTTCAATTCTCGATTTCGACTTCACCTAGGTAAGCTCAATTATCGTTGGGATGGACCTTTTATTATTACTAATGTTTACCCATTTGGTGTAGTGAAAGTCCATGACCCTTCTTCAAAAATAACATTCACGGTAAATGGACACAGGTTAAAGCATCACCATGAGAGGCCATTCACTTCAGGTTCCACATCGACTTCCATTGACCCACCACTAGATGGAAACGGTGACCCACCAAATCCAAACCAGGGGGCACCTCTTTCCCTTTAACTCTCTCTATCTCAATCTCTCTTTCCTCTCTTCTTCTCTCTATTTCTTCTTCTTCCTCTCTCCCTCTCATTTTTTACAACATTCTTCCACAAATATTTTTTCTATTTTCTCTTTTTTGTGGATGTGTCATTAAAAATAAAAAAAATTTAAAAAAAATTGATTAAAAAAAATGAATATAAAAAAAAGGGGTGTCATAATTACTCATCATCCACTATTTAAATTCTGTCCAACCATTTTGGGGAGTCAAAAGGCTTGTTTTAAACTCAAATATATTGATTTTTTATCTCAAACATGGGTAAACAATTTTGTGTCAATAACAATCATTTTGAATGAACAATTTTTGGTGGAAAATGATTCTCCCCTACTGTGAGGAATAACATTAGCCTTCATGCCAAGGTCATCTATGGCCATCTTTTTCATTGTGTGTCTTCACCACTGATTGTGAGTATTGAGTTTGTGGACCTTCAAGCTGAATTTCCATCTTTTGTGTGCATTAATATGATAGAGGCATTTTCTAATCCACATGAGAATCAGAATAGCCAAATAGCCTCCTGTTACCCTTACATTGATCCTACTTTTGAAAGCCCCTTTGAGCCTATGAAAACCTTTCTTTTGATAGCCACATTACAAGCCTAATACCTTGTCCCACCCAACATCTTCATGGTTTTTCAATGTACAATTTATTGAAATTTAAGTGTGGGGGGAATGGACTTCATTTTTGGGCGTACTTTCATTGATTTCCAATGTGTCATCATATGCTTGAGGGAAAGCATCCATTAAAGTGTGGTAGAGAGGTTGTAATTCTGTGATCTTTGGGGTGTATATGTGTAATTTTCATTTTTACAAAAGTCATTGAAAAGTGTTCAAAAATAACGAAAAAAATTATATAAAAAAATGAAAAAAAATAAAAAAAAGGAATGGGTTGTGTCTTGGGTGGGTCAAAAATCATTCATCATCAACCTTTGTTCGTGTTATAACTACTAAAATTAGTTCCATGAGGAGATCAAGCATGAGTTGGTAGATGACTGTGAGACTTGTTTCAAGCAAAAATTTTGAAAAAAAGCAAAAAGAGAAAAAAAAAGAACACTTGAATCATCTTGTATTGTGTCATTATTGGAAGTCTTACATGTTGTACATATTCCATCATCTCACCCTATTCCATTTTCTATCTCCCTCACTTTTTATTCATCACACATTCATGCCCTTGTAAATATGTGTTTCTATTTCCTTTCATCATAAACCTTTGATCTTGTTATAACTACTAAAATTTGTTCAATGAGGAGATCAAGCATGGGTTGGGAGATGACTGTGAGACTTGTTTCAATCACAACTTTCGAAAAAAAGCAAAAAGAGAGAAAAAAAAGAACACTTGAATCATCTTGTATTGTGTCATTATTGGAAGTCTTCCATGTTGTACATATTCCATCATCTCACCCTATTCCATTTTCTATCTCCCTCACTTTCCATTCATCACACATTCATGCCCTTGTAAATATGTGTTTCTATTTCCTTTCAAATCAAATTCCAAAAAAAATGTGCATTTATTTTTCCATGTTGGTGTTTTTAACCCCTCTTTTCCTTTGGACATTATATACCTACCGACCCATAGCCACTGAAAAACCACTTAAAAGACCTCTTGATTCTTGTACACATTAGATTTGGGAATGGAAGCTGAGAGCTCTTACAAACTCTTGATTTTCACTTTTTGTTGGTGAATGAGTGAACCTCATAAAATACATTTTTATCATCTTGAGAGGAGTAAGTTTTGAGTGCCTACATTTCCCAATTCAAACCTTGAACATGAAAAAATGAATTGTTTCTGATGCATTATTGTGAACCAAATTTGTGATGGAATTCAATATGGATGAGTGAAATAGTCTAAACCTCTCCTGATTAGTGAAAACAAAATTTTAATATTTGTTGGTGAATGAATATGGTTTTGTTTTGATTTTCTTTTGTGTTTGTTTCACATGAGGACATGCACAATATTATGTGTGGGGGAGTTGATGTTATTCATTTATTAATATCATTTTATATACTCCCTCTACTTATTTTCAATTAAATGAGCATAACTTATGTGAAATACTCGTTCTTTAATATTAAATATTATTTTGGAGTATTGTTTTGAATAATACAGATTCATGTTTTTTTAGTATTTTAAATATAACTCTCACCCTACTAATCCAAATTGTGTGATTCTTTTCTTGTAGGGTTCTAAATGCAATTTCCTACATATTCATGTTTTTTAGTATTTTATAGTTGATTGTTTTTTATTTGTGTTTTGATTTGGGGGTTTGTCTGCAGAGATTTAATTGAAATGATTGATTGATTAATATTGATTTAACAATTTGATAAATATTGGGGTGAGTTCATCATTAGGTAGTTAAGCTTGTGATATCCTTGAGCTTTGCTTTATATTGCATAAAATTAACACCCATGTCACAAGTTGATATTGATTGGAATTCCCAAGTGTTAAGGCTTTAATCCAAGCCTTGACATAACTCAGGGTTCTAATATTAATCATATCTTGTTTATGGTAGAATATTTATGGTTCCAATAATCCATGGACACCACATGTTAAATAAAACAAGTCATTAATCCATGACATGCTAAGTCCAACATACGCAATGTTAAATCAAAGAATACACATCGAGCAAAAGCTCTCCATCACTTAACATACATAAATTATAACTCACCCAAAAGAGAGATTTATTCATCCATTAGGATGGTTATTGATCTGGTAGGGATGTTTATAGTATTAGGGTATGAGAAGAATAGGAAGAAGAATTGGACAAGAAAAGAGTGGTGTGCCGAACACACACACGAACTACAAAGAACGTGAATGAAAAACGTTTTTTGATTGAATAAGAAATCACTTAAAGGAAATGGTTTTAAGATTGATTTTTAACAATTAAGAAACTATTAATATTAAACTACAGAAGGTGTATGATAATTAGAAGTGATGAAGGAGAAACTTGCATTAAAACTCAAAAGAAATTACAAGTACACTAAAACAATTACAAAGGAAAGAGCATGAAATACATGGAAAGAAATAAAGGAGGAAAGGATTCTCAAGTAAAAACTTGAGTATGGAATATCCTCCCAAGCCCTTGGAAATGAATTGGTCGTGCCAATATATCCTCCTAAGTTCCAAAGTGCCAACCTCTTGCAAGGAGAAGAGGGGAGTGAATTTATAGCCAAAGGTAGTGGACTGTTTTCATTCCCAAACTGCCCCTCAAGTTGGCCCGCCAATATGACCTTTCAGACAGCTGAATATCGAGCGATATCCTTCTTCAATATTGTAGATATGGATTTGTAATAGTCACCCTCAAAATTTGGCTGTCATTGGACTTTTGTGTCCAATGTTATGGCCGGATTACTAAAAACCTTTCTACTGTCCAATTTTATCCAGAAAGTTTCCATGGCCTAAATGTGAATGCATTTATGGCTATGGAGATGCCTTCAAATCCGAACCATTTATTCTGGAAAGTTTATCCTCCATATCGTATCTTTCACACCACAAAATATGAGCTTTTTTGGACAAGTGGATAAGTCGAAAAGTCAAGAATGGTTGGCTGATTTAAAATCCCGGTCAGAATGGTGGGCTTGATTTCAATGGATCCATTGGGCCCCAAAATGGTATATTTGGGACTTTAAATTTTTATCCATGACTCCTTAGGAAATTAAAGATCTTGAAAAAGAATATCCACTCATTTGGGCTGGGAGATTGAGCTCAGTAATGAAATCTTCAAGGCTGGTCCAGAAATTAGGCAGATCCGGTGGGTCATCTTGTGTGGTCCATATGGCCCTTCAAATGGCCGAATTAGCCAATTCTCCAGTTGAGTGATTTGTAGGAAATTGAATTTAGAACCCTACAAGACAAAAATCACACAATTGAGATTAGTAGGGTGAGAGTTATATTTAAAATACTAAACAGACATGAATCTGTATTATTCGAAACAATACTCCAAAATAATATTTAATATTAAAGCATGAGTATTTCACATAAGTTGTGCTCATTTAATTGAAAATAAGTAGAGGGAGTATATAAAATGATATTAATAAATTAATAACATCACCATGTCCCATACTCATTCAAAATTATGGGATATATATATAGTAGACCATGTATAACACATTAATATCTAAAAATGGGGGTTCAAACCCCATTGGGTGCAGGTGTGCTGTAGCAGTACTGTAGCATACTGTAGTAGCAACAAAACTATAGAAATAGTTGGTACTGTAGCGACAGTAGGGTACTGGAGCTGCGGCAGGTACTTTGTAGTACTGTAGCAACACTGTACTATAGCAATTCTATTCACAAGCATGTGCCTTAGGCCAAAAAATGGGTCTACAGGCCATGTAGTGGGCTAAATTTCCATTGGACCATAGAGCTATGTAATGGGTCTTCCTCTACCAAGTTGAAGAGGTGTTTGCTTTAATTTAATAATAAATGAGGATTTGGTCCCAACCTTTTAAAAAAATTAATATCAATTTATCACTATGCACATTTGATGCATCAAACTATATCTCACACACACATATCACATATATCACACCATCATATACAAATGTTTTAGACACTTTTGTCGGGAGCGCCCATCCATATGTGGGTACGTACCAGTTGTTGCCCTGCATTCCCAGTTTTTAAAGGTAGGTGGCATCCATCACTTCCTCAAGAACATTTGATTCTTGATTGAAATAGGATGACGGGATGTCAGCCTCTACTTCCATCGATGTGTCATCACAATTTATTACCTATTCCAGGTCTCCCTTAATGATTAAGATGTTGTTCGTGATACTCTTCTTGGTGCCATGTCTTTGTGGATGTCAGCTAATTACACTGCTTCAGTTTGGACATTCCATGAGGTTATGTCAGGGAAGAAACCATCGGTCTGGGGAGTAGTCACGTTGGGCATCATGGGTGTGCCAGGAAGATGAATCACCAGTATACCTATATTTCATCCACTTATGATAGGGCTTATTGTGGTAAAAGAATCATGAGTTATACCACAAAAATGTGGACAATTATATGCTAGAGGCATGTATCCATGGCTTTCCTTGTATTCCTAAGATTAACATGGGGTATGCCGTGGGTTTAATGTCTAGCAGAGATGGATCAGACTGATCAGATCATTAAAAAGAATGGAAAAAGTGGGTACATCCATTGGAGGATGCACCTGGAAGTTTTAGTAGATGGATTTATTAGAACACTGAATGAGGACGGACCCAGGGTGTTGTGTCTCATAAAGATAATATTTCACACCATGGAGGTATATCCCAATAAGGGATTATTAGATGGATGGACCAGAACTCCCAATGAGGACATACACAGGGTGGTGTGTCCCAAAAAGGAATATGTCACAATGTGAATGCTGACTGAGACACCACTAAGAGTGGATCAGGGATGGTGCACACCTATGGAAGGGCATTAATGTTTACCATTAGATGGTATTAAACCTCATGGAGGCTTCTTAAATACACTGTGTAGAATAAAGGGATCAAAAAACACATATTTCAAAGGTATGAGGCATATGATTAAGGTGTACACAAAGCATAATAACCTGAAGACTTGCTGGGGCTTATGTATGCTTAGATACTTGAGTGCTGTTAGGATCAATGAGGAAGTGGGTTACATGGTCTCTGAGGGATGTGGTATCCCGGTTAAAACCCATATGGATGATTTGATAACATGGGTGATATGAATGGGATGGAACTGATGTCAAGATGAGAGTGGTGTTTTTCTTGAACATAGTGGAGGCTTATTACATATCCCAGGGGTGGGAATCAATGTCCACATAGTTCAGTCGGGTAATGGGACACTTGAAGAGGTATCTTGTGAGAATAGAGCAGATGGATGAGGACCCAAAGGAAGAATAACCACTTGTTTGGGTATGAAGTTCATGAAAAAAAATGATCATGGGGGAGACTAGGATGGGACATGAGTTATGGGATTGAACCTTATGATGGATTCTTGTGTACCTTGCTCAAAAAGGTAAAATATCAATATCCATGTAGTTCAAGAATGGGAATATAATAATGGCGTAAAGAAAGGCTCGTGACTTGGAGACATGTTGGGGCATACATATGGTTAGAAGTCTATCGCAATAGGGACAATCTTGGTTAGAATAGTATGTTTTGAATGTGGGGATTATACATGGTTCACAGCCCAAGAATGGGTATGTCACCACTAAGGGGAGAACCAAGGATGTGGGTCCCCACAAAGGGGACATTGGAATTTACCTTTGTTTGGGGTTAAACCTTAGAAAGTCTTCTTAAGTACCCTATCCTAGGAGACATTGACCAAAACCCACATAGATCCAAAGAATACAGTTTAGTGTCTTGCGGGATGAAAGGGGCATATAGTTTAACATCATGCAGTATGAGGGTGAACCAATGAGAAGTGGTTAGAACAGATGGATGATGGGATTGAACCATAAAGAGGCTTCCTACACACCATGACTGAAAAGGGGTACAGATCAAATTCCACATAGTTTGGTATTGGGGCTTGGGGATTACACACTAAAAATGGTTGTATGAATGTCATGGTCTATGATTACTCTATGTCTACATGAGTCATGCTCTGTTTGAGAAACAAGAGGCAATGAAAATATTATGATCACATCATGAAATTTGCAAACACAAGGAATGGGGTGCGTCCTATGTATAGTTAGAGGCCCAATGAAATGAAGGTTGGGACATAATCTAAGAGAGAAGCCCGAGTAGGGGTCCACGTGTACAAGTAGGATATAACCATCATACATGGAGCACCCTGTCATGGGTTGTCGAGGATTATAGATGGGAAACCCAATACGCACATGGAAAAAATCACAGTGGGAGAGGAGATGTGAGAGGGTGATGGTGCACATCCCCTTCATGGTACCCAAGGGATTTTCATTCATGCGATGATCATAGTTTAATGTCATCTGTTAATGATGTGTATTCTATGTAGTTTGAAATCCTTTACCTTGGATGGGGAGGATTCACTCTTCACCCCTAGGACTTACATAACTGGCACACTTTAATCCATTGGTGAAGGAAATGCACCAGCAATGCTATATGGAGAGGGGGTTGTGGAGTGATCCATTGAGAGGCTCATGTTATCATGGCTATGAGAAGATGCAATATCCATTAGCATTATTATGAATGTAAGCATAAGGAAAAGAAATGCAACATGAAGCACCACCCAAGAAACTTTTAAATCAATTTGTACAATCTTGGAGGCCCACACATGAGAAGGGTTTGCAATGAAAGGGGCCTCCCAGAGTGGGGATTCACAAAGGTTGGGAGGCTTGCAGATCACATGTGCTCGTAGAGAAAATGGCTTCGTGGATCTCATGATATCGCAAAGAATAGGGGCTCATAGAGTACATGGCTTCGCAGATCTCATTGGTTTGTAGAGAGCATTTCCTCTTAGAGGATAATAATTCACAATGAGGATAGATTTTTGAAGCACAGTGTCTCAGTCTAACCATAGTATACAAATGTTTATGGAGGGAGATTTTTGAAGCATGGGTGCTTTGCGGAGACGCTAGTAACCAAAGGGATATAATTCCTTTGCGATGTCCAATAGGATTTATAAAGGGATTCACTTCTTCAAAAAGGGGTAGATTAGAGAAATTGAAAAGGTTTTTTGAAATGCTCTTATACCTCAGTTGATTCATTTTATTGATTGGTTCACAGAGAAAATTAGGCTTTTCTATTTGGGAATACATAAGATGAAAGATCGGGGTCTTGATCCATTGGAATAGGGGACCTGAGAATTTATAGGTGCCAAGCGGCACGATTCTCTAAAGAAATTCTATGAAGAAACTTTCACTCCACCATCAAAGGAAGATTTAGTCGTGTTTCTTAGGGTTGTAAAGTCTCCAGTAATCTGCTCCACAGTGTAGAGGCTTCCTCCATTCCCTCTGCGGTGGTCACATAGGCTTCCATAAATTTCGAAGGATTTGTAGAGGCAACTGTCCTTCCCTCCACAGCATGGAGACTTCCATCATGTTCCTCATATCCATAGAGTTGAGAGTCACATTTATCTACAGTGGGTGAAGAGAAGGACTCTTCTATTCATTGGTTATTGTGCTGAAGGGATTTATGTTGTTATATTGTGAAGTGTCCCTTTTGGAACTATTTAGTAACCTTTTCTTATTTCTCCCAAACACACATATTTGGGCACCAACAACTCCCCCCTTCAAAATTGGATCGTATAAGAAAATGAGTGTTAGATTAAGAGGGTAGATTTCCAAAATTTTGGTAGATCACAGAGTGGAAATGCGATGAAGGAATGGAAAGCATGGTCCGAGAGTGTCTGAGGGATTTCCATAGTGGGGTGCACTGCGAAGCTTGCCACAGATGGGCATACTTCAAATAATTCAATGGGGAAGAAAACTACAAAGCATAGAAGGTCATCACCTTTAAATTGAGGATGAGGACCCTTTTTTTTTCTTCACTTGTTTCCTCATTTTTGTGCTTATGCTCTTGAGTTGCGAAGCTCCATGTGCTCCAAGATTACTATTTGCGAACGAGGTTATTTTTACTCTAAGTTGTTCAACGAGTCCTTAGGAACTATGATCATGCACTCCACGAGTTGTGTTTGAGAGATCTCTGGTAAAACTATGTGACAGATCTCTACAATCAATCTTTGTGATCGAGCTTTGCGATTGAGATATGTGATAAGGAAAAAAAATACTAATGTATTTGGAAAAAATGTCCAACCATGAAGCTTCTTGGGAGGTTTTTGTAGATGCTGCCTAATGGGAAGAGATGATAGATAATATGGTCATCAGGGAATATGTGAGAAGCCATTCTGATCATGAATCCCTCATGGAGCTCCTATTAGAGAGAAAAAAAGAACTATCATATATGAAAAAGAATACCTCTATACGGCTTTGGTATAAGGTATAAAGTTACTATACCTAAATAAAATAGGGATGAACTAGATTACTGGTTTCATAGTGCACCATGTCAGTTCCAGTGGTTCAGGGATACCGACGGTCATACATGGGATGACTACATGCCTGTCAATGCTGATTGCCTATACATCCATGTCAACAACATCGATTTGAAAGTGTAGTAGCCAGAGGTTTCTCCTCCATAGTATCATACCATACTTTAGGTGGCATTAGTTAATCAAGAGAATGTGTGGACAAAATATTGGGACCTGTGCCAGGGTGGAAATATCATAGAGGACTGGGGATGGACTGACTGGATTGTTGCATACTATGAGGAATTTGGGGCAGAGTTGAAGCAAGTAGGGATTTATGAATCTACGTTGGCCTCCAAATTCCACATTTACCTTCCAAATCACATGATACTAGAGTATCTGAGAAGATGGTCATTGGGGATGAACACTTTTCATCTTAACCATGGGGAGGTCGGCATCAACCTCTCTGACCTTCATACGATCTTAGGGGTTTTAATATTTGGGATAATGTACAATGAGTTCCTCCCTATAGAGAACACATGGGAGGATCCAAATAAAATGCTACTATTGATAAAGGCACTAATGGATCTAGTGCTAGGTGAGGACAATCAGTTGGGGAGAGACATCCATTTAATGTTGTGGTTTATGAATTTTATAAATATCCATCCAAAGTATGTATCTGAAATAAATGAGGCACCCAGAAAGCTATCGGTCATGCCTCCCACTTTTCCAAAGGTATCCCCATATATTAAATATAATTTAAACTAATGAAACATTGAGGATAGATAATGGAAGCTATGGGGGTAAAATGTCAGCACCGAGTAGCATCTAGTGGTTAGAATGGATGGGTTTATCTCTGTGATTTTTTTTACGTTTAGAAAAAATATTTTACAAAAATAGGCCAGGTTAAAAATATTTTCAAAACTGTTCCTTAAAGGTGGCATCACGGATGCCGCCTTTTCAGTTCGGGTGAAAGGCGGCATCCGCGATGCCGCCTTTACCCTAATTTTTTTGTAAATTTTTATTTTTTGTTTTGTTTTGTTTTGTTTTGTTTATATATATATATAAACAAAAAAAATTCAGCAGAATTTCTCAGCTATTATAGATCCAATGCTATAGACATTACAACAGTCTGGATTCTGACAGAAACCCTCACTCAGGCCTCTCTTTTATAAGAGGGCTTGCCTTGAAAATCATTCTGCATTTTCGATGTGTAATTTGGGTTCTCCCTTTCCTGCGCAGTACATTCTACATTTCCGATGTGGGATTCTGTTTCAAGTACGTGACATTGAAATACAATAAAATACAAAATATAAGACCAATATAAATGGAATTTTAAACATTGATTAAACATATAATAAATAGTTGAAAACAAAAATAATTTCCTCAAAAATGTTGATGAAATATAATCTATAACCTTTAAAAACCGCCTATTTGAAACTTAAAAATGTTTCGAGTATGTGAATTTGAAAGACTATAAAATATAAAATATAAAACGAATATAATTAAAACTTTAAAAATTGATTAAAAACATAATAAATAATTAAAAACAAAAGAAATTTCCAAAAAAATATTGATGAAAAGCAATGTATAAGACTTCAAAACCACCTACTTGAAACTAAAAAATGTTTCAATTACATGAATATGAAAGTCTATAATTATATTACTAATTAACTAATTAATTAGTTATAATTATTAATTATATTACTAATTAAATAAATAATTATCATATACATAATAATTATGTTACTAATTAATTATTATATAATTAATAATAATATTACTAATTAAATAATTAACTATTATATAATTAATAAGTATATTATTAATTAACTAATTAATTATTATATAATTAGTAGTTATATTAATAATTAACTAAATAATTACAGTATAAGTAATAATTAATAGGTAATAATGAATAATTAATAGTAATAATTAATATTTATAATTAATATTTATAATTAATATTTATAATTATAATTAATATTTATAATTAATATTATTCATTATAATTATAAACTCTAATTATTAATTATAATTACTAATAATAATTATTCATTATAATTACTAATTATTAATTATTAATTGTTAATTAATAACATAATTATTAATTATATAACTATTATTTGTATAATAATTAGTTAATTAGTTACTAATTATTAATAATTAAATATATAATAACTAATTAGTTAAATAGTAATATAATTAGTTAATTGGTAATATAATTATTTACTATTTAATAATTAATTAGTCATTTAGTAATATAAATATTAATTATATACTAATTAATTAGTTAATTATTAATTATAAAATTTTTAATTAGATAATTAGTAATTATTAATGTTTTAGTATTATGTTTGTATGGTTATATAAATATATATAAATAAAACTTAATTTACCCCCTCTTGAGATTCCACTCCGACCAACAAGTAATAATAGTATTTTGATTTCAGTAGTCATAAAACATGTAAACAATACTGTACAATCAATGCATATGTATGTGGCGAGGAGATTCCATCCCACATGGTGGTCTGCGAATAGGATGTCCACGTCGAGTGCGCAGTGGAGTCTGATGATCTGAAGAAGGCTGATCCTTGGGCACTAAAATGTCAACAGTCGCATCCTCTATCTGTGTGTTAGTGAGAGGAGCTGTTAACTGCATCTCGTACTACCATTCGGATCCTTCTCCCACTAGGGAAGTAGAAGGACCTTCCTCCATCGCAGAGGGGAATAAAGCCTGTAATAGAGCTATACCCCAAGACGATGACAGCTCTAGAATCCAATGTTTTGAAGGATCTGGAACCCAAGATGGAGAGAACTGCGGATATCCTGTCAGGAAAGATAGATCCCATGCCACCTAAGGCACATCCTGAATAGGCTGATCCTGGACTACCAGAGGCCTGACCTCTGCCTGTGGAACAGTCGAGGCCTCACGTGCAGCACGACGCTGTCTACGTCGCCGTGGTCGTGGCTCCTCAGCACCAACAGCAGCTGCAAGATGTTCCTTTGGGGTAGGAACCTCCTCTCTCTGAGCCAGACACACGATGATTCTCCCAGAAAGTGCACAAAAATATGCCCTCGCCTCCAGCACTTTAGCATGGACGGCTTCCAGGCTAAAGACCCCCTACTCCTCTTCATCACTCATGCGAACAAGATGATCTGTGTGACTTCCCTGTATATAGATTCAAATGGAATTAAAAAATAATTCAATAAAAAAACTAATAGAAATTTATTGACTTACCATCCTCTGCATATCTATGCTAGCTTCAGTAAGATACAGTATAGACGTCAGTCTATACCATGGTGCATAGTCATCCTGATCTGAAAGAGAGAATCGATTTGTAGGAAAACCCTGAATACGTAACTCTTCACGTCTATGCCAGAAGTTGATAAAATTAGCATGTACTTGGGACCAGTCATCATCCTGTCTCCCTGTCAGCTTCATCCCATGAAGCTGGTCTGTCTGTCTCGATGGTAATGGAATCAGCTGAGTATGGAAAAATTGGCACATGACCATGTCAAGATGCTGCCACTCAATAATATGAAAGTTAATGAGGGGCACTACAACCATAGCATCCTCAAGCCCAACAGTGCAGTATGCTGGCTACTGGTCTATAATACTCCAGTATGGATGTCATGAAATCTGAAATGACAAGTGATTTTGTTAAAAAAACACCCAACTAAAAACAAAAATTGATTTTATTATTAAATATGTTAGACAGTGATATATTGTATATACATACTTGATCATCTAAGAGACAATCCAACTGAAGCTGATATACGCCCAAATACTGTCTCGGAACCATGTCAAAATTTTTTCACGGACACCACCTGTAAAATACAACGATAATGAAAAATAATGAGAAATTATAGTCAATAACTCATAGTAGAATAAAAAAACCAATATAAATGACTTATCATACCAGCGTCCACGCGGAGCGTCATGCAGCACCTCTATCTTGACCGGTGGACCAGCAAGGTCAGGGCGGAATACTGGGATGCACTCCCATGCCCACATCTGAATAAGGATGACACGTCCTCTGAGCCATGTACGGTCCCTATGGGATAGTCTGCATAATGATCTGTACGTGTATTCCAAGCTGGATGATCCCCAACTATACATACCAGCCCGATCAAAGTCCTCTAGTAGGGGTAGATACATCATATGCACGTGCATCCCCGAGTGATCAGTACACATGGTCCCACCAATGAGTCGTAAGATATATGCACGGGCATAACGCATGACGGTCTGGTCATCGTCATCATCCAGTAAATGTGAAATATGAAACTCCAAACAATGCATAGATATAGACGATCCATCTTTAGCCCTACGGTTGGACAAAATATCAACGCCTAATAAGCGTCGATCAAGGTCCGGCCAAGCTGCAAGAGTGAGTCCAATAACGGGTCTCCCCTAGGTAGGCAGGCCGAGAAGCACTGCGACATCCTCGAGGGTGATGGCCATATCTCCCTCAGCCAAGTGGTATGTGTGTGTCTCTAGTGTGAATCTCTCAATGAGGGCAGTAAGTAGGTAATGATCTACAAATGTGAAATCTGATACCGCAAGGCCATAGAAGCTAGCACGACACAAGTAAGGTCTAATGGCATGTGGAGGCTCCATGTGATGAAAATGGTGCACTCGGAACACCTTCACAAATCGATCTGGACAACCCTCTAACCCGGCCTGAAAAATATGGTTAGGCCGCTGAGTGAGTAGTATGGTATCATCCATCTGCATATAAACAAAGAAAATGAGTCGTAAGTGTAAAATGCAAATATAACATTATGATGTTTCTAAAAATTATCTAATTCTAGGTATTCAATATCTTATGCTAATTATTATGATACTATAAATTTGTTATAAACATTTTTCTAAAATATCCCACATGTTTAGGTTGGGGTTTTGGATGGAGGGTTTAGGGTTAAAATTTTTAATATTAACCTCCATGAAACATGTTAATTGGTTAACTAACATTTACTTTTCAATATGGGTTAAGTGTTCTGCTTTCAGATTTTTGAAATAAATTATATTATCTCAGATTTAACGTTATTTCTTGAAAGCATGAATATTAATATGTAATAAGTTATATTATATAAAATATTGAGTCTTGAATTTGGTTAGACATATTTTGGGGGAGCTTTATGATTAACTACTTATGGATTGGATTAAGATAAACCATGTAAATTAGTAATGATGTTTTTTAGAATTTATCTAATTGTATTTATTCAATATATTATGCTAATTATTATGATACTATAAATTTTTTATAGAATAGTTTGCTAAAATATCCTGCATGTTTAGATTGGGGTTTAGGTTGGAGGGTTTAGGGTAAAAATTTTAATATTAACCTCCAGGAAACATGTTAATGGCTTAACTAACATTTACATTTCAATATGGGTTAAGTGTTCTGCTTTCATATTTTTGAAATAAATTATATTATCTTAGATTTAAGGTTATTTCATGAAAGCATGAATATTAATATGAAATATGTTATATTATCTAAAATATTGAGTCTTGAATTTGGTTACACATATTTTGGGGGAGCTTTATGATTAACTACTTATGGATTGGATTTAGATAAACCATGTCAATTAGTATTGATGTTTTTAGAATTTATCTAATTGTATGTATTTAATATCTTATACTAATTATTATGATACTATAAATTTATTATAGAACAGTTTACTAAAATGTACTGCATGTTTAGATTGGGGTTTAGGTTGGAGGGTTTAGGGTTAAATTTTTTAATATTAACATCCAGGAAACATGTTAATGGGTTAACTAAAATTTACTTTTCAATATGGGTTATGTGTTCCGCTTTCGGATTTTTGAAATAAATTCTATTATCTCATATTTAATGTTATTTCATGAAAGCATGAATATTAATATGAAAACTTATCTCGGATGTTTGGGGTTTAGAAAGCCATGGAATAAAGAAGATATAACAAAATTTAGTTTATAACATGGGAATGTCACAATGAAGACAATACATCATTATGAATGAGACTGTGAAGTCGACCCAACAACGTTAGGGCATCATTTCCAGTTTTGACCTTCTTTATGACATATTGTGCATCGCAAACTCTATCCCTGTTCTTGAGGCTATTCCATCTCATTACGCATCCAACTCGCCTTTGGTCTCCCACGAGGACGTAACTGATTCATGTCAGGTATCACTATCGACTGGACTTCAGGCATTGGGAAATAATGATACTCCCCAATAGGTGTCCATGGTGTAGCATAATAGTTAGCAATGATATCCATCTCGTACAGTGGATCAACATATGCTTCCCATGAGATGTTCACAGAGGCACGTGTTGCGATGGCATGTGTACATGGAAATCGTAAGGCCAGAATGTTTCCACATTGGCATTGCCTTGTTTCCAGAAATACCTCCATTTTTTCACCGACGCGATTTGTGATGGGGTCTGAACGCTCTTGAACTTCAAATCGAGAGTCACCTCTTCGAAAGAGACAGATGTGATAACTAGATGCTTCTTCAATATTTTTTTCAATCTCTTGTGGAATGTGTCTTCTGTATCTTAGCCCATGATGTATTCCATTTGATGATAGTTTTTGTCTATCCACAATGTACTTCATGCATCTATACAATGTCTCCTGAACTAAGGCAGTTATAGGTAGCTTGTAATGTCCTTTGAAGATACCATTGATGCACTCCACAATGTTTGTTGTCATGTGTCCGTACCTCTTACCCCCGTCGTATTCCAATGTCCATTTCTCTTTTGGAATATGTATCATATAATCATAAACTTCTTGATTAGCCTGACGAATTTGTTCAAAACATTGTTCAAATCGTCATTGTTCTGACTCATATGCTACAAAACATAGATGATATTTCACATAAATTGATATTATCATTATATTGAAATAGTAGAACAGAATGAATAAAATACGTACCAAGCCTCGTGATTGCCTTATTTATCGGTTCGTTGTGGAATATTTTATGCACATTAATAGCAATGTGTCTAATGAAGAACTGATGATGTGCATTTGGGTATCTCCATGTATCAGGATCTGCATTGATTGCCTCATTAATTGATCGATGGCGATCAGATATCAAATAAACTCCTTGAATGTTAGTGACATGGTTAAGGATACATCCGAGAAACCAACTCCATAATTTATAGTTTTCTTTCTCTACAATGGCAAAGGCAAGTGGAAGAGGTGACTGGTTTCCATCTTGGGTTGCTGCAATCAACAATACTCCCTTGTATTTTCCATACAGAAATGTTACATCAATCTGAATAAACTGTTTTCAAAAACAAAATGTGGAGATACAAGGAAGGAATGCCCAGAACAACCGATGAGATTGAACACGAGATGTATCAAGTCGATTATCACGAGACACATGTTCATTTGTATCCATATGGAAGAAAACTTGGTTATGATGCCTTAGTATGTCTTGAAATTGCAGAACTACTCAATATCAGTCATCCCAATCACCATATACCTTCACTATTGCCTTTTGTTTGGCTATCCAAGCCTTATTATAGGAAATATTATAACCGAATGTCTGTAGAATCATCTCTTGCACAAGGGATATTGGAACACCTTGTCATGTCCGAATCATCTCAACAACAATAGATGACACAAATTCTGCATCCAATGAAGTATGATCTTGTGTGAGACTTGGCTGAACACAAGTATGATCCGCCTCAATCCTTGAGATTTTCCAACCTCCAAATGTATTGTCTGGAATAGCCCTTAAGAAAAATCTAAAATCATCCCCATACTTCACGCACCATATAACATATTTACTATGGAATGATTCATGAACTACATTGTTTAAGTGTCTCTCAATATGATATCTCTTTAACGTGATTTCTAAGGCATCTTTACTAGAAAAATTCATTCTAATATATAAGTTTTTGTCCACCTTACTAAACCCATCTGGTACAACTCCAGGGAACTCAGTTGTCAGTGTGAGAATAGTATTATCGAATTCAGGCACACGTGTCATTGGTTCTGGACAAGATGAAAAGAGTGGTGGATGATTTATTGACTGAGGTTGATGTACAACAATTTCATTTCAAAAAACCTCCTCTCTATCTTCTATTGGTCCCTCCTCATTAGCAATGTTGTCACAATCTAATCCATCATTACAAAACTCCTCATCGGATGTCGGATTGACATGTATATCCAGGAGATCATCTAGGTTGTCCTCTTCTGCTGCATCATTTGGAATAGGCTCAATTTCATGGGGTAGACTATCTTCAACCACTCTTGTAATTCTATGTCTTCGTACAAGTGGACGTTGTTGTTGTACAGTAGCAACAACAACGTATAACTCCATCATGGTACCATCTAACTCTTAAGAAAATATATTAATTGCTTGGACCCACTACGCATCAGCAACCAATGGACAATCTATATGCCACATTGTTGTTGGAAATTGAAAATGTCTATATCTCATAGACATGATCTCTTGATCGGGTCAAAGATTTACGGAAACATGAATTCTCTCTTGAAGGTCACTTATGGTAACACAATCAACTGTAGTAACTACCATAATTGGTTGTGTACTGTAAGAAGGTCCTTGCTCAGTTTGAATAATCTCCCCATAACAGTACATACATGCAAACATAGCTCTCTACATCAAAAATGTTTCTTTCATCAAAGTTATGATACTGTAACAAATATTAACAATTATATTTGACCATATAATGTTTATTAAAATTTAATTTTAGGGTGCCTTTCTATACCCTAAACTAAGCTACTGATGTTTGACCATATGATATTTATTAGAATGTAATTTTAGAGCGCCTTTTTATTTACTGTGTTTGTTCTTCTTCATTTCAATTTATATGTTCATCAGAATCGTTAGTTAAACATTATATGGATCCATGTTTTAATCCTATTTTATTTATTAATTATACTAAAATTAACTAATAGTAACTAATCATTAATTATTAAATTATTCTATAATTACCTAATAATAACTTTAATTTGTTAATTCTTTATGTCCTTATTTGATTCTATAACATTTTATTTATCATTTGTCATTGATAAATATACTGATTTTCTTTTTCTTCTCTTAGATATTTTAGTAGTTTATAAACAAAATATGAATCATCTTAAGCATATTCCCTAGGAGTGTCAAACCAGGATACAACAAGGATCGTTATCGTGCACCAGTTCCTGTTCGAGTCTAGCTCAAAGCGGTGTTTTCGGGTTTTACCCCTATGTACATCTGTGCCAGAGCCACATCCACTTGTTTGTATCCAGATTGGAAATTATTTGCATAGATAACCACATAATCATTAAGCTACCAAAATTTCTAAATATGTAATCTTAAGATAATCTATACTTATTCTATACTACCTAACAATAATTATTTAAAACTATATATAAGTACTTATAGAAACCAGATAACCAAATATTAAGAACTACCTAAACTACTGAACAAATGAAATACTTAAAACTAAAAAAATTTAAATTAATTAAATAAAAACATTAAATTAAATAAAGAAACATACATCTAAATGAAGTATCGTAAAACCCCGCACAACAAAGGAATTTTTTAGAGAGAGATAGAAATTTAGAGAGATGAAGTGAGGAGGGAGAGAGGAAGGAAATGATCAAGTGAGGAGAGGGGGGGGGGGGGTGGCCACCCTTTTATAGGGAGTTCATGCCAAGGCGGCATCGCAGAAGCCGCCTTTCACCTTACCTTTAGGCGAAAGGCAGCCTCCCCCCAACCACCTTTTCCATGTCATTGATCCAGGCCAAAGGCGGCGCGGGGGAGCAAAGGAGGCATCGCAGATGCCGCCTTTGTTCAGTAAAACAATGGCGGCATCTGCGATGCTACATTTGTAGTGTACTTTTTTAATAAAAATTGACCTAGGATGTTTTTCAATTTTTTTTATAAAAACATATTTAAAAAAACACTCTTAAGATGGATGTTTCCAATTAGGGAGAAAAGAATGGTTGTGCGACAGAGCACATTCATCGTGGCATCCAGGCACATGATTGGGTAGTGTGTCAACCTGGGGATCCTGATTCTAGAAATGTGCTATAAGGTTTTGCGGGACATTAGCAAAAGGATGAAGCCACTGTAGGTATGAAAACCACTCAATTTCTTGTATGGATGGATTGAGGCATAGATGAGCATCGACGAATAATCGAACCCCATTTCTCCTCCAAAATTCGGACTTCTTGCCAACCAAAATGAATGTGGTGGGATGATTTTCAGAAAATAATACCCTGGTGAGTGTGCAGAACAACATCAGGAAGGTGAATGATTTCAACATCCATCCATTTATATTGCCAACATAAGTATGCCCTGATGATATCCATGGAACTGAGGAGAATAGTTTAAATCATTTGGACTTTTGGGGAGGATTTATTTTGGAATGGGAAGATCATGAGTCTATTTGTGAGGCATATACCCTACATCACTTCGTGAGGTAGTTTCATTATATGTAGAGATTGACCCCATGATTATATCTATAGGTACGCCATGAGGATCACTCGTGCATGATAGGGAAAATGTGGGTCATGTTTACATGGGATAAAAATAAGATATTAAATGAGTTACCTTCATCTATTGTTTTCTTTAGGTTAGTAAATCAATTTTCCAAGAGTTGGGAAGAAGCCTACCTATGTAAGATGTTGATGAAACGAACCATTCATGCCAAATATGGGGTGCCCCCTCAACCTTGAGGCTAGGGACAAAAAGTTTCATCAACACAATGTGATGGTGGGGTTGCTGTAGTGATGAGCTAAACAACTACAAGACCTACACTGTGTAGAAGGTAAGTGGAAGGGGCAGACCAAATGGTCCCAGATGAGCAGAGCTAGTAGGAAGGGCGGCTACCTAAGGGGTTCTGCAAGATATCCACTAGGGATACTAGGAAGCGGCTATTCCACATAGACATTCTTGAGGAAACTATTTTATCGAAGGCTTGTGACACCCGAGACATCAGAGAAAAATTCCTAAGTCCATCCCAGATGTGGAACCCCATTAACCATCATGAGATGGATCTATAGGAAATTGGCCATGCCAAGGCCGACGTTCTTGTTTCTCAAGTATAAGGGGAGGGATACATCGCTGAGCAAGAGGAAATTGTGCACTCTTGAGGTACTCCGCATCTAATGCTAGTGCAGGTGAAGGAAATTCATAACCAAATAGTCTCACCAGAGTTGTCTGCTACGGAGTTGAGGGATGGTTCCCCTAAATCGAAGAATTAGAAGAGCCCTCATGGGGGGAGGAGACAGGTAGAGGGAGAACATTAGGGGAAGGTGTAGTTGCAACCTCGGAGCTGGAAGATTTTGTTGAGGATTTTGAGGTAAACCTCAAACCATTCTATGGTGGCCCTCATTCAAGTAATATAGGATTTCCCAACTGATATTTTCCTTATGAAAGAGAACCTTATATGTAAAACTCATTCCCCCCTATATCAAACATAGCTTTGGGGTCTGCACCTGGGATAATGGTGAATGTAGAATCTAGTAGGGATGTGACACCCAATGTGGTTCTCTCACAGACTTTGGGGTATCCATAAATGTATGGGGGCCACATCCTAGGATTCTTATATTAGTAGATCATGGGTCAGACCAATTATTTGATTTATGTAAGTCTTATACTTCATATAATCCATAACATTTGTTCACTAAACAATAAAAACAAACATATGTGTATTTTTATAAGCACAGTTCTTGTAATGGCGTGGTAAACCCTAGTGAGGATCGTTAGGGCTCCTGGTGCTACTTTTCTCCGGGGAATGACAATTGTTTTATTATTGGATTCTCATGATGACCATAATATAGCGATCAATACAACAGATAGAATCATTTGAAGGAAATCTTATGAGATTATCAAGGTGGAATCTAGTTATAAGGACCAACTCGATGACATAAAATCCAGCCTATCTGACATGACACTCGAAGAACACTATACTGATAATTTTTTGGGGGCATTCCCAACATACGAACCTGTTGACCTAGAGGATCGGGACAAGACTGCTTTTGATGAAGAGGATAATAAGGTATTCTATTGCTGGTATTGAAAACTGATCAACTACTTCATCATGGATACCCTATATGAACGGTTGATAAACCAGATGAGGAGAATTCATTTCTAGCTATGTAAACTATGCGTTAGAGGAGTGGATTCCTGACACCCTCATACTCATCCTAGATTATATGGCCGCGAATATATGGTAACATGATAATGGCCTCAACATCGGCTGGAATTGGAGGAAGTCTTTCAAAAACAAGAAACATTTGGAGGGTGAAAAAGTGATCCAATGCTTGGGGGTTCAAGAGAACAAACAATCTTCTATACTCAATGCAAAATCATAAATCCTATCATAGTTGAAGGAAATGTTAATAGAGGTCGAGGAATAGATGAGGCGGGCATACCAAGAGATGGATATTATCCAAGATGAAGAGGATCAGGCATGGATCATGGCAGATGAACAACACCCCATTGTTATCAAAAAGGAGCGAGAGCATAATAAGATAAAAAAATCATGGCTGTCACAAGCCATAGAGTGGTAGATTTGGGATGCACTATTGATGTGGTATAATAATCTATCAGATGGATTAATCCATGGGGGATATAATTTTCAAAATAACTCACAGACATACTTTTATGTTGGCTTGTTTATTTTGGTTGTGTTCTAGAGTCTTGTTAACTGCGTTAATTACTGAATCTCAATTCTATCTATGAAATATCCAGTGATCAATCCCTAAGCTCATGTGGGACATGTATAGTGTGAGAAACAAGGTAAGAGTATATAATTACTTCCATTTCATATGAGAGAACCAACCAATCACTGGACATTCTGGGTTTGAATGACCACTCAATGTTTTTGGGAAGAAAGGGGGGGGGGAACGGTTAGATAATAGAATCCTCAAAACAGATAAACAAACCTCTCCCAACATGATCTAGCATACTAAAGGGATGATGCTAGGGGTTTTGGAAGAAATCTGAATAAAGGGGAATGAAGAATATGAATTTTGATACCAATAATTTAGAACATAGTGTGGATGGAATGATGACAGGGGGATATCTGTTGACCATATTCGAAGCACAACATACATATTGTGTTATCTTGAAATGGGAAGAAAAAAGGGGCAAACCACTGACTGCATTCAAAAACATGGGGACAACTTAGAGTGCCTTCTAAAATCCTTTAGAATGTTAACAATAGATTTTAGGTGAGCCTTATGGGAAAGAATCCTAAACATTAGGGGATCCTTTAGAAATGAATGGGAATTCCGATATGAATAAGTGACATTCAATGCATGGGCTGGAGTGATAAACCATTTGAATGGAGTCCAAAACTTATGAAATTACACCACCATGATGAAAGTACACTGTGTGAGTGTACCAGTCTCGATAAAGATCATGGCTACTTCTGGGAGGGACCTATCAGTGATGACCTAATATGGTCTACAGTTTTACATCATTTAAGTGGGGATGATAAGTTCACACTTTATTGTCATGCAGTGAGGACGATTCATGAATAGTTTATTGTCGTATGATCGGGATGTCTCACTTAGTGTAAGGTCGTACTACATAGATCCTACCCAATAGTTCAGGTTTTATGGACTAGGAACCCCTATTATAAGGTTATAAGGTTCATACAATGATTAAGGGAATGAAACAAGGAATGATATTGTCTTGGGGCTGGGCCTGGGTTAAAATGTTAGGGAATCGCCATGTATCACAAATGGATGAGAATCATGGAAAATTTCATTCTTGAGCATAGTGTGTTCAAGGACTAGCACTGTGGGGGATAGTCCTCTCTAGCGAGGAAGCTGACACATCCCATAATTATCAATGGGCATTATGAACAAATTCAAGGTAGGACCATAGTTTAAAGTCATGCATCAAGGACATGGGTACCCCAAAACATAATTGTTCAGCATGGTTTCTAAATCTATTTGAATGGGGACAAAAGTGGTTCGCACCATATTATGTGTTCTTGAAATACAAGTCAAGACTATGAAAGACATAACACAGAGTTTATCATTCAGTTGGCTAGAATCAGGGATTAGATGCTAGAATGTCTTTACGTATCCTGCAAGGATAGAAATAAAGCCTAACATAGTTCTTATAGGTGGTATATTAGGTAGGAAATACAAAAAGGGATCAATGTCCACTTTTAAAGAGAAACATTTTAATTATTATATATTTTAACATCTTGTGAACATGGATTGTAAGAATATTAGTTTCAGGTTATAGAGATCAGATCATAAGGTTCCTAGTTTAATGTCATGTGTGTGATAGATTCTTATGATGTTTATCATCATGTGGTAAGGATGAGAGAACATGGATGGGAGATCCCCAAAAGAATGTACATGACATGTATATTATAAACTCGACATGAATGAGGACCAAATAATTCCACCCCACACCATGTGCTTCCAACTGAGTTCAGGTTAAGGGGCTGGAAAAAAGGCAGGATTTGAGGTACCTTCGATGGACTGAGAGAAAAAATTCCCTTCCCTTCCTATGTATCATTTATGGATGGGAATCATGCCATATATAGTTCTAAAAGAGATTATCATGTATGCCTAGCCCATGCACCGAAAGAAGAGGCATGTGAGGGATCTTGTTTATTCTTTTGTGTGGGTGTGTTTTTTTGGAGAAAAAAAATGATGAAGAATATGGGTGTTTCTAAAGGAATCAATCTATATGTCGGCCATGAAAAAAGCATGGTGGATGACCAATTCTAATCATGATTCCCTCTCAAATGAGGACACCATAATGCAGTACCATTTTTTCATCATGTAGATAGGAAAATAGTGTCACAGTCTGAGGTTATATGAAAGGACCTACCCATGCACCTTAATGTTATATTGAAAAGATACAATAGTTTAATGTTATATGTGATCAAGAAAAATATTTTAACGTCATATGGTTTGGATTCATGTGGAAGAACAAGGTTCTAAAGGGAATTCACATGGCGTGGTAAAGCATACCTGACATGAATATGGACAAGAAAAGTCCACACCACACTAACAAAAATCCCATAGGGGGACCTCAGGCTAAGGTGACATAAAATAATGAAGGACCTGGGGCAAGACCCAGAGATGAAATTTCATGGAATTCCTGCATATCCCATGAGGATAGGAATCAAGCCACACATAGCTCTTGAAATCTTCTAATTTTTACATCATTCATCATAGATGAGGTAACATGGTTGGGGAAATATATAAAGGGGACACATGATGTTGTATATTTAAACCTAATGTGACTAAGAAAAAATAAGTATCATCACACCACACACTACTAGTAGATATCTCAGGGAAGGGGGCCCAAAAGGAGGATGGACATAGGGCTGCACCAAAAGAAGATTTGTCTGGGTGTTCCTACAAATCCCATGAGGATAGTAATCAAGACAAATATATTTATTGAATTTTCATGTAGTTTAACGTCATGAAAAAAGGATGTAATAGAGATTTGTTTATGGTTAAAGAGTTGGACCATAAATGCCCAGTTTAATGTATTGTGTTTGGGACATGACAATGGATATCTCTCTGAAAAGTTATGTGGTGTGGTAATTAAAAACATGATGTGTATGAGGATATAAGTCCAAAAAACACCATATACCACTAGGAGAACATATACAAAGAGTTCAAGTGAAAGAGAATATTTCTAATGACTGGGGTTGTACCTAAAGATGAAATGCCAGGATGTTGCTACATATCCCTTAAGAATGAGAATCAATCCACATGTAGTTCTTGATATATTGTGTAGTTTATCATCATTTTGTATGAACATTGATGAATGGGAGAGGTTCCTAAGGAGGGAATATGGTGCGACTATCTGTAAACACGATGTGAATATGTAAAAAAGAAGTCCACACCACACCATATTCTTCCAAAAGGTATTTCATGGAATATGGGCTAGTGAAACTGTGGCTGGACCCATGACAAAATGTCTAGGAGTTCTTACGTTCCCTTCGACGGTAGGAATCAAGAAAAACATTGTACTTGAAATTCCATGTAGTTTAAATTTTATTGGTAAGGACGATAATGATGGGGTTTCAATGGGAGTGCACCTGGCATGATAAAATATACCCAATATGAATATGTATAGGAGGAGTCCACACCACACCACATGTAATCACAAAAGAGATCTTGGGAAAGGATGCTGAAAAGGTCGAGGGACCAAAATTTGGGCCATAGATGAAAGGTCTAGGAAACGCTACGCATCCCATAAAGATGAGAATCAAGCCACACATAGTTCCAAAAAATTCTTGCAGTTTAATGTCATCTAGGTTGGAAGTAAAAGATATTATTTTATGGTCATCGACCTCGGACAGTAAAAGATCATTTTAATTTTGTGTGCATGGGAAAAAAAGGAATAAAATGGTTAATCATAGAACCTAATATTTAAAAGACCCTAGGGATAGAGATAATGATAAAGGACAACTTCTAACCATGTTCAAAACACAGTACCCATATCATGTGACCTGGAATGGAAATAGTCAGGTGAGGGTCGTCTGCTGACCATATTCGCAATGTGGGACCTGTCTCATAATGTTGTTAGAAATCCTCTAGGGCTTTGGCCTAGAATGGTAGGTTAATCAAGGTGGTGTGTGACCTATCCATTATGGGGTCTTTCAAATATAAAATATGGTGGAGTCCCAAATGAGTAAAATGCTTGAAGCATGGAGGCACCCGTGCTGTTTAATGAATTTCAATAAGGATGAAAAAGATTTTAGTTTAGGGTCATAGAGCTCATACCATTTTCCATTTTATCTTCATGCAGTACAAATGGAGATTGGGTTTTCATCCATTAGTTGAGATGGATCACATAGTTTAACACCTTGCGGTAAGGATGGAACCATGTATTCTTAATAGAAATATTTCTTAAGGAATTTGGAATTTGTTGGAGGATTAATTTACTCACCAACCAATCTGGATAGGGAGTATGGACCATTGGGGTAAACCTTTTAAATGATGTATGGTCCCTCCCTCTTAGTTTCAATGTTTTGAGGCTTCCAGTCAGGTATCATTGGCGTTCTTAGGGACAATACCGTGTCACCTTCAAGAACAGAGACAAATGTTTTTGTTAAAAGCTCTATCAATCTTGTTTTGACGCCTCTCCACATTTTTAAAGGCTCATATCCTATTATCATCAAGGGATTCTAGTTCATCTAGATGGACTTATATTAACCTATTTGGCATCTTATGATCATATATGGCTATACAAAGTGATGGTAATTGAATCTCGATGTGTAGGACTACCTCTCATCCTTACACTAGGGAATATGGGGTCACCTGGGTGGAATTAGGTGTCATCATCTGGTAAGACCATAGAGTGTTGGGGAGTTTCTTGGCCAACTATTCTTGTTCTAACCAACCATATTCTACAATATGTTACATAGGTATTTATTAAACACATTGATCTGGCCATTTTTTGTGCATGGTAGAGAGAGGTTTGATTAAAAAGGATATTGTACATGGCGTAAAATTTCATTGCATTGGATACTCGGATGCTTGTGCTATTATCGTTGAGGACATCGTGATGGACTCTGAATTAGTTGATGAAATTAGATCTCACGATGTCAAGGATGGAATGGTCTTTAACTTTATTGAGCGAAATTGACTCTGCCCAATTGTAAAAGAAATTTGTAGTGGTCAGGAGGAACAAGCATTGGAAATCCATTTTTGGTGGATATGGTCCCATGATATTGAGTCCCAAAACTAAAAAGGGATAATATTAATTGGTAGTGTGGAGAGGATCTAGAAGACAATGAAAAAAATAAGCATGAATCTAGTGAACACGGTACTTATTGGAAAACTCAACACAGTCATGTACCATGGGGGACCAAAAGTAGCGTAATCTCCAGATATGATGAGATTGCTTCAGCCAGACTTGATGAGATCTACAAGAACTGGAATGGACATCCTACAAAAGACAGGGAATATTGTCTCCTTGAATATAATGTAGTATAACACCATTGAATCCACATTTATAGGGGGTCTTCTTAAGACTAGGACCACTCTAGAGGGTGAACTGCACTACACACCGACAAACTCTCTCACATTTAGATCGGTCTATAAGGTGATTAATGTGCTAGAGATACTCGATAAAGTGATTCACCAAGTTTTGGATCTCCACTAATTCAATGGAAAGGGGAATTGGTGGTCCTGATGTGTAGTAATTAGTGGTAAGGTGTCTTACTTTTTGTTATCATCATCATCCGGGGTGACAATTGTGATGACTCTTTGATAGGACACATGGATAACCAAATCATCATGGTTATGATCTTCAAGAGATGCGGTATGTTTTTACAAGGAATCAGCTTGAATATTATTTTTTCAAGGGACATGAGTATCTTTTGGATGTGAAGAGAACCTGGCCCTTAGGTAACGAGTATGCTCTAACAAAGGTATGATCTCTAGAATACAGATAACATGGTCACAGTTGATCTACTTGATGAATAGCTTAAATTCCCCTTACACATGCAACTGGGGAACATCATTTTCAAGGTATAGCTTGTGACTAGTGATGAGAGCCTGATAATCAGCCTCATTATTGGTACAACCTTCTAAAAATAGGAATAAATAGGTTTGGATATCTTGTGTAGGCATGATAAATTGATACCCAGGCCTACTCTCTTATATCTGGGATCATTGAGTCTCCTTCCAGTAGGGCTTCGGGAAGCACCATCAAAGTGAACCCGACAACATGGTATGTCTTGATCAACTGAGAGGACTATCTCATCTAGGAAATCATAATCTAGAGACTACTCTAAGAGGAATGGATGTGATGCAAGTATGTCTTCCAATGCTTGACCCTTGATATCCTTATGGGAAAAAAACCTGATGCCAAAATATTAAAGGATGATTTCCCACCGAGCAAGATGACCGATTAAAAATGGATAGTATAGGATGTAATTATGTAGATCCACTTTTTAAACTAGTTTTATCTCATGGTTCTATAAGTAATGTTGCAATTTCTGCACTATGAATACCAGTGCAAGATAACTCTTCTCAAGAGAGGAATATCTTCTCTCTTTATTGGGGATTGTTAACATGAGATAATATAGATTGTTATATATGCATTCATTATTCATCTGAGTGAGAAGGACGTCGAGGGATCTTCCACCATGTTCACATAAAGGACCAGTGGTTTCTTGGAGATAGGTTGCATCAGAACCAAAGGCTATAGTAGGTACTTCTTGATATTCACAAAAGCATTTTGACACACCTCTTCCCATTAATAATCAACTCCTTTCTTTATGATCCAAGAAAAGGGCATACACTTGCTATCCAGATTTTTGATGTATAGAAATTTGTAGGTTAAGTGTCCTTGAAATCCATGGATCCCCCAAATATTTCCTGGAGGAGGAATCTTGGTAATAGCCTTGATATTCTCTAGATTGATCTCAATGCCTATGTATCTAACAATGAAGCTGAGAAACATTCCAGAGGTGACCCTGAAGGTACACATCAAGGGGTTCAACTTCAGGAGGTGTGAATGGTTGAAGACAAACACATTCTCAATATATCAATGATAGTCCTAACACTGGTGAGATCTAACTACAAAATCATCCACATAGAATTCCAATAATGTTAAAAGGGTTTGATTGTCAATGTGGTTCATGGAATGTTGATAGGTGGTTCCAGCATTCTTCAGATAAAAATTCGTTAACTGTTAGTATAAATAACCTTATAGTTCTCTGAAGGTAGTGGAATGTTCATTCATGGGAGCCATTTGAATTTTATTATATCTAGAAAAAACATCCATATAATAGAGATCTTGGAAACCAATGGTAGCTTCAATTAATACCTTGGAATCTAGAAGGGGAAAATTAACATTCAGATAATGATAATTGAGATCTTGAAAGTTGATGTAGACCCCGATCCGTCTGTTATTATTTCGTATGAGAATGATATTAGATATCTATTTAGGGTACTATACCTCCTTGATGAATTTATCCTCAATCAGCTTATCAACATCAACCTCGACCACAGAACCATAAGAAGGGAGCATCTTTATATGAGGTTGTGTGAACCTAAAATGAATTACTAAGAGAATGAGACAGTGGATGGTGACCTAAGGATCTTGCCCTGGAATCTCTTCATAACTCCAGGAAAATACATCACGATGTTTCTTTAGAAAATCCATGTATCGATGTTCCTCTCTTGCAGGCATATTTGTGCTGATTAGTCTTGGTTTAGGATCCATCCTAATACCAAGGTTCATATGTACCTATTCATTAACTATAGTGGATATTCCCACATCAAATTTTAGAGGGGAATATTTCAAATTCTATTCATCTACCACGGTGAGAGGATCATCAGTGGGAGGAAACTCTTACGATTTGAAAGATCCCTATTAAATGAAGGCATCAACCTGATCACTGGTAGAGTCTTTATCATATGGCTCCTATACCACTGAAATCATGGAGAGAAAAGCTTTTTACTCAATTCCATTAGGCCTTGAACCCAAGGGGTGACACTTGATAATATCAAAGTAGTAGTGGCACGTCAGCTTAAATTGGTTTAACCTGGTCTAGTGGAATAGACAAGTTTGATGTATTTCTATTACCATAGGAAAACAATCCCGACACCTTATAAGAGTAGGGGCCTCAAGGATCACCCAAGGCTGATTTATGTATGAATATTTGGTGATATTACAACATTCCCTAGACTTGGGAATGTTCTTCCCCTAGTAACAGAGATAGCAAAACATTGGCCCAAGTCTAGGGTTTTGGCTTCAAATCACTGAATTGGGAAAATATAGGCATCATCCAAGTCTGTCTATGGGTCAGTCATAGCCATAGCGTGCTCAACCTCATTAGATGAAATGTGTTTGTCCTTTCACTTATAGTTGTCAACATCTAGGTAGTAGGCTTCGTAAGAGGAAACAAGAGACACATCACCTTAGAGTACGCATACTCAACCATTAAGAGAGTACTTATGGCATTGGTGATATGACAAAAGGACTACCTCATATAGTTGGATCCACGGTCTACCAATCAATGCATTATATGTAATGGATTGTGAGATAACCATGATCTCACTGCTCAAAATAAGGCCACTGAACTAGTTCATTAAGAGGATCTATCCAAATGGTGTTTGCTTCTTCCTATCATAACCTTGAATCATCAAGTCATAGGGAATCATATCTGTTTTAGGAAACCCCATCTTACAGAGAGTCCAAGTCGAGATAAGGTTAATCCCAGAGCCCATGTTAACAAGATAGCATCATACCTCAATGCCATTGAACTAGATAGTCATGTACAATGGGTGGATATTTCCTTGTATAGAAGAACCTTCATCTTCTCTAGAGAAAGATATGTTGGCATGATATTCCGTATTCTTGACTACCTCAGCTTGGAAGGCTTCTGAGGCTACTACTTCTATCTCAAACTGGGGGCGGATTCTTAATACCTCTGCAAGGGATTCGAACATATTTATTGATAGGAAGAGGGCATTGAAGATAGAGTTCCTCATAAGAATGATGATAAGAATCTTGAGGACATCATATTTCTATGAAAAAACATACAATTCTTCTAATAAGAGGTCTCTTTGTGGAAGGAGGTATGATAGGCATTACTGGTCGAACTGACAGATTTTGGCTGGTGATTGGAATATCCCTCTTCTCATTGGCCAAACCTCACAAATTGAATACTATATAACTAACAGATGACTGAGGTACATTAAAAACAGAACATGGATAATCATTGAATGGTCATGGTGTCTCACCCTGATTCACCAGTATAAATAGTAGTGGTGGCAGATACGATGAAATGAGATGAGAAGACTATGCATGATGAGCTCTGTGCTGGGCCTACTGTCTGGTCTCAATGTCATGCACAGCTTGGCTGGAATCACTAGCTAGTGAATTCATACAATACACATACCCATGGCTTCATAAATTCTACCATCAACTAGGGATGTTGTGAGTATTTTCCTGGCACAATTCATCATTAGAACCCGTGTAAGGGTTTACCAGCTCAATAGTATTGACTTAGACATACCCCTGGTCATCACTCGATGAATCCTCCAACATTTGGTGGATTATATGGTTAATACCAATCCCTAGGGGCATGAAATCTATGAGAGTACATGACGGATTGGGAACTGGAGTGGGGATTGTTTTCCATTGCATCGTCGGTGCATACTCCCCTGAGAGGATGAAGTACGAGGTGTTGATGTTGAGGTAGTAGCTGATGGAAGCATAGAAAAATCTGAAGGATTGGGATGATTTAAATGTGCATGGATAATACCATGGGGGAATGAATTTCATGCCATCCACTCATCCTATTTTTGAGACCCGTGGTTATAATCATGCTACCATGCACCCTTGATATCACTATCAGACATTATAAAACAGATGCTACCTATTTTGGGGCTAGAACCAATCTGACTATGTTGTTTTTAACCTGGTCTTGGATCCAGCCTTTAATAAAATATCACTTATTGAGGGTGTTCCCAAGGAACCAGTGATAGTTGAAGTAATTGGGGAGATCAGTGAGATCCTCCTCTTTTGGCCTCTTAAATTCTGGCAACCGAAGGATTCCTTGGTCCAAGACGCTATAGAAATAACTGGGAACCTGAGCATTGTTAAATGAGTAGGTCTAGTTCCTAGGATTTGAAAAGGGAGCTTTAGGATTTGGTCCATGAAGAGGGGATAGAGGTGGTTGTTGGGGAGGTAGGACTTGATTATCTCACCTATGTGATAGTGGCCCGTTACGTGGGGAACCTGCAGATTCTGAGGTAGGCTACTAAACCAGATTCTGTACCTAAGGTGGTGGGCCTCATCAAATTTGTAGAGGTGGCTCTTCTAGTAACAAGTCCAACTTCTTGAGGACCTTTACTAGTGCCACTGTAGAGGTCTCATCCTTGGTAGATCTTCTTATGGGAGTTATAAGAGGAAATAGACGTGCCTACATGGCTTCCAGCAAGACTTCCTTTAAATATGGAGCTTTGTTAAAGAAATCCTAGAAACAACATGGGATGTTCTGAGTGATGAGAGAAGGGACCAGTGTAGTCTTCTCATTCCCTAAAAACATATTTTTCAGTTGATCTTAGTTTAGTGGAACATCGAGTGAATATGTGAGGCATTTCCACCTAGCGACAAAGTCTGCAGCACGCTCTTTTGGTCTCAACTTTCATTTGAAGAGATCAACTACACCAGCCTTCTAGATAGTGGTACAGAACAGGTAGTGAAACTCACTATGAATATCTCCCCAACTAGATATTTACCAAATGGGTAACAAGTTATAATAGACAAATGTGGGTCCTTTCAATGTTTGTATGAAACACCGGAGCTTGGCGGCCACCTGTTGTGTGGGAGTTTCAAGCATGGGTGAACAGCTTGAAATAAAGTGGCTCAGATGCTGCCGCGAATCCGCCATCCCCTTAAAGGCAGAGAAAGGGGATTTATAAAACCTAGGGGGTAATTAAATATCATCCAACCATGCAAAATATTGCTTTAAATATAGCTATATTTCCACCTATCAAGTTTCCAGAGCCTCTAGGTGAGAAATATGTGTTGATTTCAGATTATCTGGATGAGGATTCTAATCCTGACAAGGGTCCATGACCTCCAAGGTGTTGGAAAGTTCTTCAACATGTGAAGTGGGCCTAGTAGTTCATTGGGATACTAGAGGAATTAGAAAAGAAGCTGGGGGAATAACCTATAGAGTGGCCGGAGGGACTTGTGTAGTAGTTGGTATAACCCGAGAAGGGTTATAAGGTAGGTCTTCGGGAAACTCAGGTGGATTGGTGATGCATATCGCACCTTCTTGTCATAACCATCAGCCTTTACCCCTTTTAGATGCGTAGGGTTGTCGAGATCACTAGGAGGAAACTCACCAAGAGGATGATGAACCTACCTCAGCTACCCTGGTCGAGGGTTACTGTAATCGGGTCGTCGTTCCGTGGTGAACTCGATGAGGATCTAGTCAATCATATTTTTTTATCTAGCTATTAATGTAACACAACCTTTTTAGGGTTATATTTTGCCTTTTTAATTGAGCCAAATAGGTCAGAGGTTTTGACAGTCCCAATTTTCTCTTTCCTCTTTCAGGGGTCTCGACCGAGAGGCAATGGCATTGAAGGTCTAGAGAGGCCATGAAATTTTCTTTTATGGTGGTTATAGACACCTTCAAGATATACAATGTTTTTTTCTACCCCATCGGACTATTCCTCTTTTATAAGCCCTATGAAAATTCCCTCTTCCGAGTATATATTAAGAATGACCATATTAAATATGATGATTATTGAAGGAATTTCTTCGATATCACTAGGTGAACCAGGCATGAGCAGGATAGGACTAAAATATGGGGCATCATACTACCCCCAACCACAAATCTAGATATGTGGGGATGCCTTATTGATAAAATTGAGGTGTGTAGTAAATCTTTGAATGGATTTTTGTTGTAGGGTATGAGGATAACCAGGCATCACAAGGTGCAGAGCTGCAAGAAGTGCGACCAACTCAACCAAACGACATTGCTGGACAATATCATCAGAGTGTTCCCGGGTCTAGGGGTAAGCTAACCATAGAAAAAAGAGATGAAAATGAATAATCCATAATGTTTGGTGGATGAAAATTACCACGTCCTAGATAAGAGACTTTAGAACATTGATGTTTGTAGTTCCAACTGTCCATAACATCTGAGGGAAATGGTTCACTGTGAGAATGTCCCAGAAACTTCTCGGTTCAGAATCGGGATACGACCCTTTATTTCCCCAATCATCAATAAGAGGATGTTTTGGGATCGATAATTGCAGTGATGTGGACTGTTGTGGAGGTATATTTTTCCATGGAGAGTACGATGTACATGCTCACAAGCCATTGCATCTTGGGTTGTCTTCTGATGAATGCATTGATTGCACCACCACGTCCATGTAAGATGGACTAATGACCACTACATCCTACGTAGGGGCTGCAGTCATTTATGGTGGGTCACATTGATGTTCATATTCGATTGGTCACCAGAAAAACACTTTTTAATCTCTTAATGGGGTAGATAATAATCTTATTGCTGATAATGAGGATTTTATAGCCATGCCCTAGGAAGGGGCCAAATATTCCTCCTCCTATATGTATCTTCAGAGGGATGTAGGGATCTAGTGGACCTCACTTTCTAGAAGGATGAGGCTGATACACCTTGATACTACCCCATAACCCAACACATAGGATCATGGTGAATGTTCCATCATCGAATCACACACTACTTCTGAATCTGAGAAGTAGATGGGTTTGATTGCAGTTTGGGATTTCTCAAGATTCTTCCTCTCACAGCGACAACCCAACATATTGCCTTGGGTTGATTATTTAGGGAAGGTTTTATCTTTTACATGGGGAGGACCTCGTCTTGGGTTGGTTATCGAGTGCGGATGACCTATTCTTGGACAAATTAGGGTTCATGAAGCACCTAGGGATATGTCAAATGAAAAATGGGGAGGACCTCCGTGATTGAGGGTGTTTGAGCAAGGATAGTCTCTATTAGAGATGACAAGTGCATGGGGAGGACCTCCATGGTGATCATCGATAACATAAGGAGGAAATATATGTTATCCATCTCTGGTAGCTATGGTATGAGGAAGGCATTCATACTAAACATAATGGATACATAAAAAACCCTTGTAACAAACTACAATGAAGTAGGAAGGGTCTATTCGAGACTCATGAGCACGGGGAGGACCTCCATGATGATGTCTGACTGGATTAGGGGAACCCTCATCTTGAGAACCAGGTATGTGGGGAAAATTTTCATACCTAAGGTTACGAGCACATGGAGGATCTTCGTGGCTCACTTCAATAAGACAGGGATGACCTCCACTTGGACTGGTGACAATGTCATGGGGAGGACCCCCATGCTCGATGCGAGAGCAGGGATGACCTACACTATGTATGATGGTAGTATAGTGAGGGCCTCCATATTGAATGTCTTCATGACGGGTCACCCAATGACAACTACTAATATACCAGATAACTAGGAGAGTTAACCCATCCTTCTCATCGGGTTGATGGTACCTCGAACTTGATGGGGGCATGGAAGTGCCCCGACTAAGTAATAGATTGTGCCCCTTCTTAGTAGTAATATGGTAGAAATGACTTTAGCCATTGGTGGCTTGGACTACTAGTGATGTGGAATATGATGACTCCTAGTAGGTATCCTTCTGAGTCTGTACCTAACGTTGGCATAGGGTCAGCCGCAGTAGAGCCGACTGTGTTAGAGTCTGAACTACCATCTCCTTGTCATGTAAGAATAGATGATGGAATTTACATGGCATGGTGGGAGACCTATTTGGAGGATCATGTGTTTTCGTTGCATACAGGGGGACTCGGATGTCCCTTTCTTCGTCAGCATAAGGGAGTGGGTAATAAGAACCCTGCAAGGAGCGGTTCTCGAAACATTTATAGACTACTATGGGGAGTAGCGGCTACTTATGAACCCCTTAGGGGAGGTGACTAAGATTCCTCACAGAAGCCTCTAAATCATGGCTATCCATGTTTCTGATCAGGATGATCCCCTCTTATTCATATAGACAAACAAGAGTATTAATCACCCCCTTTTGAATAAATTCATGTGGTGATATGGGGTGTGGGGGAGTAGTAATAGTGTTCATGGGAGTTGTCACATAATAGGTGAGGACATGTGGGATTTCTGTATTTTTGTTGCCCATTCCTCTTCCCATGCATCCGTGGGTGAGCGATGATCTGTTTTCTACAGCTGTAGCTTGGATCTTGCAAAGAATGAAGATTCATCCATCAACACAAATAGAATGAAAGCAATGCACAGTTCCCCAATAATGTTCATTCATCTAATGGTATATAGAAATGTGTATATTGATAGTGTCACATATTGGTTTGCCCAACAATTAACTTCCCCCAACATTAGTGAGTTTCATGTTAGGAACACTATGTGTATGTTTCGGGTGCAGTGGAAGTGTGTTGGTGGGTTTGCCCAAGTTTAATTTTAATGTTAAGCAATGTTCAATCCGAGATTCATCATGATTTAAAATGCCAAATCATCGGAATATAATGAAGAATGAAAAACATAAGAGGGAATCCCAGAACCATAGAGATAGGATCATCATATTTTGGTTATAATTAATTCAAATAATTTACAAGCATTACCTTGGTGGGATTCTTTCTTCATTGATGTCTCCGGTCGAGATCATGTGATCTGTCGTTGTGTCATAGAATCCTAGTGTAGGATTCCTCTAGCGGTGATCCACATGTGTGCCACATATCTCCGGACATTGCTGAAGGGATCTCCGGGTGCTAGCATAGAAGAACCATTGCTTGCGATGTCTACCTTCGATCGCCTTGGTCTCTCAGTCTTGAGAGCGTTCTTGGAGGAGGGAGTTCTTTCGTCCTTGAAATAATTCTCCAGAATTGTTGTGTACAACGATTGGTTTTAAAAGTGTTGGGGTTGTGAGGATATTTATAATCAGATTTGAGGTTATAGAGTTATGACAATAAATAAACATGTTACATGTTTTATTTATTTCATTAATTCTTATTGAAACCCCATGTCAAATTATTAATTCCTTGATATACTCCCATGCTGATTATAATTAATATCATTTAATAAACCAATATTATATCCTCAAAATCCCACCTAGAAAAACTAAACGTCAGGTAATCATTAATTCATGGCGTGTACTTGTTTTCCATAAAACTACACAGTGTGTGTATTAAATATACAGGGTGTGTAATTTTATTTTCCACTTTTCTTTATCTCCTCATCCACATTTATTAGACCTTGAGTAATGGATATTTATTTCTTAAATAAATGTAATTGGATTACTCGCTAATAAATATATTATTTCACCCACAATATATTCTCTTGAATAAATATTGTTGAAATAAATGCCATCATGCATTCTTAAATAATTATTAAACCACAGTCAGGAATAATAATTATTTAACTTGTTAATAAATATTTAACTGAGATACATGGACACACTTATTGTGTGACCCTCTAGGCCTCTTTCTCATGTGGCATTAGGCGGAGCCTACCTAAAGTCCAAGGTTAGCATCTGGCAACACGCCAAGGCACCCACAGAGAAATAAGTTAACTCCACAATAACATGTCACCTCATACGAACACTTACCGTATAATATAATCCCTTTATCACGATATCTCGAATCAAGCGGCTTGTATACTAGTCTCATCAATCCACATGCTCGATTTTTATTTCTCTGACATTCATGAATTGAACTCCCCCATACATTACCATGGACATGGATTTATTTAGGATATATCAATTCCATCAAAGGGCCTGAGATATCTACTTCTATTATGGAACAGAAGGGACAAATCTTTTCTGGCATTATCTATTAATGCGGTATTACTAGTGACGCAACCAACATATCCTACCTCGCTGCAAATAGTGTGTCATCACAGTTTTCATCAATACATCTAAATGCGTGAGTCATAATATCCATTAATAATAATCTTAAAGTCTAAGGATCAATACACACGTCCACATATAGGAATATCCAATGACACTATGAAATGTGGATTTCCTACTGGCAGGTCTCGTTATTATAATATCCTCCTGAATATTACAAAGGGAACACACCATGAGAAGGTGCCTCAAAGTTTTATGAGTCCTCACCCCTAATGGCCTGTATTATTTGTGTCCTTCAAATAACATCATCCATCCATAGAACATATATTCAAGAATAGTGTTATGGAACTTTCAGGTTCTCATCATAACAGGGATCCGCTATGACCCATTAATGCAACAGCTGTCCTTAGGACATTATCACATGCATTTTCACACATAAGAACAATCATGGTGTGATAAGGAATTTATTAATGAATAAAGTACAAAGTAGTTGGTTCTAGGCCACCAACTCCAGTAGACTCCCACTTGAACTTGAGCCAACTGGTAACAAACATTAACCCACCAGCTCTCACATGATATTCATGCTTCTGCTAAGATAGGCCTTTAGTCAAGGGGTCATCCACATTCTCTTATATGGACACTTTGATCACTGCAACATCACCCCTTTGATTGAAATACCTCAAAAGGTTATACATCCAGATTAAGTGCTTTGTCTGTTGATGTGACCTTGGTTCTTTTTGCAAGAGCCACCACTACAGTACTGTCACAATATAGTGTAATGGGATCTTTACTGCTATGCACCACATCAAGCTCCTGGAAAATGTACTGAATCCAGACGTCTTTCTTGGCTGCATCAGAAGCCACTATATATTCAGACTTCGCTGTAGAATCGGTGACAACTGGCAGCTTTGAACTCTTCTATCTCACAACTCTTCCATTGAGAAAAAAAACATATCCAGATTGTGACTTCAGATCGTTCTGATCTGTCTAAAAACCAGTATCAGCATACCCTCTGATGACAAGCTCCCCGTCTCCTCCATACATGAGGAACATATCCTTAGTTATTCTCAGATACTTAAGGATAGTCTTAACAATAGTCCAATGTTGTTCTCTTGGATCTGCTTGATATCTGCCTACCATGCTCAGTGCATAGGCAATATCATGCCTCGTACATAACATGGCATACATGATGGATCTTATAGCCGAAGTATATGGTATGTTACTCATTCTCTCTTTCTCTTGTTGTGTCTGAGGACACATTTTCTTAGAAAGATGGAATCCATGTGACACTGGAACCAATCCCCTCTTGGATTGTTCCATACTAAATCTCTTTAGTATCTGGTCAATGTATGTACCCTGACATAGTCCAAGAAGCCTCTTGGATCTATCACAAATGATCTTGATCCCTAGAATTTAGGGTGCTTCACCTGTGTCCTTCGTGGAGAAGCACTTGTTCAACCAGTCCTTAACTGACTGTAAGGATAGCACGTCATTTCCAATAAGAAATATGTCATCAACATATACTACTTGGATAACAATCGCATTCCCATTAAACCTCCTATAAACACATGGCTCACATTCGCTCTTAATGAAACAAAATTTCTTTTATGGCTTCGTCAAATCGAATGTTCCATGACCTGGATGATTGCTTCAATCCATAAATGGATTTAGGCAACTTGCAAACCCATTTGGCTTCACCTGGTGTCACAAACCCTTCTGGTTGTGTCATATAGACATCTTCCAGAAGGTTCCCGTTAAAGAATGCTATTTTTACATCCATCTGCCAAATCTCATAGTTATGGTAAGATGTTTTGGAAAGTATGATTACTATGGATTTAAACAAGGAAACTAGGGATAATGTTTTATCATAGTCAATTCCTTGATGTTGTATAAATCCTTTAGCCACTATCCTTACTTTATAGGGTCTAACTTGACCTTCCATGTTCAACTTTCTCTTGAATGCCCATTTGCATCCAACAGGATTTACATCAACTGGCTCATCGACCAGACCCCAAACTTGATTCTAATGCATGGAATCCATCTCAGAATTCATAGATTCTATCCATCTTGGAGCTTCTGAGAATTATACTACTTCTTTGTAGGAGAGAGGCTCATCATTGTCCAAAAATAATGATTCACCATCCTTGGTGACTAGAAAACCAAATCTCTCTGGTTCCCTTACCTCTCTTGAGCTCCTACGCAGTACTTGTGTTTCTGTAACCTCTTCTACTGGGACCTGTGGAACTTGTTCATGTACCAACTCTTGTGTATCTTGAGGATCAACTTCATTGAATTCAATCTTGCTCCCACTATCCTTCTTCAGGATGTGCTCCCTCTCATGAAATACGACTTGTCTGGCAATAGTCACTTTCTTGTCTTGAGGGTTATATAGGTAATATCCTTTCATATCCTTGGGATATCCTATAAAGATACACTTCGTTCCCTGGGGTGCTAGTTTATTTCCTGGGAAGGCCTTAACAAATTCCTTGCATCCCCATACACATGTATGTAACAAAATGGGTTTCATTCCATTTCATAACTCGGAGGGAATTCCATTTTCAGCCTTAGTTGGTACTCGGTTTAATGTGTATGATGCAGTTTGTAATGAAAATCCCCAAAATGATAATGGAATATCCACATGACTCATCATTGACCTCACCATATCCAACAAGGTGCAGTTCCTCCTTTCACTAACACCATTACACTGTGGTGTATAAGGAGGAGTGAGCGGAGATAGAATCCTAGACTCATGTAGATGATCAATGAACTCCTGGTTTAGATATTCTCTACCTCAATTCGATCAAAGTTTCTTTATCTTCTTACCAATATGATTCTCTACTTCATTCCTGAATTCCTTAAATTTCTCCAAGGCTTCTGACTTATACCTCATTAAGTAGACAAATCTGTATCTACTCAAATCATCAGCAAAAGTAATAAAGTAAGAATATCTACCTCTAGCATCTACTGAAAATGGTCCACATATATCCCTGTGTACCAATCCTAGAACCTCTATGGCCCTTTCACCCTGTCCACCAAAACGTGGCTTGGTCATTTTACCTTGTAAACAAGCATGACATATATCAAGTAGTTTTAGCTTAGTAGAGTATAAATAGCCATCATGGAATATCTTTGTCAAGTGCTTCTCGTTCACATGACTAAGACGGTGATGACATAACTGGGTGATGTATGAGTCAGGTGAGTTTGTTTCATTATCGATTTCCAACACTTGGTTTTCATAATTTAATACATAAAAACCATTATTTAAATGCTCCATACCATAACATACATTGTTCTTATAAAAAATACAACCCTTATTTCCAAATTTGAAAACAAATCCATCCATATCCAAAAAATATACAGAAATTATGTTCTCGGTAACACTAGGCAGATAATAACAGTTACGTAAAACCAAAATCATTCCAGTCAGCAATAAGAGGTGGTAATCACCAATAGCCAATACAGCCAGCCTTACGCCATTGACAGCTCGAAGATCCACCACTTATCTAGCAATATTTCTAAATCTACTTGGTTCTTGAATTTGAATACAGATGTGATCCCCACAAGCTATATCTAATACCCAAAGTGTAGAAATAGAAAGATTACACTCGATAACGAACACACCATTAGTGTCCCCACACTTCTGGGTGTAGTTCCTCTTCCAGTGGACCTGATTTCCACATGCAAAACAAACCGCATCCCATTCCTTGCCCTGCCTCTGGATCTTCCCCTTATTGGAGGGACGGTGCTAGGGGGCTTCAGACCGTTTATAAGTCTTTGGTCCCTTTTCCTTATCCTTCCTTTTCTTATTCAACATAAGGACTGTGGGTTTGTCACACCCCATATCCTTGTCTACCTGGTGAATCAAGGTCAGAAGCACAGATATACTCTTCTCATTGCCGCTCATGTTGTAATTGAAAATGAAGCTAGAGAATGTCTTGGGCCGTGATTATAGGATGAGATCTGTACGCAACTCATACAGGAATTTAATCCCTAAGATGTCCAGGAGTTCAATGTATCCAATAAGCTTGACTACATGAGGCCCGGCTGGAGCAGACTCTCCAAGATTAGTTGTAAACAAAGCATTGGAGATCTCATACCTCTCTTGTCTCACCTTCTCTTGGTAGAGATCCTTAAGGTGAAACATCATCCTATACGCGTCCATGTTTTCATGTTGCTTCAAGAGATCATTAGACATGGCCGATAGCATAAAACACTAGACATCTGTGGCATCATCCATGTGTTTCATGTAGAGAGAATGTTCCTCATCACTAGCCTCTTTCCCAGATGCAACTGGAATAGGCTCTTCTAGCACATACATTTTCCTATCGTGGTGAAGGATGACGCGTAAACGCCTCTCCCACTCTTGGAAATTGCTGCTGGTGAGAAGGTTTTTCTTCTCGAGTATGGTTAGCAATGATATGTTTGAAGTCATTTTTCTTTTCGTTTCTACAATTTAAGATGAAAAAAGGTTTAGTAATTTATTACAAAATGATACAAATAAATAAATTAATACTTATTAGTATCCCACTATTTTATAGAAATCCATTAGCCCTCACCTATTGACTTCAGAATATTCTATTGCCTGAATATTATAGTAGCAAGGATCCATATTACCCTTCGCATTAACCCAACTAGGGTTGGTCAAGAAAATTGAAGGGTTTTAGGTAGGCTTTCCAAATGCCAACTGCATTAACTCGCAGCTCCATGATCCGTTGAGTGGACTCCCCAATCCTAAAATACTATTATTTTGGATTTCCTCAACCTTTGCCTCTTGGTCACCCCAAGTCCTACTGTGGCAGTCAACCCTTGATGTGAACCAAGTCATGTCAACCCAAAACCTTGAATTAGAATTCCCCAATAATTGAAAGCATAGTAACTAGGGTTGGTCAAGCACTTTGAACTATTGTTCGATTCTAACCAAGATTATGGAAGGCTATACCAACATAATATTTCTTTTGAGGGATTTTATCCTTATACCTAAATTTCCAATTTATTATCTTTTATTAAATTCTTGTTAATATTAAGTGGGATTTACTTAAGTGATTAACCATGTCAAGGATAATATTCACTTATAAGCCGGTTTTATTTTAGTTCCATCTTGCATGCTCGTTTAATTCATTAATTTGTTGATCATGACAACACACCCACAATAAATAAACCATGAAACTAACAGAAATAAAATAAATGGTATGATCATGAGATTTTATATTGGTTAGTTTATCTAGAGATTGATAAACTAACCCATGACCTAGGGGAGAAACACCTTGAACCTTTCGGGTTCGTGTTTATAGCTTTCCACCTGTCCACCTTTGTATTTCCTTGGATTTATTTCACATTTGCTCCGGACTTGAGCCGCCTCCACTAGCTTGGGAGCTCCATCCATTACATATGCATTTATCTCACACGAAGGTGAGGGGTAAAATGGGTTTTTACATTAAAGAATCCTTGGGCGCGCAGGCCCTACATATTAATGAGGAGATGGCTCACAAGCCAAAAAATTTAATTAGAATAAATAAATTAAAATAATCTATTCACATAAAAAGGTCTCAGTCTATATCATGATCATTCATACATGCAATGATATTTACGCATAAATAAAACTACATTCAATTATTTAATCGCTCTTTTTAAAGTTAAATCATGCTCGAATCAATTAATTATCTTTAATTAATAAATCACTTTATCTTAAATCCTTCTTATAAACTACTTTGAGATTCTCATCCATCATAATTTTAAACAAATAAATTCATTTCAAATTATCCGTGTACGTAATTTGTACCTTGGAGGAAACCCAGTGAATTACTATTTATTACAAAGATGTTAAATTAAACAAATATATATAAAACACCTATCACGTGTTATGCCTCAGCATTACACCTGCACTATTGTACACATCTCATGGGTTTGTATAATATAATAATAAATTTTAATAAATATGCATAATTTGGGTGAGTACACGTCATGTAGTTCTGACTACATGGAATGTACTTTTCTTCACCGTCCATCCGAAGTACATTCCTAGGGACATGGAGTGTTAATGTACTTCAAAATTTTTTAGAGTACACGGTGTGTACAGTGGAACACACGTCGTGTAGTTTCTGAGTTACATGGTTTCTAGTCGGGCAAACCGTGTACGGGGTACACGGTCCAACCCTAACCCAAAGGGACTACACAAAGTGTTCTGTTGGACCATATGGCGTGTAATCTGGAAACCCTGTTCCACCTGTTCTTGGTCAACACACGGTGTCATAAATGACTTAGATATGATCAATACACGGCCTGATTTGGCAGACTAGTCTGATGCATGAACCTAGACTACACGGCGTGTACTTCCGAATACACGTCGTGTATTCTGGTGTTCTATAGCCAGAAATGTTTGTCTCCTCCGGATTAGTTCCTATATATTATTTTAATCAAAATAAAAATAAAAATTCATTTCTGTAAGGTGAACGAGAAATGAGGGAGGAGGAATAGATCTTGAGATTCATATGTCCAGAACGATTAAACTTGAATTAAAACAACTAAATTATTAAATGCATAAAACATAAATGAAAAACTAAATAATTATAATCAACGATATGACCCCTCTAATACCACTTGTAGGTTTCGGGTGTAGCAGAAGCGCATTGGTGGGTTAGACCAAGTTTATTTTTAACGTTAAGAAATGTTCAATTAGAGATTTGTCATTATTTAAAATGCTGAATCTTCAGAATAAAACGAAGAACAAAAAACATAATAGGGAATCCCAAAACCATAGAAATAGGATCATCATATGTTGGTTATAATTAATTTAATTAATTCACAAGAATTTCCTTGGTCGAATTATTTCTTCGTTGATATCTCATGTCACGATCCTGTGATCCGTCGTTGCGTCGTAGAATCCAAGTGTAGGATTCCACTAGCGGTGATCCACATGTGTGCCACGTATCTCCGGACGTTGCCGAAGGGATCTCTAGGTTCTAGCACAGAATAACCTTCGCTTGAAATGTCCGCCTTCGATCGCCTTGGTCTCTCAGTCTTGAGAATTTTCTAGGAGGAGGGAGTTCTTTCGGTCTTGAAAGAATTCTCCGGAATTGTTGTGCACAACAATTGGTTTTAAAAGTGTTGGGGTTGTGAGGATATTTATTATCGGGTTTGAGGTTATAGAGTTATGACAATAAATAAATGCATTACACATTTTATTTATTTCATTAATTCTTATTAAAACCCCATGTCGAATTATTAATTCCTTGACATGCACCCATGTTGATTATAATTAATATCATTTAACAAAAAATATTATATCCTCAAAATCCTGCCTGGAAAAATTACACGCCGTGTAATCATTAATACATGGCGTGTACTTGTTTTTCATAAAACTACATAGTGTGTATATTAAATATACACAACGTGTACTTTTATTTTCCACTTTTCTTTATCTCCTCCTCCACATTTATTATACCTTGAGTAATGGATTTTTATTTCTTAAATAAATGTAACTTCATTACTCACTAATAAATATATTATTTCACCCACAATATATTCTCTCGAATAACTAGTGTTGAAATAAATGAAATCAGGTTTCCTTAAATAATTATTAAACAACAGTCGGGAATAATCTTTATTTAACTTGTTAAATTAATATTTAACTATGGTACATGGACACACTTTGTGTGTGACCCTCTAGGCCTTTTTCTCAGTGGCATTAGGCGGAGCCTGCCTAAAGTCCAAGGATAACATCTAGAAACACCCCAAGGCACCCATAGAGAAAGAAGTTAATACCACAATGATGTGTCACCTCATACGAACGCTTACCATGTAATATAATCCATTTGTCACGATATCTCGAATCAAGCGGCTTGCATGCTAGTTTCATAAACCCATATACTCGATTATTCTTTATTTGACTTTCCAGAATTGATCTCACCCATGCCTTACCATGGCCATGGATTTATTTAGGCTATATCAATTCCATCAAAGGGCCTGAGATATCTACTTTTGTTATGGAACAGAAAGGATAAATCCTTTATCACAATATCTATTAATGCAGTATTACTCATGACGCACCCAACATATCCTATCTCACTGCGAACAGTGTGTTGTCACAAATTTCGTCAATACATCTAATTGTGCGAGTTGTAATACCCATTAATAATAATATTAATGTCTAATGACCAATACACACGTCCGCAGATAGGAACATCCAATGACACTATAAAACGTGGATTTCCTACTGGAGGGTCTCGTTCTCATAATATCCTCCTGGATATTACCAAGGGCGCACACCATGAGAAGGTGCCTCAATGTTTTATGAGTCCTCACCCCTAATGGCCTGTATTATTTGTGTCCCTCAAATAACATCATCCAACCATAGAACATATATTCAAGAACAATGTTATGGCACTTCTGAGTTCTCGTCATAGCAGGGATCTACTATGACCCATTAATGAAACAGCTATCCTTAGGACATTATCACATGCATTGTCACCTAGAATAACAATCAAGATGCAATAAGGAATTTAATAATGAATAAAGTACGAAGTAGTTGGTTCTAGGCCACCAACTCCAACACTATGTTCATGGAGGGACTAGGCACCCGATAGCTGGATCTAGTGTCCTTATTATGTACAGATTACCCAAACTCTACTAATCCCCATATTCAAGAGTATAATTTTACAATGGGTTCACCATTTATATTTCTAATGATTTCATTATGGGATGCACATAAGAATGTGGGGACACGCTGGTTGTTTCCCTGAATTCCTACTTTCCAATGGCGGGTGGCATCCGTTACTTCTTTAGTGACATTTTTTTTCTTGATCAAAATGGGATAATGGGATTTCAGCGTCTACATCTAGGGATTTCTCCTCAAAATTTGTTACCTAGTCCGGACCTCCCATAAATATTAATACATTTATCATGAAACACTTCTCAGTTCTAGGTCTTTGTTGACGCTGGTTAATTACCATTCTTTTGTCAATAATTTCAATTGGGTTATGTTAGGGCCGCAAACTTCAGTTATAGAAAGAGTCACATTGTGCATCATTGGTGTTTCTATACACTAAATCATTGGTAAACCTAAATTTCTTCACCTCATTATAGGGTTTCTTGAGGGCTTGGAATCATGTGGAATACCAAATATAATGCGGGGAATTATATTTCGGAAGAATGTCTTTAAGGTTTTCCTTGGATTCCCATATTTATCATGGGGTATGCTGTGAGGATAAAGTCTAGAGAAGACTAATTATACTAATCAAAACACTAATGAGAGTGGATTGGGTGGGTAAATACCTAGGAGGATTCACCTGGAAGGTTTACCAGATGGATGGATCAGAACACCCAATGAGGATGTACCCATGGTGGCGTGTCCAAAAAAAGGAAGAAGTTACACCATTGAGGTACATCCAAAAAATGGAGTACTGGATGGATGGATCAGAATGATTAATGAGGATGTACCTAGGGTGGTGTGTCTCTAAAATGGAATATGTCACAACGTGAATGCGGAACAGGACCCCACTGAGGGAAAATCGGGGATGGTGCACCCCGAGGAGGCGACTACAATGTTTACTATTGGTTGGTATTTAAGATCATGGATGATTCCTACATACCATGTGTAGAATATTGAAATCAAAACCCACATAATTCGATGGGGTGATTCATAGGATCAGGGTGTACACAAATGAAAACAACCCAATGACATACTGGGGATTACACATGGCTTGTTGTTCGAGTACTATTAGGAGAATCGAGGAAGTGGGTGACATGATCTCACCGAGATGTGGAGGCCTAGGTAAAACCATGATGGATGATAGATGATTTGATTATTTGTATGAGATTAATAGGATGGAACTAATTTGAATATGGTGGTGGTGTTGGGATTGATCCTCAATGAGGCTTCCCACATATCCTAGTGGGTGGTAATCAAAGTCCAAATAGTTCAATGGGGCGATGGCACACCTAATGAGGTAGTCTATGAGAATCGAGTACATGGATGGGGCCTAAAAGAAGTAGAACCTCTGGGTTGGGAAAGAATTTCTAATAACACAATTATTATGGGAGATACTATGATGGGTCATGAGTGTTGGGCTTGAATCATAGGAAGGATTCATACGTACCTTTCCTATAAATGGAAAAGATCAAAGTCCACGTAGTTCAGGAATATGGCATAGAATCAGGGTGTAAACAAAGGACAAAAACTAAGAGACGTACTAGGGCTTATGCGTGGTTATAAGCCCATCACAAAAGGAAATTCTTGGTATGAATTGTATAGGTTTATTGTGAGGCTTTAACATGGTTATCTACCCCAAAATTTGTTTGAACCCACTAAGGGGTGGACGAAGGATGTGGGTCCCAAAAAAAGGGACACTATAGTTTACTATTGTTTGGGGTTGAACCTTAGGGAGGCTTCTATCATACCCTATCTTATGATACATGGATTATATCCCACATGGGATGCAAAAATACAGTTTAGCATAAAGAAGGATGAAAGGGGAATATATTTTAACATCTTGCGGGATGAAGGTTAATCGATGTGAATTGGTTGGAACTGATGGATGATGGTCATGAACCTCAGGGAGGCTTCCAACATACAATTATTGAAAAGGTGCAAGGATCAATGTACATGAAGTTACTTATTGGGTCTTGGGGATTACACAATAAGGTGTCCTGTGGAATTTTCATGGTCGATGATTACTCTAAGCCCACAGGAGTCATGCCTAGTGTCATAAACTAGAGGCAATGAAAACCCAACAATCACATTGTGAAAGGTGCATCCACGGGGACTAAGGATATTATTAGATGTAGTTATTAGCCTAAATAAATGAAGGTTGGGTCTTAATCAAGGAGGTAATCCCTAGTAGGGGTACATATGTATAAGGAGGATATGTATATCATACATGGATCACCCAGTCAAGGGTTGTCCAGGCTTACACAAGGGCTGCTTGAGATGAATATGGTGATAAAGAGAAGCAGGAGAGGAGAAGTTATATGGTGTTGCTGCACATCACCTTTGTGGTCCCCACGGGCATGTAACTCATGTGGTGATCACATTTTAATTCCATGTGCTGAGGACGTTTATTCTTGTCATTTTAACATCCTCTAACATAGATGGGGAGGATTCACTCATCACCCTTAAGACTTACATAGTTGGCACACATTAACCCTTGGTGAAGGGAATGAACTAACAATTCCATATAGAGATAGGTTTGTGGAGTGATCCTTTGAGGGAATCATATTAGGGTGGCTATGGGATGAAGAAATAGCCATTAGCATGCCTATGAAATGAAGGAGGAGGAAAATCAACACAACATGAATCACTATCCAATGGACTTTGAAATCACTTCATAGAAGGTTGGAGGGCTACATAAGAGAAGGGTTTGTGAATAGAGATTAACCACAAAGAGGGTATTTGGAAAGAATTTGAGGTTTTAGAGCACAGGGGATCGCATAGCGCAAGGGTTCGCAGATCTTGGGGCAAGCAATGAATAGGGCCTCAAAGAGCACATGGCTTCGATGAGCTCCCAGGTTCACAAAGCACTTGGGCTCACATAGGATATAACATCTCAAAGAGGAGATATTTTTGAAGCATAATGTCCTTGCCTAATCATAGAGTACACATGTTTTTGGAGGGTGTTTTAGGAATCATGGGTTCTTTGTGAAGTCCCGGGCACCTGAAGGGGTCTCCTTTCATTGCGATGGACAATAGGCTTCACGAAGGGAATCCCATATTCAAACATATATAGATAAATGAAAAGGAAAAGAGGTCTTGTAATGCTCAAGTACCTCATATGATTCATTTTCTCAGTTGGTACTTAGAGAAAAGAATACCTAATTACTTGGTAATTCAAGAGATGAATGGTCAAGAAGTCGATCCTTCGGAATGGGGGAAACCGTGTATTTATATGTAAAGACCCGTAAATTTCAAGGGAATTTTTTTCTTAATTTTCTTTGGAATTTTACAAGAACGCAGTTTTTGACGGCACCTGATTCCGAGGCCCGGTGTGCCCGGAATCATTTTCTGAAGTTTGGCTCGTGTACGTTCAGTGAACGGACGAGCGGGTTTTTCTAACTTTTGAACCATTGCCCGGAATCGAATTCTGAGGGCACCGATGAAATCGCAGTGCCGGTATTTTCTTAGAAACGCCTCTTCCAGAGTTTCGTTTGCTCGGGTGTGGTTTTTTCAATTTTCGGGCTTAAAGTTAAGAAATAAAATAATTGTTCGACAAACTTTATTTTATTTCACTTAAGCCACTTGAAGCCACTTGAAAGCCACTTAAACCTAAGTTGAAACGGATAGGGTACTATCCAAAAATATCCTACCCTCTTGGTAGGATATTTGCAAGGTGGGGCCCGCATGAGCCCCACCGTTTCTTTTTCGCTAAGTAACGCACCCGCGAAAACCCGTCATTATGAAAGTCAAGTGACGCGTTTTCTTAAATTTCTTAACGCACAATTTAATTGGACAGTTTTTTTCGTGAATTAAAAGGGCAGTTTCTTTCGTTGAATTAATTCTACAAATTAATGGGTCGTTACTTACCTCTTTTTCATTTGTTGGCGTAATAATAAAATAAGACCAACACCGACCTCTTGAGAATTACTCGTTAAGAGGTTTTTGACAGAGGTTCTTGAGCCTTCATCCTCCTTCACGAAGAACGTGAAGAACGCGAAGAACGCAAAGAACGCCGGCCTCCGACGAAGAACGCCGAACCCACGGAAATCGATAACGCGACGTCGTGTGCTGCGACGCCGACGTTTCCTCTCCCGCGACGTTCTTCGGCGACGTTCCTTAATCCGCGACAAGAACCTTTGATCATCCATTGAGATGAGTGTTTTCGATTCTTCAAATTCCTTTGTGGGTTTTTAACTCAAGATGGATTTAATTATTAATTAAATCTTTTTACTCTTGATCCTCGGAGTTCATCGACACGACCCCCCTTCCGTGATGACGCGACGCCGGATACCGCGACGACGCGACGATCCCCAATTCCTTGTAGAACTCGAGGACGATGACTTGACTAGGTAGGGATTTTGTTTTGGAAATGCCCTTATTCCCGTAAACGTTTCTTTAAAATTAAAGAACCAGTTTCAAATGAACAATTTTAATTTATTAAAATTGTTGTTTCATGTGTTGAATTATTTTCTCCCGTTGTTTTTATCTAATGTGGAGGGTGTGGGACAAACAAACATGGCTTGACAACCCTCCTCTGTTCTTCGTTGTTGTGTGAATTTGGCGGGTGGCGGCAAATCGTGACGCAAGGGCATTTTGATGATCCCGCAGTGAAGAACGGAACCCGGGAGGAACAACGGCGCAGACGGGAAGGAAAACGGACCACTAGAACAACTCTGGTGGCCCGCGGAAGCTGCCGACGGTGCTGGTCGCCGGCGCGGCGGCACCGGCAGCGGCCAGCAGACCTGCGGCCGCGCGGGTCTAGCTCGCCCGCACAGGATGCGGCTGAAGCCACGTCCGTTTGTCCAGCGCGGCCCCTTCAAGGGACGCGGCACCTCCAAATCACGGGGGCGGCGCCCCGCGGTGCCCAGCTGCTCGACTGAGCCGAGCCAGGCCGGACCGGGTCCGGCCAGGTCAGGTCGACCTTGTTCGGCCGACCCAGGGGGGGGGGGGGGGGTCGGGCCGGGTCGGCCCGGGCCCGGACCCCCCGTCTTCGGACTGTTTTCAGTATTTTGCCCATAAATTGAGCTACAGGCCTTCGAACGACGCGCTGTCAGTGGAAACACCATCCTTGGATCGAGACGGTCATTTCGGTATATCGCACTCAAGGTTTCGAAATACTTTGGGTTCGGCCGGGTTGGTTCGTACACGAAACCAACCGGGCCCTCGGAGCGGAAACACTCATATCTTGTACTACGGACGTCCGATTGACGTGCCGTTGGCTTTGGTGGATTCCTATAAGTGAGACGGATCTTTTGGATCACTCCGCCTGAGGTTTGGACGCAGGTGGAGTACGGTCGGGTTGGTTTTTCCTTAAAAACCGACAGGACCCCTGGGACGAAAAGGCCAATAACTCTCAGACCGGGCGTCCGATTGACGCGCCATCTGCGACGTTGAGTTCCTGTTGACGATACGGAACTTTTGGATACATCATGTTCGGACTTTGTGTCAGTTGATGTACCAGCCTCTCGGCTCGTGGAGCGGACCCTTTCGAACGAGCTTGATGTGTGCGGGAACCCTAGAGCTGGCTCCGACTGCTGCTGTGACGGCGATGACTGTACAGAGATCCTCAGTGGATTCGACTGCGACGATGATGAAAACCGTATGGGAATCCTCCTTGTTTTCGGCAGTGACCACTACGGTACATCTTGGTGTACATCAACTCCTGACTACATGTTAGTTGATGCATCGACCTCTTAGCTCGTGGAGTGGACCCTCCCGAAATGAGAATGCTATGTGCGGAAACCCTAGATCCGGTTGAGACTTGACGACTATTGATCAAACGACTCGGTGTGTTACGGATAGCCCGACAGAGGTGTGCTTGGTTGTAGCAGCACATGGGAGCGCTTGGTTGTAGCGGCATACCCACGACAGAGGTGCGCTTGGTTGTAGTAGCACAGGGGAGCGCTTGGTTGTAGCGGCAAACCCACGACAGAGGTGCGCTTGGTTGTAGCAGCGCTTGGGAGCGCTTGGTTGTAGCGGCAGACCCAGGACAGAGGTGCGCTTGGTTGTAGCAGCACATGGGAGCGCTTGGTTGTAGCGGCAGACCCACGACAGAGGTGCTCTTGGTTGTAGCATCACAGGGGAGCGCTTGGTTGTAGCGGCAGACCCAGGACAGAGGTGTGCTTGGTTGTAGTGGCACAGGGGAGCGCTTGGTTGTAGCGGCAGACCCACGACGGAGGAGCAGTTGGTTGTAACGGCACGGGGAGCGATTGGTGGTAGTAGCAGGCCCACAGTACCCGATAGGTGGAGAACTACAGTAGTCCAAGGTAAGAAGGAAGCGCTTGGTTGTAGCGGCATAACCACTGCACTTGATGGAAAAGGAGTTTTTCTCAATAGCTTTGGGTTCAACTTCCTAAACGATCCTATGTAGGCCATTGCGGGGGTTAGTACCTACCGATCCTTTGTGGGTCCGATGGCTTAGATGAATCAGTGAATACATCTGATCATCTCTATCGTCATTTGAAGAAGTATACCTATGTGAGCTGAATCCTGTGGTACTCTCCTTTTTGGATTGTGTTGAGCTACCCTGTGTGGATTTACTGTTTACTCTCCTTTGTGGATTGTGTTCAGCTATCCTATTGGATTACTGTTTACTCTCCTTTGTGGATTGTGTTGTGCTATCCTGTATGGATATACGTTTTTATTTTTTGTGTGGACTGGGTTGTGCTTGGGCTCGGACGTTGGAGCCGAACGGGAATTGATGACTTAGGTATATGTATGGGCATATACCTAAGCCGTGTCGGATGTTACTTCATGATTGTATCTTTCCTTTGTGGATTATACTTTGTGGATTCTGGGAGACCTTCGGGGGTCTCGGGGTCCCTACTGAGTAGCTTATACTCACCCCTGCACGAGCTATGCCCGCACTTCGTTGTGTTGGTTGCAGACGACGGACAACGCTGATCGTGGTGGATGCATGCGGAGCAGGACGATACCTTTAGGTGGACCATTGGGTGGGATGTACACGGAGCGGACGGCTGGACCTAGGAGCTATGGAGGCTATATGTACCCACCCTTCAGGTGGGACCTTCAGAGGACGGCTCGACGCTGCGACTTTTCTTTTCAGTTGCTGTTTTCCCCTTTCAGTTGTACTTTACAGTTGGGCTTGTATTTTATGGCCCCTTTTACTTTCAGCACAGCTTTTTACAGGTTTTACTTAGTGTTTACTTTTCCCCTTGCTTACTCTGTGGTGCTTGTTTACTTTTCAAAGGCAATTCCTTCCCTTTTTCTGGGATTTACGCCTTGGTACTAGTCGCCAGCCCCTGGCCTATGGAAGGCGGGCTTGGGGTAGTCACAGCATGGGCCCCGAGGACGGGTCGTGAAAAATTGGTATCAGAGGTGGTCGGTTCTACCACAGAATATGATCTTTCTTATATGTAAAGTAATATTGTTTAACGTATTGAGTATGGTTATCAGTCTAGGGAGTCCGGTGTTGGTGCGGTGGCTGACGTATCCGTACACCAGGACCCTGACTTCTGATCTCCGACTTAATACACGAAAACATTGATTGCGTGTGTGTTTTCCAGTTTTCTTTGTGATTACTTGTGTCAGCTCACCAGGTATACTGTTCTGACCGTGGCGCACCTGTTTCTTTTTCAGGATGGCCCCACGACGGCAGCCAGCTAGGGTTCCGAGCAATGTGCATGTCGAGAGCTCACCGAGCATCGAGGACTCGGTACAAGGCCCTTTGGCAGCTGAGGCACTGGCAGTACCTATACCCGCCGAGCCACAGATTCTACCATCCCCAGCCGCTGACGATGCATGTCATCATAGTGCACTGCACGTGTTCCAGCGCCAGCGACCACCCAGGTTCCGCGGGGAGACGGACCCTCAGGCCGCCGAGGACTGGCTGGAGGCAGTTGTATAGGTTTTCAGAATAGTGAGGACACCAGCAGACCTCATGGTGATCCTCGTAGCAAGCCTCCTGCACGCGGCAGCAGGCCGATGGTGGAGCTTGGTGCTCCAGGTGCACGACGAGACAACTCTCCTCCGGACGGAATTTGAGAGCATCTTCCGTTTCGAGTTTGTCCCAGCCACCCTCCGAGCGGTGCACATCTAGGAGCTACTACAGCTGCGGCAGTGTAGCATGACAGTGGCCCAGTACTCGGCGAGATTTACTGATCTCTCACGCTACTCCACAGATATGGTACGAGACCCGTTCTTCCAAGCCTGGATCTTCGAGCAGGGACTGAGGCACGAGATCAGGTCTTCGATGATCTCCCTCAACATTCCGACTCAGGCAGGGGTGTTGGAGTGATCCCTCTTAGTGGAGAGTTTCCTTGCTGAGCAGTCTCCAGCAGAAGGACCCACCACTTGCCGGCTTGCGGCAGAGTCTTCTGCAGCGGGCAGTAGACAGATGACGCAGGGGTCCAAAAGGACTAGACATACAGGTGGTCGACAGCATGACTCTGGATCATTTGTGCGAGGCACTCGGGGTGGGAAATGACTTTCCATGAGAGGGAAGTGTTACCCCTGTGGCGGGATTGGTCACATGGCTTGTGAATTTCCGACCCGCCATACGGTTGACCAGCAGATGGACGAAGGGCCCCCCAGGCAGAGGCAGAGGTTCGATTAGGACGGGACGCAAGGAGCAGACGGCCATGGAAGGGGAGCTGGCCATGCAGCTGGAGGTGGACGACGCTTCGGGGTGTTGCCACCACCACCACCAGGAGGTCCACCCCGACCGCAGGGGACAGGAGGACATGGGAGAGCTCAGCTTCAGGCAGCTGAGGCCTTCGATCATGGAGCTCTGGGAGCAGATGGACATGAGCGGAACTAGTGGATACATCTTTTGTACTTCTAGTTCCTTGTTGCTGTTGTGTAGCGTCCTTGTATTATGAGCTGCAATAATAAAAGACACATGACTTTGTGATGTTTCATTCCTATACTCTTTTGTGTTGTTACTAAGAGGTTCCAATTTAGACAGTTGACTTGACCCTCACTTGTGAGACATCTACTGGAGGAGACCTAGTTACCACACACTGATGCCAATAGTGTGACTCAATCCTTGGAGGCGAGGGTAATGGTTGGATCTCTTGGTAGTAGCGTCGAGGCCTTAAGACGTCATCTTTGGTATGGATTAGTAACATCCATGTCGGGATTGACTGTATTAGGAAAAGGAAGTGGTTCATCCAGGGATGAGACCAGATTTATCTTATCGGCAAGGAAGAAATCGTAGCAGCTCTTGTGGGACCATAGGTTGTCTAGGCCACGATAGAGAAGGTCCAGGTCATCCAGGAGCGGATGAAGACAGCTCAGAGCCGACAGAAGTCTTTCGCTGGCAGGGGGCGGAGGCCACTAGAGTTTGAGGATGGCGACCACGTCTTCATGCAGGTCTCACCTCGACGTGGATTACGGAGATTTGGCCAAGGTAGCAAGTTGTCTCCATGCTTCATCGGACCCTTCCAGATCCTCAGCAGGTTTGGCGAGGTGGCTTACCACCTAGCTCTACCGCCTTTGTATCCCTAGTTTGTGTTGAAGCTTTATGGGGACATAAAGCCCTGTGGTGAGAGTAATGTAAAGACCAGTAAATTTCAAGGAAATTTTTTTCTTAATTTTATTTGGAATATTAAAAGAACTTAGTTTCTGACAGCACCTGATTCCGAGGCCCGGTGTGCAAGGAATCATTTTCTGAAGTTTGGCTCAGGTACGTTCAGTGAACGGATGAGCGGGTTTTTCTAACTTTTAAACCGGTGCCTGGAATCGAATTCTAAGGGCACCGATGAAATCACAGTGCCGGTATTTGCTTAGAAATGCCTCTTCCGAAGTTGCATTTGCTCGGGTGTGGTTTTTTAATTTTCGGGATTAAAGTTATGAAATAAAATAATTGTTCGACAAACTTTATTTTATTTCACTTAAGCCACTTGAAGCCACTTGATAGACACTTAAAACTGAGTTGAAATGGATAGGGTACTATCCAAAAATAACCTACCCTCTTGGTAGGATATTTGCGAGGTGGGGCCCGCATGAGCCCCGCCGTTTCTTTTCCGCTAAGTAACGCACCTGCGAAAACCCATCATTATGAAAGTCAAGTGACGTGTTTTCTTAAATTTTTTAACACACCATTTAATTGGGCAGTTTTGTTCATGAATTAAATGGGATGTTTCTTTCATTGAATTAATTATACGAATTAATGGGTTGTTACTTACCTCTTTTTCGTTTGTTGGCGTAATAATAAAATAAGACCAACAACGACCACTTGAGAATTACTCGTTGAGAGGTTTTTGACAGAGGTTCTTGAGCCTTCATCCTCCTTCGCGAAGAACGTGAAGAATGTGAAGAATGCGAAGAACGTGAAGAACGCGAAGAATGCCGGCCTCCGACGAAGAATGCCGAACCCGTGGAAATCGACGACGCGATGCCGTGTGCCGCGACGCCGACGTTTCCTCTCCCGTGACGTTCTTTGGTGACGTTCCTTAATCCGCTACAAGAACCTTCGATCATCCGTTGAGGTGAGTGTTTGCGATTCTTCAAATTCCTTTGTGGATTTTTAACTCAAGATGGATTTAATTATTAATTAAATCTTTTTCTTCTTGAACCTCGGAGTTCGTCGACGCGACCCCCCTTCCGCGGCAACGCGACGCCGGATACCGTGACGACGCGACGATCCCCAATTCCGCGAAGAACCTAAGGACGACGACTTGACGAGGTAGGGATTTTGTTATGGAAATGCCATTATTCCTGTAAACATTTCTTTAAAATTAAAGAACCAGTTTCAAATGAACAATTTTAATTTATTAAAATTGTTGTTTCATGTGTTGAATTATTTTCTCCCGTTGTTTTTATCTAATGCGGAGGGTGTAGGCCAAACGAACACGGCCCGACAACCCTCCTCCATTCTTCTTTGTTGTAAAAATTTGGTGAGCGACGGAAAATAGTGACGCAAGGGCGTTTTGATGATCCCGCAGTGAAGAACGGAACCCAGGAGGAACAACGGCGCATACGAGAAGGAAAACGGACCACCGGAGCAACTCCGGTGGCCCGCGGAAGCTGCCTGCGGCGTGGGTCGCCGGTGCGGCGGTGCCGATGGTGGCCAGCGGACCCGCGGACGTGCGGGTCCAGCTCGCCCACACGGGACGCGGCTGAAGCCGCGTCCGTTTGTCCAGCGCGGCCCTTTCGAGGGCCGCAGTAGCTCCAAACCTCGGGGGCGGTCCCCCGCGGTGCCCAGCTGCTCGGCCGCGCGGCCGAGCCGAGCCAGGCCGGTCCGACAGGCCTGGCCACGCCCTGGCCGGGATGGACAGGGTCGGTTCGACCCAGTTCTGCCGACCCAGGGGGGGTCGGGCCGGGTCGGCCCGGGCCCGGACCCCCCGTCTTCGGACTATTTTCAGTCTTTTTCCCGTTACATGAGCTACGGGCCTCCGAACGACGCGTCGTCAGCGGCAACACGATCCTTGGATCGAGATGGTCATTTTGGTATATCGCACTCAATGTTTCGGAATACTTTGGGTTCGGCCGGGTTGGTTCGTACACGAAACCAACTGGGCCCTCGGAGCGGAAAGACTCATATCTTGAGCTACGGACGTCCGATTGACGTGCCGTCGGCTTTGGTGGATTCTCTAAGTGAGACAGATGTTTTGGCTCACTCCGCCCGAGGTTTGGACACAGGGGGAGTATGGTCGGGTTGGTTTTGCCTTAAAAACCAACCGGGCCCCTGGGACGAAAAAGCCAATAACTCTCAGACCGGGCGTCCAATTGACGCGCCGTCTGCGACGTTGAGTTCCTGTTGACGATACGGAACTTTTGGATACATCAAGTTCGGACTTTGTGTCAGTTGATGTATCAGCCTCTCGGCTCGTGGAGCAGACCCTTCCGAAGGAGTTTGCTGTGTGCGGGAACCCTAGAGCTGGGTGCGACTGCTGCTATGACGGCGATGACTGTACAGAGATCCTCAGTGGATTCGACTGCGACGATGATGAAAACCGTATGGGAATCCTCCGTGTTTTCGGCAGTGACCACTAAGGTACATCTTGGGATACATCAACTCTGGACTACATGTCAGTTGATGCATCGACCTCTTAGCTCATGGAGTGGACCCTCCCGAAATGAGCATGCTGTGTGTGGAAACCCTAGATTCGGTTGAGACTTGACGATTGCTGATCGAACGACTCGGTGTGTTACGTATAGCCTGGTAGAGGTGCGCTTGATTGTAGCAGCATAGGGGAGCACATGGTTGTAGCGGCAGACCCACGACAGAGGTGGGCTTGGTTGTAGCAGCACAGGGGAGCGCTTGGTTGTAGCGGCAGACCCACGACAGAGGTGCGCTTGGTTGTAGCGGAATAGGGGAGCGCTTGGTTGTAGCGGCAGACCCACGACAGAGGTGCGCTTGGTTGTAGCAGCATAGGGGAGCGCTTGGTTGTAGCGGCAGACCCACGACAGAGGTGCGCTTGGTTGTATCAGCACATGGGAGTGCTTGGTTGTAGTGGTAGACCCACGACAGAGGTGTGCTTGGTTGTAGCGGCACAGGGGAGTGCTTGGTTGTAGCGGCAGACCCACGACGGAGGAGCACTTGGTTGTAACGGCACGAGAGAGTGCTTGGTGGTAGTAGCAGGCCCACAGTACCCAATAGGTGGAGAACTATAGCAGTCCAAGGTAATAAGGAAGAGCTTGGTTGTAGTAGCACAACCACTACACTTGATGGAAAAGGAGTTTCCCAATAGCTTTGGGTTCAACTTCCTGAACGATCCTGTGTAGGTCATTGCGGGGATTAGTACCTACCGATCCTTTGTGGGTCCAACGGCTTAGATGAATCAGTGGCTACATCTGATCATCTCTATCGTTATTCGAAGAAGTATACCTGTGTGAGCTTAATCCTGTGTTACTCTCCTTTGTGGATTGTGTTGAGCTACCCTGTGGTGATTTACAGTTTACTCTCCTTTTTGGATTGTGTTGAGCTATCCTTTGTGGATTACTGTTTAATCTCCTTTGTGGATTGTGTTGTGCTATCCTGTGTGGATATACGTTTTGCTTTCCTGTGTGGACTGGGTTGTGCTTGGGCTCGGACTTTGGAGCCGAATGGGAATTGATGACTTAGGTATATGTATGGGCATATACCTAAGCCGTGTCGGATTTTACTTCGTGATTGTATCTTTCCTTTTTGGATTATCCTTTGTGGATTCTGGGAGACCTTCGGGGGTCTCGGGGTCCCTACTGAGTAGCTTATACTCACCCCTTCATGGGCTATGCTCGTACTTCATTGTGTTGGTTGCAGACGACGGAGAACACTAATCGTGGTGGAGGCGTAAGGAGCAGGACGATACCTGGAGGTGGACCACTGGGTGGGACGTACATGGAGCGGACGGCTGGACCGAGGAGCTATGGAGGCTATCTGTACCCACCCTTCATGTGGGACCTTCAGAGGATGGCTCGATGTTGTGACTTTTCTTTTCAGTTGCTGTTTTCCCCTTTCAGTTGTACTTTACAGTTGGGCTTATATTTTCCGGCCCCTTTTACTTTCAGCACAGCTTGTTACAGTTTTTACTTAGTGTTTACTTTTCCGCTTTCTTACTCTGTGGTGCATGTTTACTTTTCAAAGGTAATGCCTTCCCTTTTTCTGGGATTTACGCCTTGGTGCTAGTCGCCAGCCCCTGGCCTATGGAAGGTGGGCTTGGGGAAGTCACAGCACGGGCCCCGAGGATGGGTCATGACATTATAGGCACCGGGGTGGCATGATGTTCTGAGGGTACACTGTGAAGTAACATGTGGTACACCATCAGAGGCATATTTTTTCGTGTTTTCTCAGAGTCATGATGTTTAATATCATCCCCTCTACAGTGCAGAGGGTTAATTCATTCCCTTCATAGTGTTTGTAGATGCTTCCATCAATTTTGAGGGACATACGAAGGTGAATATATTTCCCTCTACAGAACAGAGACTTCCGAAAAGTTAATCATATCCATAGACTGGAACTTCAATTTTCATTGTGAAGGACATAGAAAAGGACTCAATTTTCACCAGTCGCGGTGCTAAAGGGCTTTGTGAGGGTGAATCTTGAAGTGGCCCTTTTTTCAACATTTAGTGCCCTTTTCTTATTTTTCCCAGACACACAAATTTCTGTTCCAACAATATATATATATATAAAAATATCACATGTATCGTAATATCACATGTATCTCAATATCCCATCATTCAATTAATTAATTCATAATTTAATTAATCCAATTTTTAGAATTGAATATTCACAATACTTCTCATTAATTAATTCAAAATAAAATTAATAAATTTCAATAAATTTCATAATCGCAACAATCAATCAATCAATTCATCAATTAATTCATTTAGTCCCACAATCACCAAAATACAATTTTTAAATGGAAAATTAATTAATATTAATCATTCAATTTTATAAACACAACAATCTCCCATAGTCAATTCAATAATTAATTAATCCATTTTATAATTAAAATATCCCATTCAATTCCACATTCATAACAATCCACATTAATTGAAAATTAAAACTATATTTTACCTGACCAATCCTATAACCCATTTAATCAATCAATTCGACAAATCCTTAATTAAATAATTTAATTCAAGAAAATAAATTACTAAAAATTCATTACAAATTCAATAATTACATACCTGTATTTGAAATCATGATTTTGGTATTTGAATATTAGAAAACATACCACAAATAATTGATGAGTGATTTCCCTATGGAAATTCCTCAAATTGAATAAGAAATGTCAATCTGATAATAGAGAACAAGATATTAAACCGAATCCTAGAAATAAAATCAATTATATCAATATCCAACAACCATAGATAAAGATTTAAAGCCAATAGGATAGTATATCCCTTAAAAAATTGGAATAACAATGGGAGATATGGAGGAAACAAAATGACATAAGATTCACTTACCAAAAGAGCTAAAAATATATAATCTGAGCTTTGAATAACTAATAACAGAGCCTAGGAGCCCTAGGTATTCGTCTGGGAGTCTACAAAATCAGAAAACCCAATTATGATTGATTTAGGGTCAATTTGTGGTTAATATAGGTGTTTAAGAAATATTAAATCTAATATTTTTGTTAATTAAAACCACGTACATGATATCTTGTGTAGGGGAGTACAGTTTTCCCAACTAAAATCTACTTTAAAAGGGTGTATTGTTACACCTAAGAGGGAGCAATATTTGGAAAACTATGAACCAACTGTTCTATGCCACTCTATCTGGGGATGCATGGTTTTCTGGGTTAGGTTGCATGGTTTGGGAAAACCATGAGCCAACCATTAACTTCCCAAAACCTTTCCAATAATTATAATTTTTCAGTGAAAAGAACCCAAGGTACTACTGAACCAATAATTACTCAAAAACAATGACAATGTACCTGTAAATGATCATATTTAATCTCTAGAAAAGGTTTGGATCTTATAGTCTCCCACACTTATAAAAGATAATCGTCAAGATCTACTCCCAAGAATCCATAATATTAGGAATAAAAAATTTCAGGCCACATATCCTGCATATATACTACCCTTTCCCACATTTCCACTTTCACACACCCATGTTGCCACAACACATGAACTATAGACATTGTATTTCCCCGCAAAAAATTCTAACTGTGATCCAAAAACAATAACAAATTCTCCTTGGAGGACGCATCGATCTAAATATCATCTCCATCCACATCAATCACTTGTGAAAGTTTAGTGTGATATCACTGAAGTTGTGGAACATGGAAGGCATCATTCATAGCAATATATCTCTATGTAATTTCCAATCAGTATGCCACTATCCCAATCGTATCCAAATCATTAAATGGTCAAACAAACCTAGGGTAAGGTTAACCTGTCTCTAAATACTATGGTGACCAAACCTTGGTGAATCTCGAACGAAAACACAATCAACCTCTGTAAAACCTGGGGTTCATCGATGCTTATTATCATTAAAATTCATCATACTATAAGAGATATCCATAAACATCCAAATGAGCTAAACCTCCTTTGAAGAATCCTTTATGAGGATCATTCCCAATAGTCCTTACTCACCAGCCTCTCTCCCACATTGAGGTTATCTAAATAGCCTTCTATAAAGAGCCTCGTATAGAGACATATTTATAGTTTCCTTATACCAATTTTAGAGGAGAACATCAGTAAATATAGGTTCTTCTTCCCAGACCAACCAAATTCCAAAACACACACTCTTAGAAATTCCCCAAGCACCTAAATAGTATACTATGACTTCCCATCTATATATGGGTGGAATCCATACTAAAATAACCTATATATCATGTCCCATATATTATCTATGCCAAAATCCTGATGTAAAACATTATTCATGATATAAATATATAGTCCATGGAACCCCATTCAGATAGACTGTCTAATAGACGTACAATTCTCCCAATTAATCCACCAAGAATGTCACCCAAAAGGTAAGAAATATGATACCTTTGTCAAATGGTTCACAATAACCCAAATAGAATCATTCTTTTGAATAATTATTGGGAGGCACTCCAAAAATCCCCTAGTAACTTCGTCCAACATGTATTTCAGAATGGGAAATATATACAATAAACCACCAGGTCATTATTGCTTAACCTTAACCTATTGACCAGTGTAACATCGTGTGATGAAACCATTTATCTCCCTTTTCATGCCTAGCCACCAAAAAATTCATCACAGGTCAGGTTATATTTTGGTCACTCCTAGATTCCACACTAACATTATGGCATGAAATTCATGTATCCGCTCTTCTTGCATGCTAACTGTAACAATAACTAGATTCATGACATAGGCCATCGAATCTTTATCTATGGTCCATTCAAAAGTTGTCTCGCCTCCTTCAATGCCTTCCATGAAGGCCAAACATTCAAGATACTCATACGAACTATCCCTAATCAATCTCAAAATTGTGGAATCTACTAAAAACAACATGAGATTCATATGCTCTTGGATATCATGAACTGCAACATGAATTTCTATAGGAAAAATCATAGTCTTCCACTCCGCACTAGACTCTTGAATAGATTATGTTTGAGTCTACTAGATTAATTCGTTAGTAACACTATATTACCGTAATGGGTGTATATTCATGTAGAAAATCCAAAGACTGCATATACTCGACCCATATCCACTACCTAAGATTGAAATGTTGATGCAGAAAAATGTACCTTATGATCATGTGATCTGCATACAGCATAAATTTTCTCCCCATATATAATTCCACCAACACATCAAATTATTAACCAATACAATGAAATATAATTCTTGTATAGTGTAGTTTGTTCTCATATGGACTCAACTTTTTAGACCAATATACTACAACTCAATCTCCCATTAGCAACACTACTCACAACATGAGTCTAGAAGTGTAACAAAACATAGTATACATCTCACCTAACATGGGTAGGTTCAAGATCGGTGCTGATGTCAATCACTTATTCAACTCCTAGAAAGAATTAACTCATGATAAATACAATTCAAACTAAGATCCCATCAATGTGAATCCCTAAAGTGGTTATTCCAAAAGGAAAATTTATTGAATGAACCACAAAAAATATCCAGTTAATCCTAGAATGATATTTATATAAAAGACATTCATGGGATGATCCTAAAAAAATATACCAATAATTTTTCTATGTCCACTAAAACACTATCCTCTAGGAATATGTTAACTAATAAGTGTACCAGATCAATCCAGAATATACACATAGATATCTTGGGGTATAGTTGATTCTATCTCAATATACTCAGTAAGATGTTAAAATGTTGGGAATTTTTTCACGAGTCTTTGTGTACGACATGATTAAATACACAAAAACTACCACAAAGTGATCTAGGTATGGATTGATGATTATGTTCCTCAATGAAATAGACATTGTTGGAGCATTTTAAACCCAAATTACATGATGAAAAACTCATAAAGGACATACCTAATTTTAAAAGAAGTCATAAGTATATCAGAATGTCTAACTCTAAACTGATGATACACCAATCACATTTCAATCTATGATAAAACACAATACACTATCAACTAGTCAAAAATATTGTAGATACTTGGAATTGGATAATAGGTTTTCATAGTTATATAGATCAACGTTCGATAATAAACACACAAGAACAAACTCATGTTAGCTATCTTTCCAAAAAAACCACAGAACCCCATAGTGATGTACTCAGAAGGATAAAACTTTTAACCATAAAATCATTCATCTATTTCCTGATCACATGATTTTTTTGGTTCCATTATGTTTTGTGGAATAGAAAATGGTACTTCCAATAGAAACAACTCTATAGTAAAGTTAACATCTCTTTCCTGAGTTATCACTGATAATTTTTCAAGAAATACATCCTGAAACTAGTTTCCTATGGGTGGAAATACATATTTATTTACCCCCCCCCACAGTATTTCAAGAAATTATCCATTAGGGTTGTAAAATCTCCTAGTTTCTGGTGAACTAGACCTACATGGCAAACTATCATATCACATTTTCTATGAAGAACATAATTTTCATCCTTAGGAGATGTAAAATTTAGTCTCCTGTGATAATAGTCTATGTGGGCTCAGTATGATACTAATCACTCTATACCCATAATTATATAAATCTAAACATGTCAAGGATGTAATGATACCATATAAAATGGTACTCCCAAACTTTGAGAGAACAACCCTTTCACAAACATATTTTTATCAATCATACTTTCAATGGTGTATCAATTTTTATAACTCCACTCAAAAACTAAACATCCATGATCAAACCATTTACATGTTGGGAAGATATTAAATAATTAGAGGCACTGGTATAAAATAAGAACTGTAAATCATAGATGATAGAAGAATAGTACATATAACTGTCATTGATCCAACCTTGCTATCCAATAGTGTTGGATGAATGGAATATAACTATCCTACCCATATTCCTTAGGACTTGGTCTAAGTTACCTAAGAATCACCACTCTATTGATACGTGCACTCCTTCCCAGAAGCACCTCATCCACTTCCTCTACCACTATGACTAGAAGAACTATAATTACCAGAATGGTAAGGTGATGAAGTAACTCTACCCACACTCTCGTTATATATTGATGAAATTCTGTTACATATCTTTTATGGGTTTCATTATTAATTCTATATATTTACCATCCAAATTCATGCTCGACACTCTAACAATGGTTAGGGAAAATTCCTATGAATGTTTCCAAACCTAACACACTAGTGATAGGTCACTCTGTTAAGGTCCTGCATGAGGGGCTCGTCCCCTAGTCACCCTTATTGGAACCACTGTAGATGGAATTCTCATAATAACAATTCATTATATAGAAAGACATACCCCCAAACGCCCAATATAGACCACATGTCCTCCTTTATAATTTTCATTTTAGTTCCCCTCAAATATGAGAATAAGATCCACAACTTTGAGAAAACATTCTCTAAAAATATATATTAACTTGAGACTTAATCTCAATTTTAAGGGAATCCTGGAAATTTTGTTCCTTAATTCTGCATCTTTTACAGTGCTAGAGAAAAGATATTTAGGCCTGTAACGTGACCAAGAAAGTAAATTATGGACATATTTCACTTTTCAACCACCTGAAATTAGCTTCCCCCTCTTATCTCAATTTCTCTAAAACAAGTGCTCCATGAACTTCTCTATAATTTCCTTCAATACCAAGGACTGATCCTGACCACTCCGATCTTAAATATCCCATCATAACATCACTTAAACTCACAACATGTGTGAAGAAAACATGACCCTCTTATGATTAGGAGTCTCCAAATGTCAAGGTATTTTCTAGATGAACTCAATCATGAACTCTAATACGTTAGGTCCACCCTATATAGTGAAAGTATTAGGGTTCATTAGGTGAAGATCCAATGTCTAGTTGGACATACTCTTCACAAACCACATCGGGTATCTCTCTATAAACAACATGGATGAGGAAAAGTTTTACTAAAAGATTTATCATTATCCTTCAAACCGCATTATTGGTGCCTTAGGTCACACTGTTGTTGGATCATTCCCATCCTTATCATTAGTTCATCCAATAAACAATCGTCATCATCGTGGTACATATTTACAATTACAACCACCCATATCATGACACAAAATAAAATATTTACACAAGTATAGGGATTCACATAGAGCCAATAAAAGCAATTCCCCTAAACCCTGCCACATGGACATAATTGAGGCTCTATCACTACCCTTGACAATTCATCATCTAGGTTATGTTTATAAATAGATAAAATAATTCCCATTTCCATGAATTATTAAAAAACCATTTATTCACATATTTCATTATTTCATTATATTTAATTTCATATTAATAACATTTCCATTTCAATTACACAAGAATGGAAAAAAATTTCAATTTCAACAACTTACCTGAAACCTATTTTCCTATGAATTACTAGAAGGATACATGTCAAAAAAAAATCCTGAGTTCCTAGAATGATGCATGCATACTCAACTCCCATTCTAGTTTGGGCCATGAAAAAAATCCAAAAAAATCAAAAATAATAATCACATCAATGAACAAGTGTGTCCCCTAGGGTGAAATATAATCAACTGTAAAAACTCACAAAAATAAAAATAATCCCACCCGAGTAAAATGGTTTCCCCCATACATGGGTTATATACTCCCATGAATGGGCTAATTTCCATGGCCAGAGTCTTACTAGTCTCATATATACTATTACCAAATCATAGAATAAATGAAAATAAAAGAAAACTTTTCTTTGATACCTCTTTGTAACTTCCTGACCACGGGGCCACTCAGTAATTCCCCGATCCAGTGGGTTATTTGACATCAGGTGAACCTCCCCAAATTCCAGAGGCTTCCAACTAGTATTTAGAATTTAATATCAATAATGTGATTACAATAACCTATTTATCATAGTAATAAATCAATGTAAGTAAATAATAAATAATTGAAAAATATTACCAATAACCAAACTAAAGAAGTATCACAAGATGGACAAAATTGGAAATACAGTATCCAAAAAAATAGTAGATATTCCATTTCAAACTACTTTCCAAGTGTCAAAATTCAAAATAAAAAGTAATGACACAAACTACACTCCAAGAGAGTCATGACACCACATCTTATTCCCTCATCCATTCTCCATCCTGACTCGACCATCTAACAAAGGGCCTTTCTTATTATCATGTATAGAAACCACGAAATATATTCAAGTATATATCATGTAGCCCATGTAGGCTGTGAGTACTACTTACTATGCCTCCAAAAAAGTGCATATAAATCATTATCCATTAAATAATAGTGTATAAGTTTATAAAAAAATAAAATAAAAAAAATAACGTAAAAATCTTATATTTATTCAATTAATCTTTATTTAATTACCTTAACCCCCTAGGTTCCTAAGGACACTTGAACTCTCAATACCTTCTTCAGATAGTGCCTTTGTCTAACCTATATCACATAATCAATTCACAATAAATTTAATTTGACATTATATCATGACCAATTGGAACCATAGTCCAATGCCAACTGATGGGCATAGAACGTCATGTCCATCAACCATTGGGTATTTAGAGCCCAATTCCATATCCCACAACCCAAGAATCAGTATGTGATTTTGATGCAGGATTGAATGTACCTCACAGGAATAAAAATTTATCACTATTGAATTTTGATGCAGCTGGCCATCTCCCACACACATTCATCACTATGGGCTTTTGATGACAAAGACCACAACCCATATATGAATATCGATATATCATTATAGGACTTGGATACAGTAGACCATTCCCCACATACATATATCATATATTTTACAATAAAAAAAATATACCAATATCACATGTACCCCAATATCATATGTATCACAATGTCACATGTATCTTAATATCAAGAAATTCTATTAATTAGTACAAAAAATAATTAATCCAATTTTAATAATTTTATTTTCACAAAAATTACCATTAATTAATTCAAATAATAATCAATAAAACTCAATCAATTTAATAATCCTAAAAATAAATAAATTAAATCAATAATTAACTTATTCAATCCCATAATCACCAAAATCCTTTAATTAAATCAATAATTAAACAATCTCATTCAATAAATTTGAAAAACATAATAATCTCCATGAATTAATTCGAAAATTAATTAATCTATTTACAATACAGATATTCCATTCAATACCAAAATAATAACAATCCACATTAATTGACCAATTAAAACTATCCTGTAATTGACCAATCCCAAAAATCCATTAATTAAGCAATGCCATTATTCCTTAATTATTTTTTATAAAAAATATTTAATTAAATTTAAGAAAATAAATTGATAAATGTTACATATAAACTATGCAATTACATATTAAAAATTGAAATCAAATATTCATGACATGAATAATAAACTACCTACCAAAAGTTGTTGATGACCGATTTCCAAAAATAAATTCTCCATATAGATTTAGAAAGGTCAAACCAACAATGAATAATGAGATCTTAAATAAAATCCTAGAAACAATGTCAAAAACATCAATAGACAACAACACTAGACCACGATATAAAACCAATATGAGAAAAAATACCATAAAAAATATTGAGAAAGGTGGGATATAGGGAGGAAACCAAAAGAGATAATATTCACTTCTTAGGAGAGGTTAATATATATAATCGAGAGTTCAAAGTTTTACGAATAGAGGTAGATAACAATATGAATTTGACTAGTAGACTTAAAAAATGAGAGAAACATAGTATGGTTTAGCACTAGTTAATTTAAGGTTAATATAGGGATTCATGTAATTATAAATCTAATTTTATAGTTAATTAAAACCACTCTCATAGTTTCCTGTGTAGGGGAATATGATTTTTTGAAAAAATTAACCCTAATCAAGTTCATATTATAGGGAGGACGTGAGGACTTCTATGAAGGAACACATTTTGAATAAACATGTACCATTCATGCAATCCCTCTCTATTTGGGGATGCACAGTTTACTAGGGAGAAAACAATTTGGGAAAACTATGCACCAACCGTGCACTACCCAAAACTTGTCCAAAATTTCCAAATATTCCCTGAAACACACCCAAGGTAAATCCAAACCAATAAAAATTCAAAATATGAAAAAATATTTCCTATAATCTATGTCATTTTATCTCAAAAAAAATAGGATCTTACATTAAGCATGACTATTTTTTTCACATTTTGATAGAGGGAATGAGAGAAATTTAGAAACTAATTTAGCAATATAGATTCATAATTATATCATATATATTCAAAAAAAAATTCATTTAACCATCCACATATAGTGGAAACAAAAAATGTATCACATTATTTAGTGGGATTTGTATTTAATGGATATCCATGGAAAAATATTTCATTTTAAAAAGGATATGAAATTAAAACAAATCAGTGTAGTGAAGATATGGTTTCCAAAATTTTAGGATAGATATATATAATTTTTATGATGATTAAAATTTAAGACCCATAAATATTTCTTATAAGGAAATATACATATTATTTGGGAATTGTTCCTTAAAAAGAATCTTAAGGATTCCTAGTTGGAAATTTTTGGATTAAAATCACCTAATAATAGTAGATATGTATTTTGGGATTTAATTTGGAATGATCATAGTTGAGATATATATCATAATTTATGTGGAGTAAGGAGGATATGAGGTGCCCGATTATAAGTGAGGTGGGTTGATGACATGGAAATACTAGAAAATTTATTATATAATATATGTTCAACTGAAGTCAAGAGGCTCCAAGACTAGATGGAATTGATGATATGATAAACAATTTCAAATTAACCATTGGTAATCAACATCATTCAAGTTGTGTTTTTATAATTGAAACCATATCTCTTAGGTTAACTATATAGCTAACCATTTTAATGGTTGCCATGGTAAAATCATTTTTACAATGATAACTACTCATTATAGATGAAAATTATGTTAAATATTTTATATTTTATTAATTATTATAATTATTAATATTCAAAGAAATTTTATTATATTGAGTAAATATATGTATAAGAAATTCATTTTAATATATATGAGAAGAATAAAAGAAACTTTTTTTAAAGAAGAAATAATCTAAAATCTTAAATATTGATTTATTTATCTTGTGTTTTTTATAAATACAGTTAAATGATTATTAATCTTTTTATTTAAAAAAATATCTACACATTTAATTTAAATAATTAATAAATAGTTAATAATTAAATTTATTAATATAAAATAAGATTGTGTGAATTAAAAATGATGTATAGAAAAACATTTTTACCTTAAAATGATTTTGTTTTCCTTTTTTACTAGTTTATAACCAATGAATCAATAACCAACTTGTGTAAAATTAATTTTTTCTATAATTTTTTTTATTAAATTCATAAATGTTAATCTAATGGTTAGGTAATAACTCTCAAATTTAAAAATAATATTTTAATAGTGTATCACTATTCAATTAAACATCGTGTTATTTGTATTAAAATAGTTCAAATACATTAAAATTATTTAAACATAAATATAACATAAAATATCAGTTTGTTAAATTATACCCATATTATAATAACCCCCCCCCCCCCAAATTCAATAATTATGATACTTTTTACATACCATATCCTCTATTTCCCAAGAATCGTCTTCAAATCTATAATTTCACTACAAAACATTGATCAAGTGAGTAATAACTTTCTTTAGAAATTTCATTCCTTAATCAACATTCTCCGCCAATTTTTACTTATAAGTGATATCATACTACAAATTTGTGTCCTATAAGTTATGGAAATGTCAATGATCAGGTATGTGATTCCTTAGAAGGGATACAAGGAACATGTCTAGAACATGAGAGACATTATATGGAAGCACCAAATAATAGGTAACCATAGAAAAATAATTAGTAATTTCAATGTTATAGTGAACTCAACCAGAGTGGCTCGGTGCTAGTGTCTATATTATAACATTTCCATAAGATATAAAGAACCTCTTCCAAGAGAAATAAATTGTTTAGTATTTTTACTAAACACGGTACATACACAATCCCAAAATTACATTTGAAAACACAATATAAAACATAATTTTTTTAAGAATAAAATTATTACCTATAAACTATTAATACATATCAATCATTGTACACTACCTAGATTCATAGTAAAGGATTAAAAATTAGTCTTTGATCATTTTATTAGTAAGGGTTATATCGAAAAAACGATATCATGATTCAATAAGTATAATAAATAAGGAATGAAAAATAACTGAACAAAAATCAACCATAAATTACTTGACTTCCATGTAAGATAAGGTATAATAAATATAGAAATTTGACTAAATAAAAAAACATTCCAATTAATCAATATTGTAGAATGAAATGCATCCAAAGATAACATCATTGTGAAAATCACATGGATAATAATGAATTAATTATTAATGAAGGAAATGATTATTTATTGAACTTCAGGTGTCAAGCATAGGATACATATACCATAAAAACCATTCAAAATATGGATCAAAACTATAGGTAAAAACCTATTTAACGGTACATTATTGATTTTTTATCATTATACCTACCAATGAATTGAGGGGAAATCTATAACCAGACTCCACCAATCAGTGCACATGAACATATTTCCTCATATATCAAATAATCCACTTAATTATTGAATAACATGGTTTATCATCAAATATATATATTGAGTAATGAATAAGAATTTATCAATATTTACGTAGATAAAAAATAACATTCAATGTAGAAAACCATAATAAAAATGTTTTTCTTATATAAATTAACATATTCATGATAAATAATATCAATATTTATGGGAAATTAAATAACCAATTATCATTGGAATTTGAATATTTCATGGGAATGTTAATGACTATAGAAAATAATCAAGAAGGTGAACATGAATTTTTTACTTGGTTTAAATGATCATAACCATATATATAAATTTTTATAATAGTATCAATCCAAAAATTACTCATTGGAGTAAGAATAATGTGTTTTTTGTTGAAGAATAAATATATGATTAAATGATATTTAAAAACATTTTTAATAAAAATTTTCCTCTATTTTTAAAATAAATTTCAAAAATATAAAATTTGAAAAAAATATGATAATAATTCTCATCTTAAAAGAATCTTTTAAAAGTATAGGGGAATCATTAAAACATTTATTGGTAATGATTGAATGAAATTATCTACAAACCGAGAACATTAAAATAAAGATCCCTTTCAAATTCTTGGTAAACAAAAAATAAGCCTTTATTAGAAAAATAATGAATATAATAAAAAAATTAACTAAAAAGTAAAAATTGGGTAAAAATTTTAACTAATATTTTGTAAGAGTTTAAAAAAAAAATTTAAATTTTTTTTAGAAACAATTATTTTGGAAGAAAACATATATAAAAAAAAGTGAAATGAAGTGAGATTTTCTTATAAACATTTTATGTAAAAAAGTGTGGAAATGTTGTAATTTTACATGAAAATAGAATGAATAAATATATTTGTATAAAACTAATATAGTTTATTATAAAATAAAAATTTTAAAAAAATCTCGATTAGAATTATATTGTGAAATAAACACTTACAATGATCATAACATTGAAGAGAGAATTAATAATTGAATTTATTATGTGGATAAAATTTAAATTCACATAAGAAAAGTGGAAATAAAAAATAATGTAATAAATATTCACTACACATATAATTATTGAATGACATAATCAATGATATACATGTCTAAACCAATAGAATGGATATTTCATTAAGATATTATTTACTACTATGTATCTTTTATATCAAATAACCTTAGGTGAAATAACTAAAATTGAAACACAATATACAATGAATTATTAATTAATATTTATATGATATGTCAAATGGGAATTATTTACACCATATAAAATAATTAGGTGCATAAAAATAAAATATGCCTTAATGATGGTAAATTGGGATGAAGTCCCTTACCTCACACTTTCTTTTGGTGGAACATGATTTAACATCTTATATAGTGGGTTTAAATATGTTATTAACTTATAAAAGAACAATATTATTATTTATAATATCTTATATGATCATTTCGTTACATATTATCACCATTTTATTAATTATATTTCATTATTTTCATTGTTTCATATGTTTATTGCCTTATTTTTTCATTTGTGTTTTATTATGATAGATCATGTTCATGTTCATATTATATAATACTATAATCTTCAGAATAATAATAATGGAATTAATTATAATATTTATAAATAAATTATAAATTTAATACAAATAATTATAAATGGTTTTGAAAAATGAAATATGTTATGACCAGGGAGATGATAGGACATACATGTGCATGGGCCTTGTTTAATTTTTTAAACGATCATTTTTGATAAGAGGAATTAAATATTTTAAACCAAAAAAAATTATAATAATATCATAAATAACATATTAATTATATAAATATACTTATACATATCTTCCATGTAGTGTTGTGATGAAAAGAGGGTCACGTCACTCCATGAAGGTGGTAGTCCACACATACATGAATGATGTTATCATCCTTAAGTGAGTGAATAGTTAATTAATAAAATGATATATTATATTTACATAATGGAAAATATATCACTAATATCATAATTATTTCATTTTTATTAGATATATTCAGCAATAAAATACTTATTACCTTTCATGTAAATCGTTAGTGAAAAAAGAATCACATCGCTTCATGAGGTGGTAGTCCGATGTACACATAAAAGATGTCATCATATACCCCACAGAATGGGAATTAAAAAGGTATATGACATATAATTTCTCATGAGGTATAATTATTTTATAAAATTCATATATTAAAATATACTTCATAACCATCATCATACCAAATCTTAGGAGGTGTTAGTTGAAAAATTAATGACATATGTTTGCATAGTGGTAGTCCACCAACCACGTAAATAATTTTTTCATTACCCATTTGATGAAAGAAGCAGTGGATTGAGTTCATTAAATTATCATGTGAAAGTATTATTATATTTATTTCACTAAGGTTATTATATCATCATGTTTTAAAAATAATTCAATGATGTTAAAAATAAATAAAATAAAAACACTTAATAAATAACCTTAACTTTTTCTCGTGTAACATCTTTAGGGTTACACCAAAATCATTCCACTATTTGATTTATTTAGAAAATAATGATTATAAGATGAATATATGGAGTTTGGGAAGTTATTTTTGAAGGTATTTAAAAAAACCAAAAGGATTTAATGTCTGATGAAGATAGAAGAGCATATGGTCTTTTATAAGTGACGTGAGTGATACACTTGAAATTTTGGAAAATAAAAAGGTGTAATCATGGTTTTTACTAGATAGTGGGGTAAAAATGGATTATTATATAGTATTAAACATTATAGGGTATACATATCTTTATAAAATATGTTTTAGATAAGAATTTATGTGAGTTTAACCCTTATCATTTTAGTTTTACCCCTGGTAAACCCATTTTTACTCTAACTATAGTAAATTATTTTTACTGTTTCCACTATTCAAATTGGTCCAAAAATTAATTTAATGTTATTATATAATATATATTATGTTTTTTGGGAATATGGAAACAATTTCGTAAATTTATATTCACATAATTTTCAAAATAAAATTTATAATAAATCTCACAAACACGATGAGAAAGTGGGGTTTCAAAGAGAAAATATTCAAATGTATATAAAGTTTTTATATCAAAATTAAATATGATTTATTTTGAGTAACCTAAATTTTATAAATAGATATATAATATAACTAAGTTTAAATTCAAAAAAAATTATAATATAATTTAACCTTTAAAATTAATTTATTGAGAAGGTAGTTACAAATTAAATTTCTGTATTTTTCAGTATTCATAAAAAAAACAAAACATTTTAGAAAAATCCAAAACATAACATAAAATAATTTTGATGTAATAATTTAAAAATTTATTTTCATTTTATCAAATTAAATTCATAAAATTTTATAAATTTATTTTAAATTATACTCACAAAGATCGACTAAACCTTCCTTTAGAAAGAACACATTTTTAGAAAGCATTTATATTTATTTTAAATGATTATTATTTTATATATAATAATTAGATAACCATTATTTTCTTAATTTATATAGTTACATTCATACCCACCAAAATAATGACTAGGTTATAATGTTATAATATGTTATGGTTCATTTAGACTTGAGGTTTCATGTTCCGCAAGCTATTAAAGAGATTTATTTTATTTAATTCATGAAGTATTTGGTGTTGTATTTTATTATAATATTGGTGTTATAGGCCATACTTCTTTAAAAATAAATTTCTTCCTTTAAAATATCATGATGATACATTTTCTCCACTATAAATAAATTTAATCCCCTCAATTTAAACTTCACATCGATAATATTGGGTTTTATATTTCGGAATTCATTTCATGAATCACCATATTATAAAATGAATTAATAAAAATTTCTCAAAATTTGAGTGAAATGAAAATATAACGGCCGTATGGGATAAAACATAACTATATTTCCAATTATGAGAATATTTATGGATTGTGAATATTTGAACATGGACGACACGAAAAAATAATCATAGAAAGTGATAGAGAAGATAGATCACCAGAAAGTGAATGATTATTGGAAAGTTAATGAAACCAAAACATAAATCATTAATAAATTAAATGACTATTTAATTTATCAGATATGAATTTAATAGGATAAATTTTTCAGTTCAATATCATTTTCATAGATTTTGGGAACTCTTTTATCATCTATGAATATAAGGAAATATAATTACATGATATGTTTTAATTTTATAAGATAAATTTCAAATATTTGTAGTGATTCAATTAATTTCTAATTCATGGATTATTCAAATAAAAGAATATCCAAAAATGATTTTTTATACCTAAATCTATAAAATTATTTTCTATTTTATAATAATATCAGTAATAGATGGATAAGTCATTACATCGATTTCTAGATATTATTATGAATAAATGGATAGCACATGTTATCCAATATGAATAAATATCTATATGGTGAAGTAATACATTAATATTTAAACCTCCATACAATGTTCAATGTAATCCATTTAAAAAATTATTAACCATATGATTCTTTAATATTATTAGGATCCAAACCCTTAGAAACAAGTTCATTGAATTTCCAAAATGAAATTATCATTAATCACCCAGAAAAACATAAAGTTGCTCTTAATCTTCAGGTAACAATCATGTGAATACCTCCATCATGCATTTTATTATAATATGGTAATAACCTTAATAACCATAAAACATTATTGAAAAAAATTATTCATGATTATTCCTTATGTAGAACATGGATTGTTTGGTATATTAATTAAATAAAAAATGATGTAAACTCTACCAGTGATAGCAGAAAAGACATTGTAAATAAATAATTCATAAGTCCAAGCTATTAAGAACTATCCAATTTAAATTATACATTTAAACATTCTATTTATCCCAAAATTATTATATCAACATCAGAAATATATTAAAGGTTACAATGCCGGAAATCCGGCACGGAAAAATAATTTCAACTAGTCACAAAATCATTTTTCTTGATTATTAGTACTATTCATGAAACACTTTCAAATCCTTAATTAAAAATTGATGTAGTGCAATACTTAAGCAGTTCATAATTCCTATAACATATATATCATTAATAAAATACAAAAATTAAATAATTATTTAATCTAAACCAAATCACATTATTCATTTCACTTAATCTATGGTAATAGATTAATCTTGACAATTATCCATTAGCTCCTTCTGAGGAATACTCCTATGATGCTTGAATCAATTTTTACATAGTCCTCTATCTCGTTAAAAATGAATAATTTTTCATTGGAATTTTTTACAGATGAAATCATAATGATTTATTTCCTTGATCTCTACACTTGTAGAAAATATCTATTCCACTTATGAAACTACCAATGGGTTTCATCCCTAAATGACAACCTGTATAAAAATAATTATTTTCATTCTACCATTTCATTGGTTTTTTCTCTAACATCCTCTAATTCAATAACATCCATTAAAATAAAAAATATTTATAGAATGTTTTATCAATGTTTTTATCAGATGATACTATGTCCTCATATGATAAGAATTGATGGGATGCCAGTTCCCATCAAAATATTAGCTTACGACTATTAATGAAATGACCAGTATTACACTTTGGATTACATGAATTGATGAAGTTTAAATTAAATATTCTAGGAACCATCTCTAATTGATGTAATACATGATATTATAATATATCATTATGAAAAATGATGTGTAAAACCAATAGTAGTGAAATACATAACATAAATTGAAAAATTTAGGCGTAGCCAATCTCATAATAATAAAAATTCATTCATTGTAGAGATATCTATTTTCAAATCATTCATAATAGTTTCTATGGAAAATTTCAATTATCTTTTGAAAATATTCTAGGTGTGTTAAACCATTTACACACTAAGCCCCATTGTCATGCCCTAGGTGAGAATCAAGTTTATCACAATGAACCCTTTTCAGAGTTATTCCCACAATGTACGTCTTTTCCAAAACCACATACACTTATAGTGTCTAGATGAGGATATATTTATAGAAAAAACACGTGATATATACCTTATGAAAATCATAATATGTTCTTGTATACTTATCCTCAATGTATATCATTGGTTTATGATTGGTATTTTATGTTTTCCTAAATCTCGTTACAATGATTTCTTTATAAATCCTTTTATACCAACTGTATTGACAACAATACATGTATGCTGAACCCAATTTCTTCTTCATTACATACCAATAAGATACAAGAAGACATATCCTAAAGAAAATAATATTTTAGTAGTCTTCATAAACTAGATACATACATGATCCGAAAAAACTACATTTAAATGAAAATTAAAAGTATTCACTTTAATAATATCATATTTTCTCTAAGAAATACTTGTATATTATAATAGTAGTCTACATGTATTACTAGAAAAGGAAAAAAAATAAGGGTTATATCAAATGATCAGTAAAGGTTATTTATAGTATAATATATCATTAATCAATAAAAATAGTATAAATGGAAAGGTAAATAACTAAATGAACATTCAATTTAAATAACTTTACCATATTGATAAAATAAGGAATAATCAATATCAGAAGGATAATTATTTAAAATATATTACACTGAATAAAAAAATGAGGCTAAATGCATCTAGAGAAATATCATTTTGAAAATGACATGGATAAGTATAACTAAATTATTAATGAAGTAAATACATAATTATTTGATGCCATGTAAAATGAACATGATAACTCTACCATTAAGACCTTTCATAATATGGTTTTATGATATAGGAAAACCTCATTTAATTTCACCTTATTGAATTGAACCATACTTCCTACCAATTCCTCTAATAGTTATTAACAATTATGCCCCACCAATCACTTAATTGAAATTGAAGTCCTTATATATCAAATAATATATTTAATATATACGAATTATGATTATAATCAAATATATATATTTAGTAAAGAATAAAAATTTACTATTATTTACCCAAATAAAAAATAACATTCTATTTCAAAAAAAGTATGTAATGAATATATATTCTTTATGAAATTAACATATACATTGAAAATAATATTGATATTTATGGGAAATTTAATTTCCATTGATCATTGAAAATTAAATAATCCAAGGAAAAGTTAATGACATTAAAAAATGAATATATAATGTAAATTTTAATACGTTCCATGATAAAAATGACCATAAACCATATATATAAATAATAAGGATAATATAAATCCAAAATATACGCATTGGAATAGTAATAAAGGCGTTTTTTAATGATGAAAATAAATACCATAAAAATATAAATAAGAAAATTCTTGATGAAAATATAGTTTTTATTTTCTAAATACAAATTTAAAAATAATGGTTCAAATAATTTTTAGAAAAAAATTTCTTTGAAAATAATCATTGGAAATTACAATGGAATCATTGAAACAATTGGTTTTATTAATAGCACTAAACTCCTTACATGTTGAGTATATTAAATTGTTTTGCATTCAAAATTTTGTTAAAAGACAAATATACCTTGTTTTGAAAATGGATTAAATATTCCATTAATTTTTTTTAAAATAAAAATTGGCAAGATCTTATTTAATATATAAATTTCAAAAGGATAAATCCAGTTTTTAATAACATATTTAGAAAAAATGGTTTTGGATGAAAATAGATTTCCAACCGATGAGAGAAATAAATTTAGATTTTCTTAAAAACATGTCCCCATACATTTAATAGATAAAAGAGTGAAACAATGATAATAATACTTTAAAATATAAGGAATATCTAAAGGATTAGATAATTAAAAGTTTTTATTAGAAAAATATCAAATAATAAACATTATCTATTTGAATGAAATTGTGAAATAAACCCTTTCAATGATCATAACATTGAAGTTATGATTAATCCACGAATTGATTAAATGTATAAAATGTATAGGCACATAAGACAATTAGAAATATAAGATAATATAAATAATTGAAATAATAGACATAATCATAGCATGATATAATCAATTAACATGAATATTAAACAACTACCTAGAAATTGAGTTAAGAAATACTTTACAAGCTGGTATCTTTTAAGTGAAATGTGCAAGAATGAAATTATTCAAATTAAAATATAATATAACATGAATTATTATGGAATAATGATATTACATTTCAAATGGTTTATATGTAAACCATAAAAAATATTACATTCACAATAATAAAGTATTCCTCAATGATGGAAAATTTAAACGAAGCCGCTTACCTCACACTACCATTTGGTCTGATATCATTTAAACTCTTATATAGTTATTTTAAGAAGGTTACTAAAATATAAAAGAAACATTTAAATATTAAAATGTATTAATATTTTCATTTTTAACATATTTTCACCCATATATTAATTAGGTTTCATTATTTTCTCTATTTTGGGTGTAATTTCTTCGTTTTCTCATAGATGTTTTATTTGGAAAGATATGATTCTTGCACATATTATATATTAAAAAAATATATAGAATCAGAATAATGAAATAATTATCATATTTATATATCATTTATAATTTTTAGACTAATCTTGATATATTATTTTCATTAGTGAAGTAAGTTAATACTGTGGAAAAGGTAGGTCGTACATATGCATGGGTTAAAATTAAATTTTTAATGATCTTTAGGGAATTGCGGTAGGTAATAAATTATACTTATATAAATATAATGATATCATAAATACAATATTATTTCCTCAAATATACTTATATATATCAGCTTTGTGGTGTGGTTATTAAAAGATATTGACATTGCTTTGTAAAGGTAGTAGTCCACATGTACACGAACAATGTTATCACCTTTACGTGAGGGAAAATGTAATAATTAAAATAAAATATGTTATTTTTTAATGATATATATGTTCTCAATATGAAAATTATGTTATCATATCACATATATTCATTAACATTATTTTCATTGTAATTATATGTTAGGTGGTTGGGGGATCAATTACCCTTAAACACACACAAACACACCACACACACAACCCTGAAAGAAAGGTTATATACCCCCAAGGGATAAACCACCCAACCATATAATTTTCATTAGATCATATATTTTTGACCCAAAGGCCTAGTGGGCATGAATCCAATAACATGGTCAATAGGCCCCAAATTTTTTCCCAAACACCCATTTTGTGAATATTACCCAACTACTATAGTACCAACTATAGTATCACCACTACTACAGTACTCACTATAATACCCTCTATTGTAATAGTGTCACCCACCACACAAAAATTCGCACTGGTGCTATAGTATCCACCACTACTATAGTACACACTACTTCTATAGTACCCGTCGTTGCTACAGTACCCATCGTTGCTACAGTACCGTCACTGCTATAGTACTATTACCGTACCCTGCACCCAATGAGTTTTGAACCCCAAACCTCATGTAGTATTACTTTATTTTTTACCCCTAAGCAAAACCCAGATATATTACCATATCTAATTTCCATGTAAATCATTAATGAAAAATTAATTACATGGCATCATGAGGTAGTAGTCCACCATAAAGGAAAGAAACATTATCATATCCCCTATGAAATGGAATGTAAAACATTATATAAGATATATTTAATAAATATGTATCATTATGTTATAAATATATCATATATATATATATATAATTTTCATCAATCATCATACCCTAACATAATATGTGGTAATGGAAAACTAAATGACATTAGTTTGTGAGACAGTAGTCCACCGTACACATGAATGATGATTTCTGAACCCATTTGATAAAAGAGGGGAGGGGTGTAGGTCACTAATATATAAAAACAAAACATAATTATATCTAATATATTGAGGTAATTATATCATCACGGTTTAATAATTATTCAAGGAGGTGGTGGAATTAAAAAAATAAAAATGATTGACAACGAATGTTACATATTTCTTAAGTAACCCCATTAGGGTTGTAGAAAAATCCTAACAAGGATAGATTTAATAAAAAATATTATATTTTTATTTCATTTAATTTTGTATTTTATTTGGGTAGTTATTTTCATATAATAAATGGTTTAATGATGTGAATTAGGGAGGATAGGGGGTAGCGTTTTATAAGTGAGGTGAGTGGAACACTTGAAATTTTGGAAGAGAGAAAGGTGAAACCAAGTTTTTCAAATGAAAAAATGTAAAAAATAGAGTATTAATTAGATTTATACATAATAGATTATAAATATATTGATAAAAAATATTTTAGAATTTTTTTGGCCAATTTAACAGTTAACCTTTTAGGTTAACACCTAGTAAATCCATTTTTACCCTAACCTAGGTAAATAATTTTAACTGTTTTCCCTATTCATTTTAGTTATAAAATGTTTATCATAATAAATAATATAAATTATTATGATTCCATATATGGAAAATATGTTTACAAAATACTTTCAGAAAAGTGTAAAATCATAATTCAATATTAATCCCAAAAAACGCAGCAAAAAGTGGGTTTTCAAAGAGAAAATGTTCAAAAGATTATAATATTTTTATTTCAAAAATCAATATAGATTGTATTATAAGGAAATAAATTTGATTATAATTTATGTAATTGAAATAATTTTTCTTTATGAATTATTAAAAATTTAATTTAACCCTATAAAATATTTAAATGAAAAAGATGATTTAAATAAGTTTTTTTGTATTTTTTACTATTCATCAAAAAATAATCATTTGAAAAACACCACAAAAACTCAACTAAGGTAATTTTAATATTATAATTTCCAAAAAGAAGATATTTTTAAGAAATCATATTTACAAATTATTTAAAATTATTTTTGAATTATGTGCGCAAAGCATGACTAAGTCATCCATTAGAAAGAATATAGTTTTATCACAGAACATTTCATTTTCATTTAAATGACTCTTATTTTAGAAATAATCATTTAATAACCATGAATTTCATAATTTAGTTAATATTGTTCATACATTCCAAAAAATGGCCACATTATAATGGGATACTATGTTATGGTTCATTTTTATTCACGGGGTTTTATTCCAAATGCTATCAACGAAATTAAATTTATATTGAAAGAATTTTTTGTAATGTCTCAAGTGTTATATCTTATTCTATCATTAGTGGTTCATGTTATAGATGCTATAAAAAATAATTTTCTTCTTTAAAAATTTTATTTTGTTAAAGATGGATATATATATAAAGGGTTTTTATTTTCCTTATTTCAAAATATTATAAACTACTTACAAGAAAATATTAATAGGAATTGATTATTACTAACTTCTAAATTTAGATACAATAGAAAATTATAATTTTAACTTTCATATATAAATGTATCTTACATGATGGGTTTCTAAATGGATCTATCCTTCTATACCATTTATGTGGTCAGCTCAAGTCATAGAATATTTCTCTCTCCAACTTTACCCAGAACGTTATAATTATTCACATCTTTCTTTGGTGATCTTCATAAAGATCAGTATGAAGGATTCAGTGAAATTTATGTTTGTATGAAAAATGTAATAGAACATGGAATTGATAAAAATAAAATTTTTAATCCATGAAAATTCTATTAATATATATTATATGGTTTTATTGGTCACCCCATACTAGTCGTCTTTCCGAGGACAACATGAATAGGCAATGTTTAACTCTATTCGGTGATTTTTTTATACTTCCCCAAAACATCAAGGTAAAACACGTATATATATATCAGATATAATTGAGAGTGGTTCTCTCTGAATCCATTTTACTAGTAAAATTTATAACATGGTGAGATGATCATGGGAGAAATCTTTACTTATTGCAATGGAATGTTATAATTTTTATGGCCATCAAGTATAACTCTAATAAATTTTTTAGATAATATTTCATGGGGAATCCCATGATGAATCAAATTTTGATAGCCCCATTTACATTATGGTATTGGTATTTTATTTGTAAAATTCTCTTATACATGTGTATCTCAAACATAACATGCTAAAATACCTTTCATCAAGATACATACTCTAAAATATCCATTTTCATTTTTCAAACAAAAAATAATCATTAAAATCTATATAACTCTTCATACATTAATGATCGATAGCGACTAAAAATTTATAAACATAAAGTAATATCTCATTCATCAATTATAATTCTGAAGGAACATAAACACTATTTACAAACCTTATCATTTCATTATAATTATTGTAGAACTCAAGGTCATTCCTCATCTTCTTTTTCAGATCAACATCTTCCTTGTTCAACTCTTTAATCCACACATTAATTAATTATTGGATATTAACATAATATAGATATGATATATCATTAATAAATATAATTCTAAATTATATCATATTCTAATTTATAATTATTGGATATCATTCAATTCATATCATAGAAAAACAATTGTGGTTCTTCTGACTCAGAGCATTCACTACCTTGTTTGTTTCCCAAGTTGGTAATTTATTCAGAATTTATTATCATTAATAAAATCATACAATATACTTTAGAACATATCATACTCTTTCTATAATAATATATAATTAATTATTTTATGATCTAGATATTTTCTACATATATCACCATATAGAAAATCCCTCTATATTTTTAACGTAAAAAATTATAATTTCAATTCCAAATCATGATTTTGGAAAATTTTCTCTTCAATTTTAAACTACCATGTGGAATAAGATATTTGAATATAATTCTTCATCATTCCATATACCAGTACCATCATTGATTTATTACAATAGGTCATAACACCTTCTCTACTCTAGGGTAGTGTGAGAACAACTGAACTAACCAATCTTCTATTTTTATTTGGAAATTTTCCTCACATTCATCAATACAATATAATGTTTTTCCATTCATTGTAAACATATAATATTCCAAGATATACCTGATAAATATCTTTTTTTATCACATATATTATCCAGAAAATCAATGAAAACTATCGATACCAATCACCATGGTTTTTATGAACCATTTATCAAACAATTCCACATTTCATGGATCTATCAAGATACCCTCTCTTGAGATTATATGATCAAAGAACGAAACATTTTAAAGGCATAATTATCATAGGATGAATTTGGAATAATAATTACCCTTTTTCACGGGATTCAAATAAATACTACAATAATATTAATGTATGCCCTATCTCTTAGATTATATAATACAATTTTCTACAAATACTTATACAAATAGATCTAGGTAACCTCTAAAGACACTATTCATTTCACACATGAATATATTTGGGGTATTATTAATTTTATATAGAATAAATATAAATTTATAATGACCATAACCCTTAAAAAACATTTTCATGGGTATTTATCCCTTTTACAATAAATGATATATGGAAGAAATTTCAATTAATGAATATTATTGATCCTTGCATAGTAAAAAAAAGAATTCCCAAATATGGGTTGGAGGATTTGTTTTATTTATATTGATTTTGTTAATTTATTAATAATCAATTCAATGATACATTGATCAATAAATATTATATTTAAATAGAATTTGTGCACCGCTTGGTGATGGACTAGGGAAAATGAATCCTACATCAAAATTCTCTTTATGTTTTTTCAATAATTCATATTACTCTATCAAAACTATTCAATATGAAGTATTTTAAGTCACTGTATCATAAGTTTTGAGTTCAACTGATATTAAACTTAATGATGGAGGGGAAGACAATGAATTTTTTCAAGAAATTCATCACGATATTCTAGAAATGGTTTCTTATAATTGAAAATGGGTTTCTCCACAATTTTTTTGTAATAAATATCTATCAAGAATATATATTAAGTATTATATAATAAAATTATTTTCCATTGTATGTTAATATTCATTATCACATAAGAATATAATAATATTTTGATTCAGAATATGAAATTTTATAGCTCTTATATTTAAATTCATATAGGGTCTATGAATAATCGAATTCATTAATAAAATAAAATTAAATTATAATAAAGAGTGAATAATTTCCTGTATAGATAGATATTCCTTTTGAAATTTTTCATATAAGATCTCCACCTATATGATAAATAGATTTCAATGAGGAGTGTTATGAAAGTATGTTTCAGAAGAAATGAGAAGTTTCAGGTTGGTCGATAACATTAAAGGTGCGATTAGAATTATCAAGGACATGGTGGATAATATCAATACGAAGTCATTGGGATCTAAAACAATGATAAAGTTTGACATTGATACAGAATATGATCAGATGGAGTGTGGATACATTCTGAAGATGATGTTGACAGTCGATATAATGAAGTGGGTCTAACATTTGGATTTCATGTTCTATATGCCTCTTTTGATCTTGTTTTCTCCTATAGAGACATGTTTTTGGATTAATAAATTTTTTTTGTGACATACAACAACATTAATCATTATCACCTATCTTATTAAATATAGCTTTTTAGGATCTTAATAAAAATATAAAATGTGAGATTAAGATAGGGTACGTCCTTCATTTTAGAAATAGGTATTGGACTAGTATGGTATGTCACCATAGGTTTGATAATTATATATTGTTCTTCAAAATGATAGGATAATATATGTTGATAAATTAATCACCAAAATGAAGAACTATGAAAATAGCAGTGGGAAGTTGGTCAATCATATGAATAGTTGGGTTTATATCTAAATGGGTTTCTCAACTCATTATGTTAAAGAAATTAAGGATTGGCAAGGCATGGAAAAAGAGACCTTATATTGGAGTATTTATGAGCTCCAATTTCCAATGAGATAATAAAAAAGGTAATTTTGATTACATAATCAACTAAATCACATATCATTTATGTAACTTGAAGAATCATATCCACTAATTTTGGGGGGAATTATGTTTCTTAATAGAATTCTAACATCCATACTAATGCACATGTTTTCAGTCATCAGAGAAACCAAAGGTATAACTTCCATGATTGAAATAATTACGAATTCTTTCATGTGGTATCATAAATAGAAGTGGTAGTGTTATTGGTGTTCATTGAAAAGTATAGGGAACAAATTTTTTGGGTGTTGTGTCAATTTGAGAATCGTGGTGGAGGACATGCAATAAATCATCCATAGAATTCATTTGTCATTAATGAAGTAAAGCTTCAATGAAAAAGCATCATCAAAGACACATACGTGATGTAGTTTGGTTGTTGGGGGAGAGTAGTAGATTATATTCAAGGATGGAATACTTCATGTTAGTATGATTTAAGATGATGATAAATAATGTATGATGAGTTTTAGGGATGGGTAATATCTGTTTTTGGAAGGAAAAATGGGATGGTTATACACTCTACATTCTAATATGCCCATTATTTTTTATGTATTTCTATAAAAGAGAATGCCCCTTGTTTTGGTTAATGTTACCCTTGATGAGGAATAGAAGACCATTCCAAATATTATCCATATGGTTTATGATCTTAACATGTGTTATTTCTCATAGTCATCATCGAGTCTCTTAAATATAAAGGATTTTGGCTCTTTGGTGAAAATGGTTCGAGAGATAAATGAGCGGGAGAATAGAAATTGGTGTTCAAAAATCCCCAAAAGATGGACTTCCATGTCTGGATATCATTAAAAAGGATATTCTATCTAATGATAATTATCAAAATAAGGGTATCCACATGTAATCAATTTTTTGGTGTTTTAAAATTCAAAAATAGGAACCAACCTAGAAATTTTTTTCATAGAAGGTGGCTGGGAATGATTCATTGGTGGTACTGTTGGATAGAAATTGTGAATTTTAGTTTAGGGTGATTCTAGATTATACTTTATATCATATATCGTAGTAGGGAAAAATAATTTTGGAAACTATGTCAAATATCATGTTATGATATTTATTGTGATATTATATGTGAATTGGGAGGAAAGGAATAAAGTTAATGAAGGAATACTTAGTTCTTTTATTTACATCTAGGTTCATGTGACTTCTTTGGAGTAAGAGATCAATGTTATTTCTTTAGGTGGAGTCACCACAAATGTGAATTAGGGGATACATACATGAGGCTTATCTAACAAATCAGAAAATGGTAGGGCTCTCTAAGGGAGGATGGTTATGTTGAACCTACCCAAAACGATTTTGAAGATAAATCATGATGGGTCATGTATACAAGGTGTTATAAGGAGGGTTATCCTCGATTATAATGATAGGGGATCTATAATCATTGGTTTCCATTCCTTATATAGGGATAAATAATCCATTATAATTGAGAAAATATCATTATATAATGGTATATCCCTTTATAGTATCTTCAACAACACTATTAGAATGGTGAAATTGGATTAAAATTTTCACACTGGCTTCTTTTGGAATAATTTCAATGTTCCATGGTCTATTTTAAATCTCATCCCAAAATACAAGCTACACATTCCCTATTGCATGGAGGTTAGTCATACTTAAAAGGAGAGAAAGAATACGACTAAAATTTGGCTAGTATATGAGATACCAGTGATAGTATAATTATTTATAATTTATTGGTTCTCTACCATAAGATAAAAACAATATTTTCCATGGTGATCCATTAATTACAGACTACATTAGTCATCACTATGTTTTAGTGAAGATGTAATGAGAAGACAAATCTATGTCAGTGATAATAACAAGATTTATAGGAAGGACATTACCATAAAATTTTGTCAAAGATGGGATATAAACTTGACATGTTATAACCTTACAACTAAGAGTTATTACTGGTAACTCATCATATAATCATTGAAGTGGGGATTTTATACTGAATAAATATTCTTTATATATTAAAGTGTTAGTATATCTAGAATGAAAAAAATTATTTTAAATTATAGAGTGGATAATAAGTATACCTTTCACCACATAGTTCTCATTTTCCATATCAATATTTATGATCACATGAGCTTTCTATTTTTCTATATTCTTAATATGTTCTTGATGACTATTATTTTTATTAACCCAAACATTCCTGCACAAATATCTTTAATTTTTAAACTCCCTGTAATTATAGCATTGTATTATGTGTGTCACATTATTTTATTCTTTCTACCTAACATCAAATGTCACCTTTACATAACTTTAACATTCTATTTTTATTTTCATTCTTTTATAAATTAAAAAACCATTAAAAAACTATTAATAAATTTATTCTATTCTCATTTAAACACTTATGAAATGAAGGTAGATTAATTTTCATTCATATATGCTTATTATTATCATTATTCCTTAATGATTTCATCTTTATCTTTTTTTAGTATAAAACAATGTAAAAATCAATATTCTTCTATCTCCCATTCCAAAACCAGAGAATGTCAAATGAATTATTTATAGAAATCAAAATCCATTATAGGTAATTTCAGTTAGAGACATTGTAACACATAACTAATGAATCCTCCACAAATTTCTCAAGGTCAAGGAAAAAAACCAAAGTATTCCATACAATTCAGGTGAAATTTTCCCCATATATACTAATTAATTCCTCATCCATCTACTTTAGATCTATAAATTTACATTATATTATTATGAAAAAGGGTTTTTGAAAAATAATTACAGAAGATATCCTTCATAAAATCATACCACATTATTGATTCAATTTTCTCTTATTTCCAGGTAATCTTGATAATTTGATACCATTTGTCAACTTCACCTTGAAAACGATTCATTGAAAAAATAGATTTTTCATAGTTTTAGTATTGGAGAATAGATAAAATATTTTCTATAGAATTGAAAAATTTCTATGATATAGGTGGATCAAAGGTATTGTGGAATGTATTTGGAAATTTCTATATAAGATTATTAATCATGATTGTTCCATCCATTGATTGTTTTTTAGTTAAACATGACTCAATTTACCATTAATATCATGAGTGATATAGATGATAATTGCTATAATATTTTTCATCCAATTTCCCTTTTTAGTTGGAAACTCAAGAGAATGTTTGTTTCACCAGATATAACATATTTTTAATCAGATTCCTCATAGTTCTAGACATTGACTAAAACCAAAAAACATAGTGTGGGTATCAGAGATCAAGAAACACTATAACAAACATTTTACTATAAAAATATTTCTTATGCTTTTTATATATAATGAAACATTAACTTAACCAATGTGAGTTTAAGTTAATATATTAACTCTATTAATGTCATATGGTTTTATAGGTTTTATATTCATATTTATAAAAACATTATAATGAGAATAAGAATTAAGATGCACATATACATTATGAGTGTCTATTTAGTTGTGTATCCTTAGTCCCCCTCATTTTTCTTCAAGTAAAGATTGAGTTTGTACTCAACTATCCTTTTTTTGTGTTTACCCCATGGTGAATATATTTCATATCCAAATATAATTTCCAATATATTGATAGGAATTTCATTTTTGGGAAATCATACATTATCTAATTTACAAACAACACATGTTGTGATCCTACACAAAGACATATATATTTTCCCCTCAATGTTATCTAAAACTAATTTATAAAAATAACTAAACACAACTCTAATACTACCTTTTTGAATCCAAATAAACAATATATAAATTTTACATAATTTTAGATGAATATTCAATAAATATCATAATAGTACATTTTCTAGAACTATAAATGTTTAGGTTCATTCAAAACTAGATACAAAAGAATCTTATGTCTAATATAAAAAGAATTGTTTCAACGAATCTCAATTATTTAATGGAGAAATATGAATGTAAGTGGAATATATTTTATTTAATCAGATCATGAAAATATGTTGTACATCTAAAGAAGATATTGTTCTCTCATTAAGAGAGGGTATACATTATAGAAAGTATTCTTTCCTTTAAGGGTAATAAATTTTAATGTCTTATGTGCACTAGAGTCTTTTATCCCTTCCAATTTTATATATTAAATATGTAATAACATATTTTGTTGTGATTTATTAATTTATCCCCTGATCATGACCGCCTTTTGAACATCTTATTTATGTCCTTTTTGTTTAATAAAAATATTCATATGTGAAAAATTATAAAATTAATTGATATATAATAACTAAAATCATTACTTATTTCCTTTGTATAGGAAATAGAAGAAATGATGAGATAAAATTTTCATTAATGGTAAAAATGGGAGATACCCCTCAATTATTATTGATGAGTATAAGAAAAAATAAGGGTGAGAAAACATTATCATAACATATGAAATTAATACACAATCCATCAAATATTTTTAATCATGAATCATATAATAAGGCTTTTTATTATAAAATAAATAACTTTTAAGAGTGAATAATAACTAATAATCAATCATGTCTCATGAGAACATATCATAACCTAAGACATATGTTTTTGCAACACACATAAAAATAAATATTCAATTCCTTTATCAAAGTATCACACGAAAGACTATCATATTGGATAGTGTTCACCTATTTACATCATCTACTTAGTAATTGGCCACTCATAGTACTATTTTATTTGATAAATCATTCTATTGGACTAGGTTAACTCCCCATTCCTTTTTATATTATCTCATGAGAAATCAATATTTTCCTAATGTATTTAAGGGATAAAAATTTTATTCCCCAACATTTAATAACAGAAAACTTGATTATATGTTACATATGAATATAAAACAGTCAGTAATTCATTATATCATAACCATTATAAAGGAAACATGTTTCATAAATATTCCATAATTTCATCACAGTAGAACATAAGTAAAATAAAGTGGTTGCATAATGATTTTATTATAATATAATTAACCCATGAAAAGGAAAATGGTTTTATAGAATCATACTAAGATAATAATAAGCCATATTGAGAATTAAATTTGATTATATCATAATATAGTTTTCTTAGTTATGCATGAAACATCTTTAAGAATTTTCACATATATAAAAAATACTTATAGAAGTTAATTTAAAATTTTCTTTGAAAATAAGTAAAATATCATTTTTAATTCTATGTATTTGATAAATTAAATTCCTATAATAGTGTAAAAATAAAATTAATTTAAAATTATATTAGATACTTGATAAGGAATATTCAAAGAGAATAATAGTCATTACTGTGAAAAAAAATGAGTCCAATAAATTTTATAACAAGGATTCCATTTACAGTTTTTTTATAAAAATTTATAAATAGACAATTCATAAGAAATTATAATTGTTTCTAAATCATTTAATTTAAATTTATATATGGTTTAAAATGACATTAAATAATAATTTTATCATCGAAAATTTAATTTCTAAGACTTTTTAATGCATATAAACATGGAAGAAAATTTTCATTAGCGGAGGAAGAAATAAGGTCGGTCTTTCATAAAAAAATACCTTGATCATTTTATGTATGAATGATATGGAAATTATAGTATTATGTGAAAATTATTATAATAACAATAAAAAATAAAATAAATATAGTTTAAAGTATATTATCTATAAAATATTTCTAAATAGAAATATAGTGTAGAAAATCTTGAAAAGAAATTTGATTGTAATAAAATCATTCCCAATATACCTCCATGAATTTTATGAATTAAAATGTCCATTAAAATAAATAATAATTTTTAATAGAGAAACATTATAACAATATTAATGCACAACATAATCTATATCATCCCTTTAATATTTCAAATTTTCTTTTTACTAAAATTTCATAACTGAAAAGCACTATTGAGTGAATATTAGTCAGTTTCCATGAATAGTTCATCTCAATAGTTCTATTCATTTCACATTTATAATAGTTTAATAACAAAAAAAATATAAACAAATATTCACGAAAAAAACATAATGATAAATAAAAACTAAAAAATTATTTTCATTAGAAATATTCATGAAAAAAACATAATGTTAAATATCTATATAATGCGGAGATAAAAAATTAATTGCATCAATTTGTCTAGATGGGACCCACCTATGCAAGAGTGATGTTATCACTTTTTGGAAGATGGATGAAAATAAACATAAAAAAATTCATGGTTAAAGAAACATAATCATATAGTATATATTAGAATATTCATTTAAATATATACTAATGACTATAAATTATAATATTAAATGAAAAAAAATCCCATCGCTTCATATAGGTGGTAGTCCACAAATGTGCACAAATAACCACATCATTTTCCAAAAAAATGAGAATGATATATAAAATGAATATACCATTAAAATAAAAATATATCATTAAATAAATATAAGGATTATAACATATTAATATGGTTATATTAATTTTTTCAGATTTGTTAAATAATGAAGCTTGAAAAAGATTCTTATAAACATATACCTTTTATTTTGGTATCCTCCTTTAAAAGGCTTCTTCTGGATTATAGGATGGGTATTTTGGGATGAATAAAACCTAAAAGTTATTGATAAGGGTTTTGGAGAGTATTTGAGAAGATATTATTCATGATAGAGGGCTCAAGTGGTGTGATGGAGGTGGGATATGAGGTGACCATTTATAAATGAGGTGCGTGGTAAACTTATAAAAACATGAAACATTATTATATAATATATTTCATTCTCGAGTGAAATGGAAGCCATATTATACAAATAATAAAATATAAAAATTATAATTTTGAAATACTATCAACAAATAAAAATATAGAAAGTGTTTTTTGATATTTTATTCCTTATCTCTTAAGTTAACCCCACTTTTAACCATGTTAACCCTTATAATGGTAATAATATATTTTTAATGATTATTATTCATTAAACAAAAAATTTATGATGAATGTATCATATTTTGTTAATTACAATAACTAAAAATATTTAGTCCATTCTAAAAGTTTCTATTACTATATATTACACAAATATATTTTAATATAAGTTCCCAAAACTAAACAAAACCCATTTAAAAAAATGAAAGTATAAGCATGAAACATGATTATTCTTATTAATTTCTTAATAAAAACATCATTTTATTGTAAAAATATTCTATGGAATATATTGTACACATATTTAGATAAAATAATTAATAAATTTAGATAGATTTAATTTATTATGATAAAAACACACTATATGGATATTTTTTTTTAAAAACACCTCATCTTACATTCAAATACTTCTATTTTTATTTATAACCAGTTGATAACAAATAAATAAATTTTTTAAAAGTGTAAAAAATTATAGTTTATTTATTCATATTCATAACCAGGAATCCAATGACAAAGGAATAACCATCACTTTTTATAATATCATTTCAATCTTATATAATAGTTTTTTTGAACTCATTGTTTCATGTAATGAAAGTTACAAAATTCATTAAACTTTTCTAATATATAAAGTGTTATATAATAATAGGGTGCTACACAAATTATCGAATGGGTTATTATTTTTTTTTTAAATATGATCCCTTAATAAGTTTTTTTCCCTCACTATACCTAATTTTTCATTCCTTGTATAATAAAAATGAATAAAAACATACGGATGAGTAGAACATGATCAAGTATAGTATACAAATTGAGAAATAATTAGAACTATTATAAAATAAGTTTCTTATGTTGGTGATCGGCAATGAAATTGAACCATATTATGTTGGAATTCTATAATTATTTGTTATATGTAATTTTTAATGTATGGTAGTGTTGTAAAATAATGATAGTTTCAAATTAATTTATATTAAATAAAACATTTAAATATATAATTTTCAATACTAGATAGATGAGTGTGGGTTTTTTTTGTAAGAACCGGGTTCTTATTTCTGAGGTACGGGTTTCTTCTTTTCACTTTACTTATGTATTTTTGAGAAAATATGGAAAAAGGGGAAAATTCCAAAATTTTTGGGATGTACACGCCGTGTACTTTGTCCACACGCCCTGTGGTATGAGTACACAGGGCGTGAGGCCCTGTCGGTGATGAAGGGTGTAGGAACAAACTACACGCCGTGTAGTGGTCCCTTACATGTCATGTAGTCATTCAGCAGGTGAACAGTAAGGTGGTGGCCAGCTGTGTGATAGAACACGCCGTTTACTCAAGGAGACACGCTATGTAGTCATGTCGGTAGATGAACAGTGCCACGTTGGTGGGAAGCCACCAGAGGAACAGTTAAAAAATGGGGATTACACGCCGTGTAATATTTTTTTTCGCTTAAAATGGGCAGTAGCCTCCCCTATTTACAGGGAAGCCATAGAACCAAATGGGAGCTCGGGAGAGGATGACCGAAAATTTGGAGATCCTCCAGGCGTTTTTCGGGAATCTATTTTTGCCTTGGACAATCTCGTTGGAACCGCACGGTTAAGCCCTCCACTCCTCTTAAACCATTCTTGCCAATTCTTCCCCAAACGAGATTTACTTACATTTAAACAGAAAATTCTTTTACCTTAGATATACCTCATTCTAGGATGATTCGTGGAATGTCGTTTGAGTCTACCAATCAGGGGTGTATAAGGTAGGTGGCATGGTGTTAATTCTTCCAATTATTGTGCGTTTTTTTTTTGCATTTTGTGTGTTTTTGTGCCACAAACCCATATTGGCGTGTCATGTGGTTGAGGCAGTGGATATTTTGAATACCTAGAATTATAGAGGTAATTAAATGTGATGTTAAAATGTTGTTTGGGATCATTTCTTGGATCCAGGAATATTCTGAGGGGTGCGTTCCTCTGTTTAGATATTTGGCCAGGATACCCTAGGGTATTCCATGTTTAATTATGAATTACTTTTTCCCTAAGAGGAATTTTATGTAAATTGCATGTTTATATGTTGGGCATGGCCCGGTTACCTATGCCTGAGGGCGGTGTTTACTATAGCTGGAGGGCATGAATATATTAGCCTGGGGGCGATGTTCTATTTCACCTGAGGGCAACCTTTAGTGCCTAAGGGCTTGACTTCTGTGCCTGAGGGCGACACTTCATATGCCTGAGGGAGAGATTCGGTTATGCCTATGGGCGAGATTCTGAATGCCTGAGGGGAGATTCTAATTACTTGAGGGTAAGGTTTTACTTGTCTGAGGATGCTGACTGATTACATAGAAATTCACTATGGTGGTTTCTTAATAATAATTAATGAAATGGATATTAAAATGGAAATATAACTGGTAAGTTAGTTACTTTTGAGTACTGCTTAGTTTATTTCATTTACTTTCGGACACCGTTGTTTCATGTTTACACATAGTTGAGCACGGGCCTTTGGTGGGTGCCTACTGGGAATTTATTTCTCACACCCTGTTTGGGTCCCACTTTTTGGCCCAAACTGATTACGTTACTACAGGTGTAGATAACGACAAGGTTCCTTATACAAATACTTGATTGCTGATGGAGTGTAGGATAGCATGGGATTGAGCATTGGTTCGCGATGCCATTTTCTGTTCTGTTTTACTTTTATATACTTGTACTTTAGTTGTATTTTACCGGATTGTATTGTTGTGTAACATGTTCTGACTTCATTCTTATAATTTGAGGCATGTTGCACAATTTTATATACTGTTTGGCTATATCTACTGCAGTTGGTTATTTTAGTTGTGTATGGTTTACTGCTTCCATTGTTGTATGTTTATTTATATTCCACTACGCTACACTTTGACAAATGAGGTCATAGTTTCCCCACTATCAGACCTAGGCCCTCGCTGCTAGTCGGCATCCTCTGGCGTTTGGGGAAATGCGCTTGAGGTCACGTGGCGAACTGGGTTCGGGGAACCCATTGAGTGGCACCTAGAATCAGGATGTTACAAAGTGGTATCAGAGCGGTTCTTTTCTTTGACTTACTATTTAGATCCTTATTCAGGGACAGGAAGGAAAGGTAGTTGGTAATAAGCTATTCTTGGGCGTAGCTAACCCGTGTACAGGGAAAATCAAATTTATCTCGTATTGCAATTTTACGGATTTTGCAATTTACAGATGATTTGTTTTCACCGAAGGGTGACACACTCATGATGGTGCTGTTTATATATTATCTATGGGTTCCATTTAGTTGCAACCCGATGAGATGAGGGTATTACATCTCATGCATCATTTAGGAAAATTCTAGAAATCCCATTCCATGCATAGTTTCCATGCCATCTAGGTGCATTACAAATTGCATGTTGTTGTGATAGTTGTTGTGCTAGAAAAGCATGCAGCTGTGATAGCTGCTTGATCAATATCTGTTATTTCATAGGGTATTTTTGTATGAGTCGGATTGTAGAATGAATTCCAATCATTGGTTTTTTGGGAGTATGGTCCCCCATTTACCGGTGTTTGGTGGATCATTGACTGTTTATTTTGTTATAACACAGATAAAGCTGTCAAAATTTGATTCGTGGGGAGTATGGGCCCTCACGAATCGGAATTTTACACATATGTGTTGTTTTCCATTGTTTTCTGGGTTCCGAGGATGTTTCTGAGGTATACTATCTAGAATCCTAATATACACACCGTGTAATAAAGTACACACGCCGTGTCTGTTCTTCTGTTTAGGAAGAAAAATAAACTTTTTATGTACACGCCGTGTGCCCAGAGTAAATGCCATGTAGTATCTTCCCATGTCACAAACTGTGTGGGCGGCGACATGGGGAAGGGAAGAGCTAAGGGCAAACATGTCGTGTAGTTCTGTACACACCGTGTAGTGTTTTCCCAGTGTCCGTCGTGTAACTACAACACATGCGAAGGAACCCTTAAGACATACACTTCGTGTTCACTGTGGAACATGCTGTGTAGTATAACCTGGGAACCTGGCCGTGTGACGAACAACACTGGTCGGGGTAATCCTTTCGAGTACACGCCATGTATATATTGAACACGCCATGTAAGCCGGTCGTGTAACTAACAACACAGGTCAGCGGAGCTCATCTAGTACATGTCGTGTACCTATGGGACATGCCATCTAGTCTTGTCCAAGGACAGACCATGTGGAGTAATCTGTGTGGCTGGGAAATGAGGTGGTGTACACACCATGTGTGGGTGAAACACACCATGTGTGGGTGTAAAATTCCATGTAGTGTCATGCCGAGTGGTCGGTCGTGTCACAAGCCACACGGAAAGTTGGAAAAAACACCACACACACCGTGTACATAGTCTACATGATGTGTAGTTTTGTTCAAATGGGATCCGTGTGGCTTAACTGTGCAGAAGGACCCAGGCAGGGGAAGGGGAGTCAAGTACACACCGGGTAGTCAGTATACACGCCGTGTAGTCTTGTTTTGCAAAATTTTAATGCATTTTTCCTCTTTTTTTCTTTTGTGTTTCTTCATTTTTGGTCTTAATAATCTTGTTCTAAGGCGTTTTTTTGACCTAGTAGTGTCATGCCGCCTAGAAGACCACGCGTTGTTCACCAGGAGAGCGATGATGACTAAACTCCGGAAATGGTGGGCCATGGGATACCTGTTGATCCTCCAGTAGAGACAGATGTAGTTCCAACCATTATACCGGACATAGGCATGAAGGCTCAGTTCTGTGAAGGCTTTATGCGGTTCATACAGACCTTTCAGGGAGCACTGCAGGCTGCCACATCCATGGATGAGCTGACTCGTATCTTTCAGAAGTAGCATCCGCCTACATTTTCAGGGTATGGCAGACCACAGGCTGTTGAGTCTTGGCATGGATTGATTCAGACTATTTTTGAGCATCTTGAGACGCCTCTAGGGCATAGGGTCAAGCTCGTGAGATATATGCTTTGTGATTCCACCAAGATGTGGTGGGATGTTACCACCCAGTCAGATCATCATAGAGACATGGCATGGTAATATTTTTAGGCAGTCTTCTATGAATTCTTCTTCCCAGAGACACTAAGGGAAGATAGAGCTCGAGAGTTCATGAATTTGCAGCAGGGCGCTATGTCGGTGATGGACTATTCTTCTCACTTTACTGATCTTCAGTGTTTTTCACCCATGTTGGTGGGTGATAGACGCTGAGGGCCAGGAACTTCAAGGATGGTCTTCGGTATAACATCTGAGCACTGCTGATTGTTTTCAGTTTTCCTACTGTACATGACATTGCAAACCAGGCACTAATTACAGAAAGGAACCTGTAGGAAGCTAGTGGGGTGGGCCAGGGCGGTTCAGCACTAGTTTTTGATACATTTTCTTTTGGAAAGAGGAAGAGACTGATGGATTTCTCACATGGTGGCAGTACCAGCTAGGCAGTCTCTTCAAGTGGCCCGATAAAGTGCTACCAGTGTGGTGAGGGGCACAAGAGACCGCAGTGTCCACAAGACCCAGTGGAGTGCTGAGCTTGCGGCAATATGGGTCATCTACATCGCTTTTGCAGGGCATTTCCACCGATGGATAGTGGGAGGGGTTCGGTGTAGACTCCACATGCAGGAGTAGGACCAGTGGATTCTTACCAGTCGGGGAATTGGAATAAGTCAGGGTGTGTTGGAAGAGATGGTGGTCATGGCCGTGGTAGCTAGACCCCAGGATCTCAGAGGCAGTAGGGTGGGACAGCTCAGGGTAGTCAGGTTGTGTCGTAGGGCCACAGCACTGGGCAGACATATGCAGTGCAACAGACCCAGTATGAGCAAGATCCCAGACCTTCGACAGTTAGAGGTACTATTTTAGTAGCCTCTATCTTATTTTCAGTACTTTCTGATATGGGTGCGACACATAGTTTCATATCTGTACCTGTAGTGGAGAGCCTTGGGCTCTGTGTTTCTACTTATTCTGATTTCATAATGCTAGACACTCCATTGGGGACTAGAACGGCTGGTGTGCGTCAGTGCAAGGAGTTCCCCCTTGAGGTTGGTGGGTGTCACTTTCTTTGGGACCTCTATGTCTTTGAGATGACAGCTTATGACATCATTCTCAAGAAGAACTGGTTGCTTCTTTATCGAGCCTTTGTAGACTGCTATCATCGTAGTGTGAGTTTCACATCACCAGAGGGTGGAGAGTTTCTATACAATGGTGAGTGGGATGTTCAGGAAAGTCGAGCTGGACCAGAGCATTGTGGGCGAGGTGGAGTCACAACCCAGATTGTGAGTTTATATCTGGATGACCAGGGGACTTGTCAGACGGATTTCCCTCTAGTGGTTGATCATTTTAGGGATATCTTCCCGGACAACTTTTCCGGTCTTCCTTCGGAGCGTGAGGTGGATTTATCTATTGATCTTGTTCTAGGAGTAGTACTGATGTCCATTCCTCCTTATAGGATGGCTACACTAGAGTTACAAGAGATCAAGAGGCAGTTAGAGGAGTTACAGGAAAAGGGTTTTATCCGACCCAGTACTTCTCTGTAGGGTTCGCTAGTCCTCTTTGTGAACAAGGTGGACGGTACCCTGAGACTCTATGTGGATTATCGGAAGCTAAACCAATTGGCGGTTAAGAATCGATATCTCTTGCCGAGTATTGATGATTATTTTGATCAACTTTGTGGAGCACAAGTGTTCTCAAAGATTTAATTGAGATCAGGATATCATCAACTGCACGTTAGACCATCTGATATACCTCTCACGGATTTCAGAAGTAGGTATGGTCTGTATGAGTATGTGGTTATGTCGTTCCGACTCACTAACGTGCCAGCAGTTTTCATGGCTCTGATTAATCGTGTGTTCCATCCTTATCTGGACTCTTTTATGGTAGTATTCGTGGATGACATCTTAGTGTACTCTCACACTCGACATGACCATGCCACCCATCTTGAGATCGTATTAAGTACACCAAGAGAGCATCGTATATATGCTATGCTCTCAAAGTGCCACTTTTGGATGGACCAGATTAACTTGCTAGGTTATATAATCTCAAAGGAAGGAGATTTAGTAGACCTAGAGAAGGTGAGGGCAGTAGTTTCCTGGGAGCAGCCTAAGAACGTGTTTGAGATACATAGTTTCTTGGGGATGTTTGGTTACTAAATGCATTTTATACAGCACATCTCCCACTTAGAAGCATCTTTGATGGGATTGACTAAAAAGGATGTGAAGTTATTTTGGTCAGAAGCTTGCGAGACAGACTTTCAGGACCTGAAAGAAAAGTTGACATCAGCACTGATCCAAATACACCTAGTGCAGGGGGAGAGCTATACAGCTTACTGTGAATCATCAGGTATTTGGCTGGCAGCAGTGTTGATGCAGGGTGATGGAGTTGTTGCGTACAAGTCTCGGCGGGTAAGGCCATATGAAAGGAATTACCCGACACATGATCTCGAGTTAGCATAAGTTGCACATGCGTTGCGCTGTTGGAGACATTATCTACTGGGAGAACATTTTGTGGTTTTCACCAACCACAAAAGTCTCAAGTATATCTTTACTCAGCATGACTGGAATCTGAGACAGCGAAGGTGGGTTGAGTACCACCAGTCTATTGATTTTGTGCTTTCCTATACACCTCGAAAAGGTAATGCAGTAGCTGATGCACTGAGCATGAAAACTCAGATACAAGCTATGCAGGAGGCCAGTGATGAGTGGAGGCTTATGGCTTTGTTCTCTAAGATGCATTTAGAGGTGCACAACAGTCAGGGTAAAACTTATCTTTCATCTTTAGCTGTGACTTCTACCCTCTTGGATAGAGTGAGGATGAGACAACTATCTGATTCAGAAGGCCTAGTTCTATGGGAGTCAGTGGCAAGTGAGGACCCTCCTCCTAGTTGGACGATTGGCGGTGATGAGGTTCTGCATTTCCATGGACGAGTGTGGTTTCTAGGGGATATATGTGAGGTGATGATGCAGGAGTTTCATGCTTCATCCTGGGAAGTTCATCCTGGGGTTACCAAGATGTATTGTAACTTGAGACATCAGTACTGGTGGTCGGGTATGAAGAGGGATATAGCTGGTTTTGTTATGAGATGTTCCACCTATCAGCAGGTGAAGGCGGAGCATCAGAGACCATCTAGACTATTACAGCAGTTACCCATTCCAGAGTGGAAATGGGATGATGTCGCGATGGACTTCGTGACAAGGTTGTCAAAGTCACCTAGAGGCAATGATGTTGTGTGGGTTTTTGTGGACGGACTCCTGAAGGTAGCTCACTTTTTGTTGATCAAAGAGACATTCGGTGTTGACGAGCTCAGAATGTTTTATATCCGAGATATCATAAATCTTCATGGGGTCCCTCGTTCTATCATTTCAGATAGGGACACACGTTTTACGTCTCGTTTCTTGCATAGTTTTTAGATGGCACTGGGTACACAGGTGCTTCTGAGCACAACATACCACCCTCAGACCGATGGCCATTCAGAGTATAATATATAGGTGCTTGAGGATATGTTGCGTGCATACATCCTAGACATTGGGGGATCTTCAGAGAATCACATACCCCTAGTCGAGTTTGCCTATAATAATAGTTTTCAGGAAACTATTGAGATGGAACCATACGAGGCTTTATATGGTAGGGCATGCCGATAATCTTTGTTCTAGTTAGAGGCAAGTGAGGCAGCTTTATTGGGACCAAGTCTCATGCAGGAGACTTCTGAGTAGGTCCAGTTGATTCAGAAGTAGATGGCTACCATGCAGTCTCGTCAGAAATCTTATGCTGATCATCGCAGATGACCTTTGCAGTTCATGGTTAGGGATCAGGTTATCTTGCGTGTTTCGCTGAGGCTGGGACACAAGAGGATCAGGAGACCGGGTAAACATTCACCGAGGTATGTGGGGCCATTTGAGATTCTAGAGAGATTCGGGATAGTTTCCTATCAGTTGCAGTTACCACAGAGGTATTAGGCCATGCATGACGTCTTCCATCTATCTCAGTTGCGTCACTATCATTCAGACCGGTCTCACATCTTTCAGCCCGAGGAGGTTGAGCTTGAGTTAGATGCGTCGTTTGAGGAGCATATGATTCGTATTATTGATAGGTGAACGAAGGTACTCAAAGGCCGGTCAGTTCCTCTCGTACGGGTGATATGGCAGCATGGCCATGTGTAGGACAAAATCTGGGAGTGTGAGACTGATGTATGTGATCAGTGGCTAGAGTTGTTTACGGGTATATCTTCACAACCCTTGGAAGGGAAATTCGGGGAAAAATTGCTTTGAGGGGGGAGGTTTGTAGGAAACCGATTCTTATTTCTGAGTTATGTGTTTCTTCTTTTCTCTTTCCATAAGTATTTTTGAGAAAATATTGAAAATGGGGAAAATCCCAAAAAATTTGGGAAGTACATATCGTGTACTTTTGGCCATGTGGGATGAGTACACAGGTCGTGATGCCGTGTCGGCGATGAATGGTGTAAGAACCAACTACACGCCATGTAGTGGTCTCTTACACGCTATTTTGTCAGTCAGCAGGTGAATAGTAAGGCGGTGGCTAGCTGTGCAACAGAACATGCCATGTACTCAAGGAGACACGCTGTGTAGTGACGCTAGTAGAGGAACAGTGCCATGCTGGCGGGAAGCCGCCAGAGGAATAGTTAAAAAACAGAGAGTAAACACCGTGTACTAGGGAGTACACGCCGGGTACTTTGTTTTTTCACTTAAAATGGGCAGTATCCTCCCCTGTTTATATGGAAGGCATAAAATGGGATGGGAGCACGAGAGAGGACGACTGAAACTTTGGAGATCCGCCAGGCGTTCATCGGGAATTTGTTTCTTCCTCAGACGATCTCGTTGAAACTCTGCGGGTAAGCCCTCCACTCCTCTTAAACCATTTTTTCCAATTATTCCCCTAATGGAAGTTATTTACCTTTAAACGGAAAATTATTTTACCTCAGATCAACCTCGTTCTAGGAAGATTCGTGGAACATTGTTTGAGTATACCGATCAAGGGTGTATAAGGTAGGTGGCTTGGTGTTAATTTTTCCAACTGCTGTGCATTTTGTGCATTTTGTGTGTTTTTGTGCCATGAACCAATGTTGGGGTGTCGTGTGGCTAAGGACGTGGCTATTTTGAATACCTAGAATTGTATAGGCAATTAAATGTGATGTTGAAATGTTGTTTTTGATCGTTGCTTGGATCTAGGACCATCCCAAGGGGTGCGTTCCTTTGTTTAGCCGTTTGGAATGGATACCCGAGGGTATGCCATGTTAAATTATGCATTACTTTATTCCTTAAGAGGAATTGTATGTAAATTGAATGTTTATATGTTGGTCATGGCCCGGTTACCTATGCTTGAGGGCGTTGTTTACTATAGCCTGAGGGCATGAATGTATTAGCCTGAGGGCGATGATCTATTTCACCTGAGGGAAACCTTTCATGCTTGAGGGCTTGACTTCTGTGCCTGAGGGTGAGATTTTGAATGCCTGAGGGCAAGATTTTGTTATGCCTGTGGGCGTGATTCTGAATGCCGGAGGGCAAGATTCTGATTACCTGAGGGTAAGGTTTTACTTGTTTGAGGACGCTGACTGATTACATAGAAATTCACAGTGGTTGTTTCTTAATAATAATAAATGAAATGGATATTAAAATGGAAATATAACTGCTAAGTTAGTTACTTTAAAGTACTTCTTAGTATATTTAATTTACTTTCACACACTATTGTTTCATGTTTACACACAGTTGAGCACGGGCCTTTGGTGGGTGCCTATTGGGAATTTATTTCTCACACCCTATTTGGGTCATTCTTTTCAGCCCAAGCAGATTACATTGCTTCAGGTGTTGATAGGGGTAGGGGTCCTTATATAGGTACTTGATTGCTACTGGAGTGTAGGAGAGCATGGGACTGAGCATTGGCTCGCGATGCTTTTGGCTGTTCTATTTTGCTTTTTTGTACTTGCACTACAGTTGTATTGTACCGAACTGTTTTGTTGTGTAACATGTTCTGGATGCATTCTTATAATTTGAGGCATGTTGCACCATTTTATATATTAGTTGGTTATATCTACTGTAGTTGGTTATTTCAGTTGTGTATGGTTTACTGCTTCCACTGTTGTTGTATGTTTATTTATTTTCCGTTGCGCTACACTTTGACAAATGAGGGCATAGTTTCCCCACTATCAGACCTAGGCCCTCACTGGTAGTCGGCAGCCTCTAGCGTTTGGGGAAATGCGCTTGATGTCACGTGGAGAACCGGGTTCGGGGCACCCGTTGAGTGGTACCCGAAACCAGGACGTTACATTTTTCTTGCGTCACAATCCATTAACAAATATTTATAGGAATTGGATGGATCATATAAAGTGTTTGGAAATAGATAATGAAAAAATTAAAAGATCACATTGTAATATAAGGAGTTACACCAATATAAATGAGTGGTCTATATATATTTTGTTTCATTTCCAAGAGAATAAAGTAATAAAATTTTATAATAATTTAAAATAAAATCTATAGATAATTTTAATTAAATATTGGTTAATATAAGGATAATAAAAATATTTTAAACATAATTTAATTAACATATTCACTAAAGGAGGATACATGAGATTTTCTGGCTTGATATCAATCGCCTATAAATTTATCATAATTTATGATCAGGATTATCCTCCTACTCCCATGACTATTTTTATAGATAAAAAGCTCTGATCTTGTAATGTGTCCAAAAAAAGGAATCTGAAGGATTGTCCAATTGAAAACAGTTATGGGTTGACTATATAAAATCTCTTATATCAAATTTATTTTACCCCTCTCCCTCTCTGGTCATTAAAATATTTCATTCATGATTTTATGTATCTAATAATGGAAAATATTGGTTTATATTTTTTTTGGAAACCATTAATTCACACCAACACATATAAGTGGTTATTCAATCTCCTAATATCATAAAATTTGGCATTTATGCCTTCTTGAAGTGATTTTTAGTATTTAAAAAGATAAACAATTTATTTATTATTGTTATTTTCTATTGATTGATGAGATATATATGAATCATTAATATAGTGAAAAATTAAGGATTTATTACTTATAATGTTAATAGATTCAATAAATGGAGATAAATTATGGTTCTGTGTAATCTATATTATGACTTGAATGTTCTTGATGTTATTAAGAAAGGTGTAAATATTTTATGTAAGGAAACATCTAAACAATTATACAAGAATAATATTATCTCAACAAAAAGATAGAATATTGTGTTACACTCACCCTCTTTTATAATAAACTCACAAGAATGACGAGTATAATGATAGTTAATGGAATTAAGAATAAAACTAAATGGTATCGATAATTTTGATGGGTTTTTTAATGATTTATGATTAAAGAGACCATAGAATCTGTTTTAGGATATTTGAATTGAAAAAATATGGGTGAATGAGTAATATCATTATTTTGGAGAAAAAATAGGTATCTTTATTTGATTTTATAATTATAATTGGGATGATTAAATTCTATAAATTTATTGGAATTATTGATGATATTTTCAAGGAAAAAATTACTACACATGAGGATCAAGACATAGATCAGTGGTCCATTGATAAGATCTAAAAATCCTTAATATCCTATAAAGTTTTTAGATTGATAACCATGCATATAAAATGAAAAAAAATATATGATACTATTTTAAAAAGGTCAAATTGTTTAAAACACATTTAAATAAAGTAGGAACATGAGAAGGAATCCAATATTGGGGACAACACCTTGAATTTTGGTGAGTTTGTATCATTCTTTTCCAAAGACATTTAAAAAAGGAAAATATATATATATAAAAATAAATAATTATTTAAAGTTATAATTACAGTATTATTTAATAAATTTTATCTAATTTCATATCAAAAGAAGAATAATATGTGGAATATAACCCACCCAAAAGATAATCTTGGAGGGAAAAGGTGGTGTATGGTTGTGATTGAGGAAATTCCCTTTAAGAGAATGGACATTCCAATAGTTCCATCAAAAGAGTAATTATATAAAAACATTATTCCATATCTTATATTGAGGAATTTGAAGTATAGGATGTGGCCCTATAGTATTTTTGGACTCATAGAATTTTTCATCTGGAGTAAGTAACTCAAGAGGGGGGTGTATTGTGTTCATAATAATGTTTCTATTAAAAAAAAGTTAAGATGAAATCCCACAATTTAATTAAAAAAACCAAGTTAATCATAATAGTAGTTTATTATAGGTTTAATACATTAAAATCATTTATCAATGAATTATTATATATTAGTTTAAATAATGTTTGAAATTAAATTAACTTTTGAAATTTATTTACATAATAAAATTATTTATTTAAAAATAGGTTAAAATTACCTATAAAATTATAATTTTTTTAAAAATTAAAAACTATAATTTAGGATTAGAAATTAATAAAAAAATTAAAAAAAAATTTAATAATCAAGGTATTATGTATCAAGTCGATACCTAATCCCCTCCACATATAAATAACTTATTCCCAGGCTGATTATTATAAAAAATAATCAAATCCACAACTTGGATCAGGTATACAATCAACATCACATAGTATTACTTGTTCAAAGACTCTTCCATAGTTATATGATGGAAGAAATACAACACATTACATGCACATCCACAACTATAGCTATCTTAGGTATAAAGATAAATTAGTTTTTAGAGAATATAAATTATTTTCATATTTAAGTGAAAAATCCAGTGTGTGAAGATGCAAAGAGAAATAAAACACTACTCAAAATTAAATAAAAATTTTAGAGAAAAAATAATTAAACACGATCAAATGTAGTTATTCTTATTCTTTACTGGCATTGATGATTGAGGGTCCTCAAATTTGAGTTCGTGAGAAACATAAATAAGTTCTCAAAGAGTTTCTAGAAAATTGACTGTCATAGTGTTCAATTTTCTTTATAAATATTATCTAAAATGATTTTCTTGATTCATTGTTGGAATGAATCCTGATATTATATATATTACACTCATTCAGAGTCAATTTTCTTTAGCATGTATGTTTTTGACCAATTTTTCCCATTAGGGATATCGTTGAAAATATATAGCAATGTTGGTTCAAATATCCATTAAAGAATAATATTAATTATTTTTTAAATCCTCACACTGAGTAGAAAATTAGTAAAACTATGACATCACCTTCAATGAATTTTTGAAATGTTATAGGTAAAATCATTAAGTAACCCCACATGAAACACTATGTGTTAGCCCCATAAAATAGATAGTGGAAGCATTAAATTACAAGGAAGCAGAATAAAAGTAGAAGTATAGATGATAGTAGATCAACTCTATTTCCATAAATGATCAATGATAACAATGTTAGTGGTAGGAAAACTAATAGTACCATTATTGAACAAGTGGATGTACAAGCCAGATATTACCAGACCAGGCAGTAGATCATATAGTGGTATCATGCCTAGAGGTATCTCTATTTATCATATGGTAGGAAATGGATACCGATAGCTCATTATTAGAAGATTTACATCTGATGGGACATCCTTTTGATGTAGTAGGAACCTATCAATAGTCCATGCCAGGTGGTGGTAGAGAGAAGGTCGTAGCATGATTGTGATGGTAGCCTAATTTCTAACAACAACATAATTTGAAGTAACAATGGCATGCTTCTTACTATAGTAAATATGGAAGTATCAATATTGAACTAAAAGTATCTCATTAATTTAAACATTACCATTTATTAATTAATGGTGTCACTTTTCTATAATTATCCAAATTTGCTGTATAAAATTATATATTATCAGAAAATAGTAAGAACCTTAGAAACACTATAAATATGATTTATGAGAATTTAAATTAGGAGGTTCCACCAATATCCCCCTTTTGATAATAAATAATCCTGGGATTTTATAAACTATAGGAATATAAAGATGAATTAGAAAAATATTACATACAAAAATAAATTTACAGAAAATAAATTATATCTCCAATCAAAAACTAGTCCAAACACAAGTCACTCTGAGCACTCTGATATATATGATCATAGGCTTGTTGACTTTTGCAATGGTAGGGGTAGTGAGGTAGAAGCTGAGGGGGCTAAGGTAGTTAAAGGAAGCATATGGATCACCAACAAAATAATATTTATGATATCATGATCTATAATCATAATAAACTGATGACATTGATGAGGAAAAAGATTAGTAGAAGATGCATAGGTGAACGATGAGATGGAAATGACCTCAGGTTCAACCACTAATGTACTTGACACATAAAATAAATGGTTTACAAGATTAATAAAATAAATGATTATAGCGACACTTGTCTCCATTGAATTGAAGTATTCTTTCTTCCCTTCAATGAAAAACATGACAAGGGGTGTGATAACCATGAGTTGGTCTACTTGTTCCATGGACACCCTAGTAACATGTTTCATTATTTGATTTTCAAATAATAATTTTATGTGAGAATTCAAATCATTCTTTGTTTATATCCCAAAAATATTTTATTTTTTATCCTTGGTGATGGTTTCCATATAACTTATATCATCTTTAAAACCATCTCCTATAAATTTATATATATTCTCATCGTTTTGGCAAATTTGGAGAAGATATTTTTGATGATATGTATAATCATTACTATTAATGGATTGCATATCTTCATTGACTATAGAACTAAAAACTTCATATTCAATAGTGATCTAATATGGTAGATAACTTGATGTGACAATAACAACAAGTAACCTCTCCAACCTCCACAACATATCATCTTTTCTAGAAAAAATGAGGTAATCATCTCTTTTATAATTGATCTTATGGATTCTATATCATTGTCCATCCTTTTTGTAAGACCCCATCCATTTTTAGATTAATATCTTGCTTTTTATCCAATATTATGTTTCATTTTTTTAGTATAGTTTTATGGGATTTATCTTTGTTGTGTTTGGGGGAAATTTTTATGTTCTCATAGTGGTTTTTGGTAGTTCACGGTTGGTGAATGGTTTTCTAAAACCATGTGCCCCTACCCAAGAAAACCATGAAACCCCAATCAGTGAAGGGTTGGATAGTGGAAGATGGTTTTTCAAAATATGTATCCTCATTGTAGTAACCATGTTACCATTAGGAGTAGGTTCATGGTTAGGCGCACTATTTGGGTAGAATTTTCAGCCTATGAAGGAATCCATGCACATGGAATTTCAAGGAACCAAAAATAAGATTAAATATTCTTGAACCCTTATAATTCACACTATGTCCACCCAACTTAATCATAAAACTATTTCTCTTGTTATTTTAGTTTACTGAATGGATTACAAGGCATTAAAATGACTGTTATTGATGAATTAAAGCCCATATTGAATATATGCACCCTATAGGAAAGAGATTCATATCTTGATTAGATTCCCAACACTCTCTGGTATTTATCTAATCCTTTGAAGGGATGTTTTTTTATTTTGGATGTTGATCTAGATCTAGGTTTTAATAGATCTAATCTGTTTGAAAAAATAATTAGGTTTTGGATCTAGATCTTCTTCTTATCTGGTTCTTGATCATTTTACTTCAATTTAGTATTTCCATTGGCAAGCGTTCCTAATTGATATTGAGTTAGGTGGTATAAATTCAATTCCCATAGTCATAAATTTCAATTGCATGTAAGTGTTGAAAAATTTGAATTGGCTAGTTTGGAATTCAATTCTCAAATTGAATAAATTAACGGATTAATATATTTATGGAATGATGGAATAGTTTAATTTATTTTCAATGTGAATTTGAGATGAGTTTTACTTGGGAAAATTGAATTTGGTATTTTTATTATGAAATTGGATTACTTAATTGGTCAATTAAATAATGAAATGTTGTGATTGTGGAATTTTTGGGAATCTGGGATTGGTTATTTGGTTAATTAATGTAATTATGAATTAATTGACATTGGGGATTATGATATGGTTGACTTATCCTTAATATGATAAAGGGTTATATAAATTGAATAATGAAAAAAATGCTTTAGGGGTGAATTTCCCATATTATTCCATGGTTTTAAATTAATGAACCATGATTTGATTCGATAGTTGAAATAGTTTGTTAATTGATGTAAAATTTGATAAGGGGTTAATGATCATTGAACATGATTTATGTGAAATATGTGATAAATGTTTGATGTTTAAAAAATGAGTGTGGGATAGGTACTGAGGCTCCAAACACACATACGTGATAAATGGGTTATAGATAGTAACCAAGGCTCTAAATACCCATATGTGAAATTGAGATGTGGGAAATGGAATTAGAATCCAAAATATGAGATTTCGATTCTGAGATAGGTATTGATGATATGAATACCCATGAAACATGAGGTGTGGGATAAGGACTGATGATCTAAATACCCATAGGGTGTTTGGCATGACATTCTTTACCCATGATTTTAGCAGTGGACTATGATTCCAATTAGTAGTGATATTATTTGAAATTAAATGATAAATGATAATCATGGTATAGTTATATGGTTCACTCTTTGGAAAGACCAAAAGAATTTATTTAGGGTTTAGTTGTTCTTGGGAACCTAGGAGTTTATGTGGTTTAATAAAGAATAATTGAAAATGTTATAACATTTCACTGATGCATTGTACTTTATTATTTATACAACTTCCTGCACTGCTGTTGACTAGATATTATTTTAGACACTATTGGTGGTGGCCTAATAAGTTGTAAGGACACCCTACACAAGACGTCTAATCGGTACCTAAATAAACAACATGTTTGTAGTATATGATAAGGGAAAGTGACCTATGTTAGAAGGTTGAGTATGGAAAGATCATTTACGATGAAAATGTACATGGTGTTAGGACCCTATTATGAGTGGTAGTGTATCTTTATTTCATGTTCTTATTTGAAACAAGACATACATTTTTCCTATCATACATACTATTTAGTTTGGGATATTATATTTCTATTTTGGTCATCTTGTGAAACTAGTTTTGTATAGTTATTAGTTATATAATTTGTTTATTATTATTTATTTCCATTATTATATTTTTGATAAATAAGTTATAATATCCCCATGATCAATATTAAACCCCAAATACTATTCAATAACTTCTTTCATATGAGTAGGCACACCTGAGGTCATGTGACTGATGGGCTTATGGCACCAGTGTGTGTCACTATGGTCAGGATGTTACAACATGGTATCAAAGTTGTTTATCTTATTTTTATTTTGTATTATTACTTTTGGAAAGGTGGAAATTATAATTAGATGAGTCCTACCTTGTTTAGGAGCTCTTGAATTTGTGTATATCACCCATGTATGAGGGTAAAATCCAAATACCCATAGTGTGATGTCTATTTTTGGTGATTGATATTATGTTGAATTTTATTTCACCTTGGGGATGATGTTTTTGTGTGTTATTTTTTCTTTATGAGATTTTCAGAGATCTGACTTATTGTTTGGTATGGAGTAATAATTGAGTATGAATTCATCATTCTTGGTACATATTATTATTTTTTCAGATGAATCATTCTAGGAATTCATAGAAAATCTGGTATGGGTTGACTTGTTGAATTTGAAATGTTTTTCCTTTTATATGAAATTAAACTAAAAATGGTGTTTAATTTGGAATTAAAATATCTAAAATAATGAATTATTAGAAATACTTAGAGTCTAATGAGAATTGAATAATGAGACTGAATTAACCCTTGTTAAGAATGAGTTAGATGTAGGATGGTTAAGGGTAGTGAGAACACCTTTGTTTTTACCATGTGGAAAGGAAAAATGGGGATTATTATTATGATATTATGTGAATCCATATAATTGTGTTAATGTTTTGGAATGAATCCAAAGATTTTTATTATTAATTTTAGATATATTCTTCTATTTGATGCTTTTTGATAGGATGATAAGAGGATATGGATGGAAATGATCATGTAGTATGGAACTTAAGGAACAGATAGTGATAAGTGAATGAGGTAGAGATCAGTTCTCTGAGAAATTATATCGGATCATGTAGTTCATGGACAGAGACCTAGACATTGTTGAAAAAAGAATGTCTGACCTAATATAGGATTTTCAGTTGTAGCACCCACTAAAATTAGATGGTGATGGTGGACATAAGGTTGATATGTTACAGATTGAGTCTATCTTGATGATACTTTACCATTTGGAGACTAATTGTGGGAAATTCATAGTGTTAGAAACTCATATGTTATGATGATCATATAAGTGAGGGTGGGATATACATGATCATATTACGAAGATAGATGGAATGATATTGAAGATATTTTTGGACATGTTCTGGTAGAACATTAACTAAAAGACACTAAGACATGACAGGGTCGTGGATTTCATGATATTGACCTAGGGGAGTATTTCTGCGACTGCCTTTACTAGTCTCTTTACTAACTTACAATGAATCCCTTTAGCATTATAATTGTATGAGAGAGATAGAAAAATACACTTAAAATAGGATTAAATGTTATATTAAGTCCCATGTTAACATATTTTGTTTAAAGATGTTTCTTTACATGGGGGATCAAGCTCTCATAGATGAGGGTAAGTAGAAGGAAAATTCAAATAGATGACATGATATCACTTATAGATGATTAGGGGGTACATATTATGAGGTTTTTAGTAAGTTGTTAGGAGAATATTAACTAGAAGTTTGGAAAGAAGAGTGTCTAGGATGAAAGTTCAGTTACATAGAATCTGACACGAGTTATTTTCCACCATTATGTTAGGCTGGGCCACATTTATTGACATTATCTCCAAACATTGGTAGAGTTATTAGATATTATAAATATAGTAAAATTATAGAAATTTTGTAAGAAATAATGACTGATTAGATATAATTGGGGTTTGGGATGTGGATTTTTCACTCCATATCAGTCTAGAAATTGGAGTTCTAGTTTTTATGGTGGTAGAGGTAGTATAAGTGGTACTTATTTAAAAGAGAACCCATATTAGTATTGTATTTTAGTATTGGCGACTTATAATGGATCATAGGGGAGAGGGGAAGGAAAATTTCATGATGTTTATAATATACTTTTGTATAGGAAGGTTGGACAATTGATAGTTATAAGTACCATTCTTGTATCTTCTACACTTGCTAGTTTATTGTTTGATACTAGTGTATTTTATTGTTTTATAACCACCAAAAATGTGAATTATTTGATCCTAGTGGTTGAGTTTGTGATTAGGGTAATGATGACCGATACACCATTGGTAATATGATCAATAGACCTATATTTGTTAAAAGGTTGTTCTCTTGTGGTTGGGGAGTATCATTTTTATGGGATCTTTAAATATATGATATGTTAGGCTTTGAGCTAATTTTTTGAATGTACTAGCTAGTAGTATATGGAGACCATAGAGGTTTTTATTATATAGGAGTGACTTTTATGTCCCTTAATGGTTACAATTTTATTTACCATGGAGGGTGGGATATTAAGGAGGGTCGTACATGGTTAGATAATTTTCTACTGGGGAAGCTCACTAGAATGGTTTCTAGTCTATTTTATTAGGAAGGTGGTTTATAGTAGAACGTATTTCCATATATAGTTTGTAGATTGTAGGATGGTTTTCCTAAATATTTCTCTTGTATTCCACTTGGGAGAGATGTGTAATTTACATTTGAACTCATGCTAGTGGCTGGGCATATTTCTTTTATAAATTAAAGAAAGGCACAAATAGATATTCAAGATATAAAGATGCATCTTGAAGAGTTGATGGATACAGGGTTTATCCTCCCATGTAAGTCACCATGAGGTTCTCCATTATTACTTTCTAAGTTGGCTATTGGGATTTTACACTTATGTGTTGACTACTAGATAGTGAACCAAATAATAGTGCAGAACTAGTATCCTCTTATGAACATCAATATCTCTTTATCCTATTGAGGGGACCTTCTGTCTTCTCAAAGATAAAATTGAGAGACAGGTATTATCATATGATAGTTTGGCCTTCTGATATATCAAGGAATACTTCCAGAAGAATGTATTTCTATTATGAGTTCTTCAAAATGTCATTTGGGTTGATTAACAAACCAAAAATGTTTATCACTAAGAATAATATAATCTTCCAACCATACATATATCAGTTTGTGGTAGTGTTTTTGGATGGAATATTTTTGTACTCTAAGACTTACGATGATCATTCCTAACATCATGTCATTGTCTAGAGTACCCTAATAGAGAATAATTTATATTAAACACTATCTAAGGGTCAGTTTTAGATTGATTAGGTATAATTAAAGGGTCACAACGTGTAATTGGAAGGTGTGTTAGTAGACCTAGAGAATGTTCAGTTAGTGGTTTCTTAGGAGCATGATAAGAATATTTTTGAAATTTTTATCTTCCAGGGTATAGTGGGTTATTATCGGAGGTTTATCTATGAAGTTTCTGATTTGGAAGCTCCTATTTTGTGCTTGAAAAAATTGGTTAAAGTTTGAATAGTCTAGAAAATGTGATAATTAATTGAAAGAGATAAATAAGTGTTTGAGTATGGAACCAATATTGATCATACCTATAGAGAGAAAATATTCACGTACATGGGAATTAAATTTATTTTGCGTAATACTTAATAAATTACAAAAATAGAGGCTCAAAAACCATATTAGTTTAATGTCCTTAGAAACTGAGAACACATTCTTCTATCTTGGTGAAATATCTTCAGCATCACTCATATATATCCTCCCCATTAGTTTTCCTACCAAATGTTTTCTTTTTTTGCTGGGGAAAATAGAACAAAAAAATGGTGAGCTTAAATGTTTAGTAAGGGTAAAAATTTGGAATGTAAAACAAACCATACACATTACAATGTAAAAACATTAACAAAATTATTAAATATAAAAATCTTAAGTCACAAACAAATCATGGTAGTTTGTAAGGAAAAATTCGTAAATTTATACGACCATGATAACATATAATTGATATAAAACATGAAATTATGGAAAATAAATGAGAACATAATATTATTTCCATAGTATCCAAGACTTTTATAGTGAACAAAGTCCATTACTAAAATGGGTTTACTTGTCATTCCAACCATGTATTGCTAATCCAGGTTTACATGTTGTTCTAGCCCTATATTACTGAACCAGATTTACATTCCATTCCAATAATGTTTTTTGAATGAGATATAAATATTTACCAAATTAATTGGATGGAGATGTAGGTCTCACCAATCTCATAATTAAATCATTATTACATGTGTCAAAAAAACCTAAATGATTCATCATAGCATAACCCATGAAATAAAATGGTTTTATTAATCATCATTCTATCATAAAGAAATCCAAAAAAGATAAATGGATTCCACTAAAATAATTATACCATAAAAAAAATCCAATAAAAGTAATAATAAGGATATAAAAATAATCATATGTCATATTATATGCAAATTATTTTTGATAAAACACTTGAGTTTTAAAGAAAATATCATTTATTCTTCAAAAAAACGTTTTCTATTCTCTAATTGAATTGCAATTTTAAAAGTGAATAATTTAGTGGAAAATAGACATAAAATCTTGAAGGGTAATCTTCATGGAAATAAGTCATTATGAATACATAAAAATCTATTCATGCAATATAATTAATAAAAATATTCTTCTCATAATCTTACCGGAAAAGTCAAGAAGAACCTCGAATGGAAAATGAAATAAATATTCCTTCCATACCGTTTAATAAAAATTCACTAATAAGAAAAAATTGACTTTAAAAAAATAGTTTATGAATTGAAATAAAATTATATATTTTGGAAACATGAACATGACTGATAAATATACCCCTGTAAATACTAACAAATAAACAATCTTTGAAAATAATGAGATTGTAAGATTATCACTTACATTAGGTTTAATATGCTTATTATATATCAGAAAGTCAATTATAATGATTTAAATAATGATACTGATTTATTCTAGAATCATAATAATTTTTATGATAACATTTGTGATCATATTTTAATCCATTTGTTAGTAAAATTTCATTGTTACTTGTTATTCAGGTATTAAATGATTTATGTTCTCATGCATGTTTTGTCAGATAAGTTCTAATTACAATTTTTATGTTATTTTTATAACCTTTATATAATGTTATTAGTATAATATAAATCATATTTATTAATTCTATTAATTTATATAATCATGCTTTAATGAAGATTATGTAGAACGAATGACATCGTATTGTGAAGACGGTAAGCTGTACGTACCCACAAGTGACGATATCGTTCCTATAACTGTTGAATGGTTTTTAAGAGGATTTTTATTATTATCTAAGAATAAATATAATTTTATATTAATTATTCATATATTTACTAATTCAAGCATTATACCCATCCATGCATGGTGGTGGTGGAAAATATATTACACCACGGTATGAAAATGGTAAGTCGTACGTACGCACACATGTTGATTTTATTTTTCAAGGGATGGTTTGATGGTGGAATATGGTTGATTCGTAATTATAAAAACCTTTCATAATATAATACTACTGGATTTATTTCACTTTAATTAAAAAACTCATGTGGTGGAAGTATAAGAAGAAAGATGTTTGAAAGAATCGGAAAATGATATTTCCCCTTCATCGACAGTCCTCCTCTAAGTCTCCTCCTAGAGCACTAACGTTGGTATTTGAAGAATATCATGGCCTCTATAATGTTCCAAAGGAAGTTTATAAGGGAAATGGTTATGGTATGGTCATGATATAAGGCTCAAAATTAAGTGAAGAGCTGAGGGAGGAAGTTTCCCTTTTATAATTGAGGTGAGGGCTACTTTTAGAAACCTCATAAATATTAATTTATTAAAATTTTAAAAATAAAATTTAATAACAAAAAATGAAATATATTATAAGATAAGATATTATTGTATTTAAATCGCATCATTCAATAAAATTTAGACACGTTTTGATGTCAATCTAAACATTATTATTTCAATTGACAATTTGTTATTCAATTTAATTTAAATTAATATAACAAATGTTTCAATATTAAAAGGGTTCAATATTTACATAATTGATTTCAATATTTAACATAAATAAGTCATTTAGAACATTTTATACCATATCATAATTATTATATATTTTTAAAATTGTTTTATGATTTTTAAATAATTTTATTAAACATTATTTTATCATAATATCAATTATGCCAATTGTAAAACTATTCACTTCCTGGATTTTTAGAAATATAAATATAAGGTGTTATACTAGAAAATAGTATTTTATTATATCTTTAATGGGTCATTTTAATATATAAAATCCATTGTAAAAATTAGTTATCCCAAATTATATTTAATTTAATATTTGTAATAATTTTTTTTGATATCTTCGCTATTAAAATAATCACTACATCAATATTAAGTAATTATTTAATTTACTTATTTTTAGAATAAAAATTGTAAATAAAATACTATGATGATGAAAAATTTAGTATATTTCATAATAATATATTTTGTTGAATTTATATTTTTTAGAATCCAATATTAAAAATGTTATACTTATTAATGTATGAATGAGACAATATTAGCATCACTATAAATAAAATAAAACAAATGTCAAAATATCTTCTATAAAGATTTAAATGGTCACTTTATTGGCACATATATGTTTTTTTTGATACATAATTGAACAATATCACTGTTTCAATTTTTTGGCCTTTTTTGGTTATAAGTATTTTAATAAAAATTGTTTTATAGATTTCTCATCGATTAATTAATTTTAAAATCATCAATGTAAAAGACATTAAGGAAATTAATAATTTTCTAAAAATTAAAAATAAATTACCATGATGTAGTTAATTATTTTACCTTTACATGGACTATTTATGTTTGAATATATCACATGTTTATCCCTATATTAAAATTATTATACTTATAATAAATGCGAGTATGACATTTTGTCACTTTCATTGGTTTTATTAATATCTATCTCATTTTCATTGTGAATTGGACCTTAAATGAATATGTTTCAAACCACATGTGTCAAGGGTAAAATTTTATTCATCCTAAAGGATTTTGGTAGGTTTTAGGATCATTTTATTATTCTTATCATATTTTATGATACATTAATTTTACCCAATTTACCTTTAACTATGTTAAATAAATAATTACCATAGTTTTTCTTCATAAAATCCAAAAAAATAAAAGTAAACAATTAACATAATAGTTACCCACTAATTCTAAATATGGAACCCATTTTTCACAATTAAAAATACAAAATTTATAGAAATTAATTTATTACTTATTCTTATTGTTAAAATGGAAAAAGTGGGTTTTAAGAAGTAAAAACGTACCAAAATATTGTCTTGTATTTATATCTAATTTAAATGTGAAATCATTTACAATAACCAACATTATATTAAATGATATAAACATAACATAATTAAATGTAAAACTAATTAAAAAAAATCTATCTGTAAAAATTAATTAAATTAAAATACACTTTTGAATTAAAATGCAGTATTTATTAATATTCATCGAAATATGTTTTTTATCATAAAAATACCAAAAATAAAAAAAATAGAAAATTTATATGTTCTGATTCAAATTAAGCTATTAGTTTTTTCAAATAGAATATATAAATGTTTTAAAAACCATATTTAAACGGGGTGCCCAATCAAATAGTGGAAAACATCATTTTTTTGAAAAGTAAATCATTTATATGAAAAATTGTTTTTGTTCTTATATAATGTTCTAGAAAATATATAAGATGAATGTAAATGTTATATAAAATAAAATATATATTTAATACTATTTATAATGACTAGTTAATATCCAATTAAATAATTTTTTTAATAATATATTGTTTTTTAGTGATACTCGGTATTGCATAAAATGAAAGTTATCGAGGAACGTCCCTCTTGCGTGTAATGCAAGATAAGTAAGTGTTAGGTTTAGTGAAATATTTCTTTGGTGTATATTATAACATAATTCAAGAATATTTCATTTATACATTGAACAATATCTATACCCAGCATTGTATGACTTGAATTCTATCAATAGATCTTGAAATTGTGTGTAACACAAGCCAAGGACGATATTGTGTAAACTACAAGCTACTAAAGTGTTGCGTGTAACCGAAGATTATCTCGGTGTAGTATAAAACACAAGGCATCAAAGAAAATAAAAATAATATCTCTCATAAAATCTTTGTGTGTTACATTTTTCCACACTTAAAATGAATTTCCCCCACGAAATTCATTGGGGGTTATAAATAGATTACAAATTGAATATTCCATTCATGGAAACCCCACATCAAAAAAGTGGACACTAAAACTACATTTTAAACTGGAAGGAAATAAACATAAAAATTACCCAACATAACTTATCACTGGGTTTTCACATATGAGAACATCAGTGGGACGTGAACACATAGATACAGAAGAGAAATATACCCATCATGTTCAGATGAATAGTGATAGAGAATAAGGTTTGGAAAATGTTAAGTAAAACAAATCTATATATCTACAATGATTTATGTGACCATTTGATTCCATGTATAACAAGGTACTAGGATAATATTTTTGGTTTCAATATCTTTTTCTTAATGTTGATGAAATTTTTCTTGAGGAGAAATACTTACTTGATTTTAGTAAAATCTCCCTGTTGGATATTCGCTAAAACATTTCCACTTTATGTATTATTTAATGGAATGAAGTTGAATTTTCCATTCCTGAAGTGTTAGAATATCATGGGATATAATGATAGGTCCTTCCATCCATCTTAACAAAAAATTTAGAGCATTTAATCCAATATGAATATTCCCATATATAGTGAGACAATACATTAATCTAAAAATATTTCACCGTGAAATAACTTATACTATCCATAAATTGATAACAATACAATACGTCCAAAAAAATTAAACATAAAACTTTAAAAGGAGGTTAAATAAATTGACTTAACATTTGTCTCCCATATCCCATTAGGTTGTTCATTTTTTTCACATTCCAAACATGTGAATACCTCAATAATGTATTCTCTTGAAACATGATATTAACTTGAATTAATGTAGAACCTTAGTGAAAACATGATTTCTATAAAAAACAAATCTCTCTGCACACAAAAATACCAAAAATTCTATATACTCAATCCATGATATCACTTTGTCCTTATATCATTCATGAGATCATTAATACTATCAAACATATCATTATCTCTATATTCTTTCATTATGTGCATATATGTGCTTTCCAAAAATATTTCAATCACTTTCCATGGTTACTAATATCAGTCAACATATCATTTCAAATAAATAACAAAAAATACTCTAACAATCTTTAGATGTTTTTTTAATCCATAATCCCATAAAAATATTTATACAAAATTATTCTTGGTATTTATTTAATCATTCCACTATCTTCTTAAACCATTGATCTAGTTTCATCATTTTATTCCCTGATACATATTTTATCTCATATATCATATATAGTCTCTTCATCTTCTTCATCATAAATACTACCCATATAACCATTCATATTCTCTTCATATGATTTTCCCTTAGGGCATAATTTTCATAATTTTTATTCATTCTAAATTTAAATCATTTAACTATTGTTAATGTCTATGAAATAACAATATCCTTTTCTATTGTGTTAACAGATGGAAATTACTAGATTTGTGTCCTTCTTTTCCAGACCCAATGAATATTCGATTTCCTTTGAAACATTCTCCTTGATTCCTCTTCACACATGATTTATATGAGGAAAATTTAATTTTCATTCCTCTATGATCACCATGTAACTTTATCATTCTCTTAATTGCTGCGTTAGGAAACTCACCAAAGTTTTGAGTATTGATCATATTAAGAGATTTCTGATTAGGAATAATAAAAAAAATTCACCTTCTAACTCCCATTTCATTTGGTTTCACATGAATAATATCATTCCATTGTCCATCATATTCTCTATTTACATGAATCCTCTTGTTTCTTTCCATTTTCAAAAACCCAAAATGAATAGTGTGAGAGGAAACAATCATACTAGGAAAAAAACATAATCAGGAGGGAGTACATTCAATTTTTAACATCATAGTATGAATCCTAGGTTATTCATGAATATTACCAAAATTCTAGTACAATGACCTATAGTTATACTTACCCTTAAGAACATCCCTAGACATACAATAGAAATATCTCTTGGGATGTCACTAAAGTTTTTTCATCCTAGTTTCCAATGGTTAACTAAACCTTTTGGATCTCATACCAAATGTAGAGACCCAAGGATTATATACAAGGACATTATATTTATTGTGAAAAATAATTAATACATTACACAAAAAGATTCCTCAATACTGTATTAGTTTAGTGTCTTTGAAAACTCGGAACACATTCTTCTTGCTTGGTGAAAGATCTTAAACATCTCCCATAAAGATCTTACCCATTAGTTTTACTACCTAAATCTTTTCTTTATATCATGGGGAAATGAAAACATAAAAAGAGTGAGCTAAAATTCACAGTAAGTATAATCATTGTGAATAAAAATCAGTAAACATTAGAATGTAATAACATAATCACAATATTTAAATATCAAAATATTGAGTCACGAAATAAATCATGGTAGTTTGTAAGGCATAAATCATAAATTAACACAACCATGATAACATATAATTGAAAAAAACATGTAATTTTGGAAAAAAAATAAGAACATAGTATGATTTATATAGTATCAAAGGCATTGATACCAATACCATCATTGTTGACAAATTCAATTACTAAACCTGGTTTACATGCCATTCCAGCTATGTATTTCAGAACCAAATTTACTTGTCATTCTAGCCCTGTATTACTGAACTGAATCTAATTTACCTTATGTTAATTTCTATCTTATGATTTATAAATCATTACCCACTGCATTGGATAGATATATATGTCCCACCCATATCATAATGAAATCATTCTTACTTTTTCCACAAAACATGAAGCATTCATCATAGCATTACCCATGAAATAAAATGGGTTTGATAAAAATAATTCCCTCATAAAATAATACATAAAATATATATGGAATTCCTAAAAATAATTCCGTCATAAATACAATAAAATAAAATTAATATAAGGGATATAAACAAGAACCTTTTCCATCATAGACGAAAATTAATTTTGATAAAATACTTGAGCTTAATTTGTAAGGAAAATATCATTTCTTCTTCAAAAAAGTATTCTATTCAAAAAATGCCATGAAATTTAGGAATATAAAAATTTAGTT